>NC_061159.1:28340660-28478160 GCF_022113875.1 Hydra vulgaris | reverse complement strand
AATTGTGTGATTGTTCGTTAATGTCTGATTAAAAATGGCTGACAGCTGGTGAAATACATTCTGGGAAACCTAACAATAAATAAGTAACATCAAATTGATAAAATATGCAGGCAGTATGGTATGTACAGTGAAAGAGTTCACCGGCATAACAACTTGTGAAATGCAGCCACGGAACCCCAAATGATACTTAACTAGTATATGTGGTAGGGACCTCTAAATATTTTCAGATTTAGCTGAGTTTTTTTGTGAAATTTGTATGCATGCTTATAAACAAAATTCAGGGCTGCCCCATACAAAAATCATTCTTTGAAAATTAAGGACCACCCTAGTATATATATATATATATATATATATATATATATATATATATATATATATATATATATATATATATATATGTATATATATATATATATATATATATGTATATATATATATATATATATATGTATATATATATATATATATATATATATATATATATTTATTTATATATATATATATATATATATATATATATATATATATATTTATATATATATATATATATATATTAGTGATGTACCGATTAATCGGCATCGGCTTTATCGGACATTTTTTGTACAATAGGAATCGGTATCGGCATCGGCTACTTTTGCCAATTTTTCAACCGATGGCATTTTAATATTTTTATCTTGCATTATTATAACAATTAAATAATAAATAAACTAAACCTTATGCATTACTTAGAATTTTTTGGATAAATTTTTATTTTGACTTTGTTTACAGGCAGAAGATTCAAAAGTAACCAATTTAGGCATTTTTATCTATATTTTTTTAAATTCTTTTTTACTCTCAACAATGCTGCAAGCAACCACTCTCAAGTTGGGAGTTGCTATAAAAAAAGAGTAGAGTTATAGAGCAAGGAAACGGTTGACAGAAGACTTAAAAAGTTGAAGGTTGTATGAGTCAGGAAAATATGAAGCTGGGACAGAGCTCCTAACGATTGAAGTGCTGGGAAATAAGCTAGACAAATAAATATTTTTGGAGCATAAGGAGACAGATACAGTAAAAGAATGAGACTTTGATAAATGACAAGTCAAGCAAGAATGAGTTTTGGTTGATGGAACTAGAGATAAAAGCTCCTTTGAGCAGCAACCATTATAGTATTTATAAAAAAGAGAAGGAGATGCAACTTTGCGACGATGGGAAAGAGGTTCAAGCTTAGCAGATAGACTTTGTTCAACTCTGTTTACAATGTGTTTTTGGACCTTATCTTGAAGAGAAAGAGCATCGTTAGAAGAACCAGCCCAAATATGAAATATAATAGTATTTCATACAGTGACAAATAAGAAATTTGTAGAGATAGAGAATGGAATCAGGAAAGAGAAAATGATGAGCATGATAAAGAGAAGCAAGCTTAGCATATGCTAATTTAGCAATCCATTGTATATGTGGTTTCCATGAAAGGTCAGTAGTAAATGATAATCCAAGAAGACATAAAGAAGAGGATTCAGTGAGAGGGTTGCCATTCATTAAAATAGTTGTGTCAACAGTGCTGCAATAGTTATTTGAGATAAATAACTGAGTTTTGTTGGAATTTAAATTTACAAGCCACTGTAAGCCCCAATCAGTTACAGAAGTGAGATCAGATACAAGATGGGCTGTCTGTTCTAAGCAAAAAAGAGAAGAATTTTTTCAAGACATTAGTATTAAGTTGAGACATCAGAAAAAAGAGCTACTTTAGATGTGAGGTTGTCAGTAAGATCATTAATGTAGATAAGTAATAAAACAGAACCAAGGATAATCCTTGAGGTACCCCAGAAGTTACTGGAAATAAAGAAGAGTGTTGACCTTCGAGGATGACTTTATTAAGGCGGTTAGAAAAAAACTGATTTGATTATCTCAAAAATTTCCCAGATACACCATATGAAACAAGCTTATGGAGAAAACCAACATGTCAAACTTTGTCGAAAGCCTCAGATATGTCTAGAGCAATAGCCTCTAAGCCTCCATCTAATGCACGATAAAATCTTTCAATCACAGCAGTTAGCAAGTCAGCCGTAGAGCAAGAAGATTGAAACACGTATTGGTTGTCTGACAGCAAGTTATTTGGCTAAAGTTGGAATGTGAGAAATATGTTTTACAAAGACTCAAAGACCTTGCTAATAACAAAAAGAAGACTGATTGGGCAATGTTTGGAGGGGTCAGTATGTTTAGCAGAGTTTTTAAAAAATAGAACAACAGGTGCCATTTTCCAGCAGGCAGGAAAACAAGAATCAGTCAAGTACTTAATAAATATTTTAGAGAAAATTGAGTCCTGAAGAACAATTTTGTATGACTGTGACAGGAATTTTGTCTGGACCACAGGCTGAAGAAGAGTTTAATCAAGATATGACTATGAGCAATACAAGCTGAAGTAGTTTGATTATAAGTAGTTTGAATATATACACATATATATATATATATATTTTTAAATGTATATATATATATATATATATATATATATATATATATATATATATATATATAGAGAGAGAGAGAGAGAGAGAGAGAGAGAGAGAGAGAGAGAGAGAGAGAGAGAGAGAGAGAGAGAGAGAGAGGCCTCGGCGAGAATAAATGAGCACGAGAGTGGAGAAAAGTTCTCCTAAAACGAACGAGCTGCTCCTCATTTAAATTGGGGCTCTTTTTGAATTTTAACTTTTTTTTTCCAGCAACTGTGCTTTTTAAAAAGCATTGCCATATATTATGCAATTAGTTTTTTTTTAATGATATTGTCTTTTTTATTTTAGTTACAACAATTATTATACTTTTGTAAGAAAAGTTATACTTTTGCGAGAGCCGTTAATTGCTCCTGTAAACTGTTTTAGGGGAGTGTGGGCAATATATAGGCCTTGGCGGGAAGGGCCTATATATATATATATATATATATATATATATATATATATATATATATATATATATATATATATATATATATATATAGACATACACAATTAGAAAAAATAAGATATTAAATTTTTTTTTTTTGGCATCAGGCCAGCACAAACATTTTAGCATAAAGGTTTACCATAACATAATAGCATACACAGAAACAAGATCATATGGCCAAAATCAGTTACCTCCAACATATCTCGACAGTTAGTATATATATATATATATATATATATATATATATATATATATATATATATATATATATATATATATATATATATATATATATATATATATATATATATATATATATACATATATGGGGAGAGGGGGAGAGAGAGAGAGTTGAGGTCACTAGAGTTGAGGTGGTTTTTTATTATTATTATTATTATTATTATTATTACTGTTATATTTTTTCTAATTATGGTTACAACCCTCTCTCAACTATTTTACTTCAAAACATTGGACAAAATTTGTTGTCCAATGTTGGACAACAAATTTTGTCCAAAATTGGACAACAACTAGTACTGCATATAATTTGTTTCTTCCCTGTTGAGGGAAGAAACAAATTATATGCAGTACTAGGAGGGATGCGACAGGGATTAAAAATTAAACTTTTTGCTTACAAATACACTACACCATTACCAAGAATAGTTTTGTTGACTTTTAGTTAATAATTGACATTGAAGGCATCATATTTTTATTGACATGTGTTTCCATAACAATAAAAAGCTTATTTAAAAAAAAATCTGAAATCAAAAGTATCTTATTAGAAAGCAAAATAACCATTTACTTTTTAATTAATCTCCCTTAGCTAGAATTTTTACAAAGTGTTTTAAAAACCCATAAATTCTCTAAAAAAACATGTTGTTTGACTTGAAGTTATAACATTATAACCAAGTTATAATCATTTAATAAGTAAAAGTAAACAATAACAATTAAATTTTGGTAATTGTAGTTCTATTTAATTTATTTCCTTGAGCAACATTTTTGAGGAACATTTTTGTTAATTGTTTGAATGTCTTTGCAATAGTTAATATAATTCCAGCACTTAGCAAAGTTCTCACATAAAAAAAGAACATGAGATTTCACAGGTCTGGAAACTTAGGCCAAAATTGGGATTCCATAATATACTGTACTTATCATAAATTATGTAACACATAAAGTCTGATATATTTACATATTATATTTTAAATAAATTTTCATTAAAAGATCTTTAGTGTTTTTCCTTTATTTTGGATGTTTTCTTGATTGTTTAAACTAATTATTGGTTCAAAGCAATTTTTTGGGACTACATTGAGTTGCTGAGCAACTATCAAAAATAAAAAAATACTTTTAAAAGTAATCAAATTTTTTTTTGCAAAATAAAAATAAGCATAAATTTTGAAATTTCAAACCAAACCTGGTTTATATTATAACAAAATTAAAAAAAAAAAAAAAATACACTTTTTTTTAAATTATAAATTTTTTTTTTTTTTGAGATGAATTATTTCTTCTTTATCCCAGTATTAAGTTTTTTCTTGAAGGCCAACACTCTTCATTTCCAGTAACTTCTGAGTACCAGAAGGTTCCACCTTGGTCTTGTGTTATTTCTCATCTATATTAATGATCTTCCTGACATTTAAAGTGGCTCTATTTGGTAACAACACTATATTTAGTCTTGAAAAAATTTTTTATGTAATGTATGACCATTAGTCTTTTCACTCATAAACAGAAAGCAGTGAAGTGAAGATTTGTGAATAAAAAAATGAATTCTTTTTTTTTCTTTTTTTTTTTAATAAATTCTAAAATTTTACATTAAAATTTTATTTCTTCGATTTTTACATTATATTTCATTATTTAAATTTTTAGATTTTTAGTTTTTTAACAACATAACATTTTTTTGTTTTGCTCAAATTTAGTATTACATAAATTAGTTTTGTTTTTTCAAATTTATTTTAGCTCTATATGGTCATGTATCAGTTTATTATCCTGAAGAGAAAAAGATAGTTGTCCATGGGGGAATAGAATTTTATAAAAACAAAACTAAAATATCTAATCAAGTATATATTTTTGACCCTGAAAATGGATATTGGAACCTTGTGGAATCAAAACCAGCAAACTCGGTTTATGTTTTTTTTATATATACATAGTAATTTTTTTTAATATATAAAATAAAGTATTAAATTATTAGAGAATAGTTATTGTGTTTAATACTTTGTCTTTTTTTTTCTAGTCGCCTTTTATTTTTGGACATAGTGGACATATGATTAATGGCACTTTATTTATTATATCTGGCTATGATGACTCCGTTGGTTTTAATAACGATATCTATATATGGAGGCCAGTGTGTAACTTGTGGTCTTTCCTTCAGAGAAATGGTAATTTGATTTTTTTTAACTTGATAAAAATGTTTTTGTTTTTTTATTTTATTGTATATGGATGTGTGCTGCATTGTGTAATACTTCTAATGTGTAATACTGTTGTATTTCACTTATGCTATTTACAGTTTTTTTTTTTGTCAACTGTTTTCTTGCACTTTAACAATTTATTTTCTGGTAAATCCAAACCTAAATAGTTCTTGCTTGCAACCTTGTGAATTAGTAAATTAGTTTAAAGTGTATATATGTATGTGAATTAGTTTTTTAAATAAATGTGTTTTGAATTGACTAACACTTTTATTGTGTAATATTATTGCGTGTATTTTGTGATGTGTAATACTATAGTGTATGTATTTTGTGATGTGTAATACTATTGTGTGTATTTTGTGATGTGTAATACTATTGTATATTGTATGTGTATTGTGTAATACTTTTAATATGTAGTAATGGTGTATGGTTTGTTTTTTATATATTGTATTTATTTGTATTTTTTTTTTTTTTAATTTCACCTTTTTTTTTTCTGTTTTGTTTATTTATTTTTTAATTTCTGTTCTTTATTTTATATACTTTATATATACTATTTTGTTTTAGACAACTTCGTTCGTGATACTGGAAATACAAATATGTTGTTTGCTTTATCAGCAATTTTCAATAATACTATTCTTTTATATGGCGGGTTTAATTATAATGTGAATGGTAAGTTAATTTTCTTTTCAGTGCCGAGAGACATTTGTGCATATCAGGAAACAAAATTAAAATGCTTATCTGAAATCAGTTGTAGTTGGTGTAGTAAAATTAATGACTCGTTCTGCTTTGATAAAAATGTAAAATCCTGTAGTGAAAATATCTCCATGGTTACAAGCAGTATGTCTTGTTCTGTGGATTATGAAAGAGAATGCTCATCATACACCTCCTGTAGTTCCTGCCTATCAAGTTACCCAAAATATAGTGGATGCAAATGGTGTCAAGAGAGCTACTGTGCTTCAAATTCATCATCTTGTCTTACTACCTTCAATGAAATTAGTCAGTGTATAACTAAATCAAGACAGTTTCAAAATTATTGTGTTGATCACACCACTTGTGATAGCTGCTTAAATGAACAAGGTTTTTCTTTTTAAATACTCACACATTCTATTTTGTAGAATTTTTTTTTTAATTTGTCTTTATTTTTTTATTATCTTTATTTTTAATTATTTTTAAAATTTTAAAATAAAAATAGAATTTTTATTATGTTTATTTTTTTATGTTTTATAGACGATGTTTTTAATTATTGAAACAATTATATTTGTAATATAATTGTTAACATTTATATTTATACCCTTTTAGTATATTTATTTTATTGTTATGTAGCATGCTGTCAGAGTCCTATTTATTTATTGAACCTGCATGTCCTTTAGAACATGTATTCCTGTTCTAATAAATTTTAATCAAGTCTTATCAAATCAAATACATAAAAAACAAGAAAATCAATGATAAAACAAAATCTCAATAAGAAACCATAAAAATCTACATAATAACAATAAGAAAATCAACCAAAAAACAAAAACTTAATAAGAAATCTAAAAAATAACATCTACATAATAACAACAGATGTGATCTATAGTGGTAAAGTGCTTACTTTATCCCTTTCCAAATTTTTTCAATGATTTATCATCCTTCAATGTACTTATCTTATAATTTTTTCCCAAGTTTTGTACTTTTTATTTACTATTCAAGCTCCTACTTTTTTGTACATTTAAAGAGTGCTAAGTTTTGATTTTTTGAGTAATTTAAAATATTTTTTGTTTTAACATATTTGTACTTTAAAACATCGTTCAAAAAACTCTATATGTTCTCAAAATTTATTCTGTTTCTAAAATTTTTTTTATTTTGTTCTCAGAAGTTTCTAAAGCTTTTTTTAGGCAAAATAATGTATGTATTTCAATTATTAAACTTTCTATATTAGTAAACTAATTTCTTTAAGGATATCAGACTTTCGTTTAATAGTCATCATTTAATAGTTCTTTTAATAAACATCTTCTGTAGTTTCCTAATCATAGATTTTATATACCTAAAATTTTAATTTGTTTCGAGAAAAAAAAAAATTATGAATAAAGGAATTGTTTAAAAGACAAAGAAAAAAGACTTGAAAATTATATTAAACTTTTTCCATTAAATAGTTGCAATTAAATAATTTTACTTAACATAATGTTTTTATTTAAAGTATTTGAAGATTTCAGTTCACCTGGTTGTTTATGGAGTGAAAAGTTAAGTACTTGTGTTTCATATTCGCTACTCCCATTAAAGTGTTCATTTGGCTCTTGCGGTCAACTACACTCAAAGGAAATGGGTGGTCAATGTCCAATTTTATGTGAGTTACAAAAAGATTGTATATCTTGTACTAAATTAGCGCACTGTGGCTGGTGTGCAGATAACCATAATGGTTCTGGAAAATGTTTAAAAGGTGATATTGAAGGTATGTTTATTTACGCATATACATATGTATTTTTCTTATATGTTTAAAGTGTTTATGACCTACTTATTTTTTTGCATTTTTACATATAGTGAAGTGTAAATAGTTAAATGTAAAAATATTAAATGTTATATTTTTAATTGAAAAAAAAAAAATTATTTACTTAGGACCAACAAATTCAAAATGTGAACAAGCAGACTATAATACTTTTATTGACAATACAGATATGTATGCAAAAAACAAAACTTGGGTATTTATAGTTTGTCCTTTAGAAAATGAGTGTGAGTCCTTAGATAAACCTTGCAACCTATCTGAGTTATGTATAGACAAAGATATAGGATTTGAATGTCATTGTCAACCAGGGTATAGGAGATTGAGCAGTAATTTACAGGGTGAAAGGTGATTAAAATTTTTTAGTTTTATTAATATTTATTGTCAATTTTTTTTTTTTTTTTTGTCTTCCTTTTTAAATATGTTGATATTAATCTTTTTAAAAATGCATTTAGTTGTGTTCCAGTATGTGAGAGTTGCATAAATGGAAAGTGTATTGAACCAAACAAATGCAATTGTAGCTTTGGATGGACTGGAATAGGTTGCAATGTGCCATGTCAGTGTAATGGCCACAGTAATTGTGCTAATGAAACACACACAAGTATATGTTTGGACTGTATGCATAATACAATTGTAAGACTTTTGATTTAAAATACTTTTTTAAATTGTATATTTTGGTTGATGAGTTGTAATGAAGAATTTTGTTTTTTGTTAATAAAGTTTGTTAAACAACTAGAATAGCTGTTTGTTACTAAAGTTTATTGAACAACTCTCCTAGTGAAAATTTTTTAACATTGAAAATGAAAACTTTGCTTACTAACCATTTTTTCAGTTTTAAGTTTCAATCATTTTTACTTCAATTAATTTACCATTCAATTTTTAACCATTCTTTCCAGTAAGCTAACATGAGATAGGAACCATTCAGTAAGCTAACACGAGCTAACATGATATAACATGAGATAACTTGAGCTAATATGAGGTAGGAAGAAATTAAAATCTTATCAGTAAGTTAACATGATATAAGAATTTAAAAGTTGAAATTAAGTTCTAAAATTAAATTAAAAATAAAGTAAATAAGAAAAGCAGTTGGTAGAACCTGTGACACGTTTCTAATATTAGCATAAATATTTTGCTATATCATGGTTCTATCAACTTTTTTTGCTGTATTACTCACAACACCATCGAATATGGTAGCTCATGATTTTTCTTTAAGTTTATGATGGCTTCACTTTTTATCTACTTTTTTTGTCTCTATACAATTTGACAGAAATTCTTTATGCTGCATGGTTTATGTTATTGCAGTCAACAAAAACTAGTATTTTTTTTTTATCTTTTACTTGTTGAAGTCCGTTCAACAAAGAAGTCACTTTTGCTAATTAAAAGTTTAACTATAACTTCTATTAATTTCCAAAAAATTCTCTATATTATTATTTTATTAACTACATGCAAAGACTGACATTGAATAAGATTAAATTGACAAAGGAAAATTGACTAAAGAATGATCATCTTGTTTGGCTCAAGCTCTAGACAACTTTTTCAAAAAAAGATGATTTTAAACAAGATGTGGCTGATGACGTTTTATTGCTTTTAGTAGACAAGAATTATTTTTTACTGCTGCATGAAGCTTTTTAATATGCAATGTTGCATAAGTAACAGCTCATGCTGAACCAATATCTATTTAGCTCAAACATTTGTGCATTTTCTTTGCATTTTTGCTTTTATCAAATGTATATAACCTGTTTTAGTTTTTTTTATTTTTATCAGCAAGACTTTTGAGTTTTTAACAAACGTTTTATATTTTATCTTGAGTTCAAAACTTTGAAAATCTTTTTCCACTGCTGTTTGTTAATCTTTGCAACAAAAAGGTTCTACAGTGCCAAAAGAAAATAGAAGCCAAAGTTATTGCTCTTCACATATCAAAGACTTTCAGTATGACTGTAGAATGTATGTTGTTTCAGTAAAAACTGGCATGCTGAACTTCTTTATAATCTCTTTATATGGTGTCTGGGAATTTTGGGAAAATTTTAAAACATAAATTAAGTTTAAAAACTATTGAATCATTCCTTTTTAATTGCAGGTGTATCCTTTGTTTCCAATAATCTAGAGAGTATCACAAAGCTTTAGTCTTGTATTGTTTCTCATCAATATGTATGATATTCCTGATCATCTTACCTCTATTTGCCACGGCTGTTTCAAAGGGCATTTTTGTAACTTGCGGTCAGCTTGAAAATCAAATTGAAGTTTTGCGCATATTTTCTTTTAACCTAAGATTTTTAATCTTTTAGATCTTAAAATATATTTCTTCAATAAGTCTTCATTATTTTTTTATTTTGCAGTTAAATAACCAAACAATATTAATAAATAAATAATTTTTTTTTCAAGTGAAATAACTTTCATTATTTTAATAATCGAAATCAATATTTTACTAGTAAAATTAAACTCTTTATAAAAAAGCTAGAAAATGAGCTATATACAAAAGTATTTCGCGTGATAACTACAAAAGCTTTTGACAAAAATTTTTATGTGTTATGTTTTAAAGGCTTTGCAATATGTTTGTTGAAATCCGCTACTTAAATCGTTAAGAACATCGCACAACATTTTTTCAAAATTCCCTTTTGAAAAAATGTTGTGCGATATACACCCAAAAAAATAACCTTTCCCTATAACTTTTCAATATTGTAATGCGCCGAATAGCGGATTCAAATACAAATTTATCAACAAGTTGTCTTGTATTATATTAAAAAATTATATGTTTAGTTGCTTGCGTTTATAAGCGAAATTAGATTTTGTAAGTATCATTTTCAAGAAATTCTTAACACTTTTTTTGTAATTTTACAATTCCAAACTTTTTTTTAACAGAAAACTTGTTTATTCAAACACTCTATTAATCCATAAAGAGTAAAGAAGGCAAATCGTAAATGATTATGCCTAATTGTTCGTACTTAATATATAACTAAAAGAAAAACAAAACAAACAATTAACAAAAACAACTTGCCTGTAAAAAAAAAAAATTTTGTTCTGTAGCATTTTTTATCATTAAATTGTATTAAATGAACAGTTAGTGAGAAAAATGTTTCTAATTTTTTATTTGAGTATCTGCTATTTGTTTTTACCAACTCAGTAATGTAGCAGGGAGCCAAGAGACATGCCACTGTATATTTTTTCATCAAAGCACAACATTTCCTCATTGCGTAATTTGTTATAATCTGTAACAACTTACACAATGATTTAATATTTATTTAAATATGCTGTTTAAAAAAAAAATTGAATTTACTTTTTCGAAAATAATAGTTACGATTCGAGTAATACTTTTTTTAATTACTCAATATATATGTATGCACTATTTTTCTAATATGTTTCTCTAAAATATTATTTATATAATACTTTTTACAGAATTAAAAAAAGGTTGTATTATAAGTTGTATATCTTGAGAGATTGAGAGTAATACTTAAGAAAATATTCTGTTCAAAATTAAAAAAAAAAACTTTTTGAACATTTTTTTTCCAAAGTAATAAGGTATGATATAAGTAAAAAAATTTTAAATTACTTAATATAATACTTTTCTACTTTTCTTATGTGTTATATAAATAATACTTTTGCAGAATAAAAAAAGTTATATTTCTTGAGATAATTATTTGCAATTCGCAGTAAAAATTCTTTCATATACTGAGTATTAGTGACAGTGTAACAGCTGTGTTGCCTACCTACCTATATTTGGTTGTATTTTCTGTAAATATATATATATATATATATATATATATATATATATATATATATATATATCCTTATAGTGTAGTCGAAAGACTACACTATAAGAATATATATATATATATACACTATAAGGATATATGTGTTATATAAATAATACTTTTATAACACTATAAGGATATATGTGTTATATAAATATACACTATATATATATATATATATATATATATATATATATATATATATATATATATATATATATATATATATATATATATATATATATATATATATATATATACATATATATATACATATATATATATATATATATATATATACACTGTAAAACTTTACCGTGAATATCACGGTATTATACCGTTACCCATAAACGCCAGTACTATACCGTGATTTCACGGTACAGAAACGTAAAACATTTATGGTAGAATACCGTGAATTTATATTTGAATTCCCGTTTTTCTACCGTGAAACTTTTCCGTTTTTGTACCGTAAAATCACGGTAAAGTACTGGCGTTTATGGGTAACGGTATAATAACGGCCTTTTACTCCTTTTAGTCGGCGCACGGAAATTTTTAAAAAACCCTGTTTATTATATAAAGCAGCAATAACATCGTATTAAACGAGTAAGATCAAAACAATAATGACAAATTTATCTGACAGTGTGTCTAGATTAGTCAAAATATATTCATGTGTATACACAATCTATCAAACATAAAATAAAAAATCAAATAAAAACACGATATATGCATTTACACACTCTAATATATTATATTGTAATATATAATGTATTGAACTACATTACCAAAACAGCCATTATATATATATATATATATATATATATATATATATATATATATATATATATATATATATATATATATATATATATATATATATATATATATATATATTTAAATGAAGCTAGCTAATTTCTGCATCATTTTTAACACAGTTCTATTGACAGTCATCGCCTTCTTTGTGCATCGCGACTTCGATCCCTTTTCAGGATTGATTCCAAAAAAAACACTAAAAGCAATGAAACAGAAATGATTTCAATTTCAAGTTAATATTTTTTATATTTATTCATAACTAATTTTTAATTGAAGTTAAACTTTCTTAGCAAGTTTTATCTCAATTTTAGACACAATAATGAAAGAACAAAAATTTATCTTAAATAAAACATATATTAAAGTTATAAATATTAATTAAAATAAACAATATAATTATAAACAAATAAGAAAAATATATAATTATATAAAAAGATAATAATTTACCGCTGGCAAAATTCTAAAGTTTTTGATACTTCATTTGGATAAGGAATGTTGAATACATAATAACAAGCAAACAAACAACAAAATGCTTTCGTAAAATTTGTAATGTTCTCTACTATTGGAATACCGTCAACAAGTAGAACGAACCTTTTTGCTGTCAGCAATGCATCTCCTAAATAGAATAGATGCA
This sequence comes from Hydra vulgaris, assembly GCF_022113875.1. NCBI lineage: Eukaryota > Metazoa > Cnidaria > Hydrozoa > Anthoathecata > Hydridae > Hydra > Hydra vulgaris. The sequence continues at coordinate 28,465,191 of NC_061159.1, read as the reverse complement.
CAAAACGAAAGAACTTTAATTTAAGAAATAAATTTTTCAGTATCTTTCAGTAAACTTTTAAACTATGTTTGCAACTAAATAAAATATCATAATAAAAATTAACACAAATTGATTGAAGTATTGTATAAAAAACTATATATATAGTTCATTTAGTCTAAGCTGAGAAATAAATATTTTTAAACTATAGTTTAAAAATAAATTTAATTTAAAAATTATATGTACAAATAACAATATTAACTATTTTATATATGGTATACATACTTTTAAATAAATAAATTTATAACTGATACATACCTAAAACACACAAATGAGGAGTAAGAAGTTGACCACGTGGAACTTCAGACATGTCAGTTGTTTCCTATTGAAAATTTAAAGTAAAGCATTAATCGTATATATATATATATATATATATATATATATATATATATATATATATATATATATATATATATATATATATATATATATATATATATATATATTTGAAACTAAAAAACTATTAGAATTGCTTTTACTTAGTTGCATACAAAATCAAATATAGTATTACATAAACACACAGTTTAAATTGTGTGTGTGAAACTACATAAATATCATGTAATATCACAACTACTAGATTAATTTTATGCAACTAATTTATGAGACACATCCATACCTCATAGAATGCACTACCTGTATTATCAATATAGCTACGAAAAAATTGAAACACTGTTTATACATACATCCATCAACAAAAAAAGACAATGCAACTTTTCATCAAAAAGAAAGACCAATGCAGTCATCAAGCTAGGAGCCACAGGTAGATCAGAAGCAGTTGCAACTTTTAGCTCATCCATTGATTGCATAGCTTTTTTTATGTGTTCATTTGTAGATTTACAGTTTAACAAAAATGCTGCTAATTTTTGGTCAGCTAATGAAGTTGTTAATTTTTCAGTGGCTTTTAAGCCACCCATCAACACATCAAAGTGATTCAGTAATCCGCTCACCTACACATTATTATTGCATAACTATTCAATTATACATGTATTAAAAACTACATAATTATTAAAAACTACATAATTATTCAATTATATATACTCAATTATATACAGGTATTAAAAACTAAACTTACTAAAATCTACATAATTATTCAATTATACATGTATACTTATTCAATTATATAAGAAGTTATACAATTGAAAAACCTGTCAAAATGAAATGAAATTATTAGATGTAACAAAACAATTAAGTAACTATTTTGATGTTAGAATATGGAATTAAGATAAATAAAATAAAATCAAGTATTACCGTAAACAGCTCTGGAAACTGTTGCATCAATTCTGGGAGCAGAATTAAGTTCCCATTTATAGCACTTCGCTGCAACCTGTACAGTTTTTCAGATGGAGTAGCCTGTGAGCTAAGCTATCCTGTACATTCCCAATTGAGACATCCATAACTATCTCTCTTTCTATTCATAAAAGGATGTTTTTTTTCATCGTCTTCAGCAGATACCTTTTCTACTTCAAAATCCACTTCTGGCAAAGCACGACGTGGGCGCTGAAGATAATCATAACGATTGACTAATTGTAATGTCAGACTATCATGACCACTACCTATCAAATTACCATTGTATTCATCCTTCAATGCTTTTGGATATTTTAAAACAATTATGGATGCAATAATATCCAAGTGTTTTTTCAACGGCTTTAGACAAACTGATCTAACTTCGTCCAATACTATCCGCACCATTGCCGTTCTTTCTGTTGCACTAAGACGTTCACCGGATTCTAGTTTTTCAATCGTTTTCTTATCTATTTTTCCCCATGGTACATTAAACAACATGCACCAATCAGAAGGTCCAAAATAATTTGATGCCGCTAAATTCAAATTCAATTTAATCAAAGTAAAATACAACTTAACATGTAATCGGGAACAAACCATTCAAATAAGATTAAATAAAATAGTTATTATAAAATTTACATATAACAAAAAAAAAGTGATTATAAATATGTAAGTTACTTACCAGAAGATCCTTCTGCTGCTAAAATTTCAGTAGAAGAGCAGGGTATACATGGTGACGACAAAGTCATCAATGCTGGTGTCAACATGTTGGAATCAGCTGTAATGAAATGGTCACAATAATCACTAATAATGTTAACTATAATCAACTAAGAAACAAAAAATTAAGCTTGGCATAAATTTTTCATTAATGAAATGATGTACTTAAATAAAAAAATTATTTTTAAAATCATAAGATCATTGAACAAAATAATTTATTTTTCATACATTATAAAATATATACTTCCATTAAGAAAAAAACAACTTATGAATTACAATGACAATGATGAAACAAATTAATCAATGCTATAACACAAGCATGCATGATATACATCCTATGATAGTAACATTTTTACTTTGGATGGTTGGGTAGCAGTATGATATTACATAATATATAACAATATATATTATGTTATATACTAAGTAATATCATACTGCTATACAACCATTTAAAGTAATATATTATATAATATATTATGTTATATACTATGTTATATCATACTGCTACACAACCATCCAAAGTAAAAAAAGTTTATATTACAAACAAAACTGTATATTTATATTTTTTCTAACACAAACTAAAACTAAAAAGTTTTGATCACCTACCCACATTATTTGATAACCATGATTGAAGTAGTTTTCGTTTTTGTATTGATTTTAGGCCAAACAAGTCTTCAAATGTAACTAAATGAAGATCTGCTTGAGTCTCCACTCCAACATCCAGCTCCAAACTAGTTGCAAGTTGCTCTAATAAAGTTGCATCTATAGATGGCAGGATTCTAATGATGCTGGTTTTAATAAATTCCATCACCTACACAAACAAAAAACACTGTTAACTCTGTAATGATTTAATCCTATATAAGAGAATAGCGCAAATGTATCAGGGGTTAATTAGGTTAATTAATAAATTATCAGGGTTAATTTATAAATTAGGGTAGTCAGTCAGTTTAAAAAACAGAAGAGATTTTTTAACATTATTGTTATCATGACTATTTAAAAATTTAAAACTAGAAACATTTAAAAAAATTAATAGTTGAAATTTTAAACAAAATATTTTATAAAAATAAAACATTAAAAAAAAAAAATGATTTGAACTAATATTTATTAAATTATTATTTATCTGTTCTCAAATCTTGACACTGAACATGACACTGCATGTTTAAGTGAAACCATTTTTCGATGCTGGTATATGTAAGCTGGTAACGGCAGATAGTCAATTAAGCATGGCAGTGCAAGACATATAATTTTATCTGTAGAACCAAATATTTCATATAAACCAAGTTCATGGACAAACTCAGTCTTTTGAATCGCGACAATAACCCGAGGAATGCTACAGCTTGGATCTATAAAAATAACTATTATTTTTCCAAAAATTGGAAACTCATAATCTTTTGAAAACTCACACAATAAAAAGAGATTTTTCTTGTAATGTGTGCCACGAAAAACAACATGCGTTGAAACATCATGCGGAAACTGACCACATGTATTTAATATTAAACTGTTTATTAAAGAATTGAAATTTGTTCCATTAAACAAGAAGGAATCAATAGAAAAATAGTCCTGGGTTGTAATGCTTGAATTGTTGTATGCTTGCAGCAATTGATGGGTGCTAGTCAATGTTTTGCATAAGTGTTTATAATTATGGTAATTTCGAGCACATCGTTTAAAATAAGAATGCTTGCTCTCAAATCGCAGTGTAAACACACGTATGAGAGGGCCATATCGTAGTATAAGCTGTGGGTAATGACACAAATAGTGATGTTTAGGTAAAAGTTTATTATCAGGAAACAGTTCCTTTCGTCCAGACAAATACTCGTGTATTAGTGTCTTTAGGTATGCAATATGTGCAAGATCAATCTTTGGTGAACAAACCAACTCCATAATTTGTTTTAATTTAAGATACAGTAACCACACAGAGTCCTCATAATTAGTTACATATGATCCAATAATTATGGAAAACAAACGCAAAAACACCCAGTTTTGTACTGCATGGCCACTTAGCTTCTTTGTGCACGATATTTTGTTAACTTTACATGGTTTGTCTTGTGCATCATTTTCTAAATACTTAAGTAGATTTATTCTTCTATTTAGGTTGTTATAAGAAAACCATCGCTTAGTAACAAAATACTTAATAAAAAGATACATATCTTGTGATACTAATCCTTCAAAACAGTCATGAGCTAGACATGGTGGCAAACCAGTGGAGACATGAAAATCACTAATATCATTAAAAGGTGACTGAAATTTGACCCCTTCAAAGTTGTTTAAACCACAGTTTGCTAGTTCAAGCAAGCTTCTATTATGTATTTCTTTTGTTCTTTCAGGGCCACAAAAGTGAGGATTTGTATCAAATTCGATACGTGTCACTAAGCAGTATCGACAAAAGTATTGAGCTGTGCTGAAATTTTCACAAAAACCTCCAATAGCATGTGATCCAAGATTATCACCCAGTATACATAGAAGCTTTATTGTTAATGTCAAGGTGTCAGAAAAAGCAACACCAGACATTGAAATTTCCTGTAAATCAGACAATAAAGGAGCAAACACCTTCTTTAAGCCAAAAAACTTAAAATCAACATCTCGACACATAAGCACTAATTGTAGTTGATCAGATGTGTATCGTTTTTGGGACAGAATATTTGCTAATGTCAGATAAACAGCTAGTGTTTTATGTTTTTTCTTTCCTGAACCAATAGGATTTGTAACTTCAAAGGAATCTTGGAACAACATGAGGTATATTATCTTTTCACTAGATATTGCAATTGATTGCATTAGTGATCCACTAGAAATGTCTGTAAATACACCTGAAGTACTACTGTGTTTCAGCCAGAATCCAGTATTGTTGCTGTGTCTTGAGTACAGCATACATATCAAATCTTTTATTGAAACATATTGGGCTGTTCTAAATTTTTTATTATTATCATAGCCTAATGCAAATTCAACAGGCTTTATGTAAGCCATATTTTTATGGTAAAAGGTTTTCCTGCTTTTTACACTGCGCAAAACATGCAAAGAACTTTTTTTTTTATGTTCAATATTGATTAATTCTTTAAGAACATCATCTCTAACATTGATAGGAAGACTTGACGTTGCAGATGATAGAGTATGCAACAAATACTCAGTACTGTAGTTATTAGCAACTTCAAGCTCATCTGCAATGCTTTGAATGCATGATACTGGTAGAATGTGTTTCACTTGTAATTTTAAAAAAAACATTGCTTGACATTGCACATAGTCTTCCAATGTAATGCTTTTACCTTTATTTAAACTTTCTCTAGGGCACAACTCAGGTGGACTGTAATTTTCTAAAATTGCTGCATGGTTGTCATTATTAACACTATCTGGGATATCTGGAATGAATGTTAAATATATTGATTTTATATGTCGTGCATCCCAATTTTTATGCTTTCTTGTCCAGTGAGATGCTAATGAACTTCGATTATTAAGAACTGTATTGCATTTTACAAATGGACATACAATTTTATCATGTGAGTCGCTATGAGTTTTTAGGTGAATAAGAAATTGAATTAATCCTTTACATACTTGTTTGCATAACGTAATGCCACATGTAAACAATATTTCACTGTCTTGAAATTTTGACCAAGCAAGTGTACTAACTGTTTGATTATTATGAGCAGTTTTTACATGTATTTTGAAAGAAGAGTAGCTTTTAAAATTTCTGTTGCAATTGTTGACACAAGGAAAATATATGTTTGCATCATGACGGTGGCATGAATAATGAGTAACATAAGCTAATAAAGATTTTGCTTGTAGACCACATATATGACACTTTAACTTTAAATTTTTATAACAACTTTCACGTGGAGTTAATTGTGCATAATTGACTTTAGAATAAACAGATAAACTATTTTTTGTACTAAATCCATTTATACTATCAATGTCAATAACTTCAATGTTTAAAGATGTTAATTCAAATCGAACTTCATTAGAATCTGTTAAATATCTACTGTACTGTTTTAAAAAAATGTACAAATCTGAAACAAACACAAATTTTATGACCACAGCAGTTCCTTCACTGGTCAAAAAACCATGACAGTCTCTACTATGTGAATCAAAAAGAAGAAGAAAATTATCAAATTTGAATATTGCAACAAAACTATCTTTTATACATAAAAGACATGTTGGAGACAGCTTAAATGCATCATCAAAAGCATGTTCAATTGATTTGGTACTGAATAAATTGACATCATTTTCTAATTGCAATAAATTACCAATTCCTATGTCAGTAATCTTGAGCATATTTTTTTTCCCAGAACAAATTACATGAGTTGGCAAATCACTTGGCAATAAATAATCTGTATTTATACCATTATCTCGAACATTTAGGTAAAGACTGTCTCCTTGCTTCAAAATATTATTTAGATCAATACTTTGTATACCATAATTCGTTTTTATTTTATTCATTGTATAACACAGAAATATAACTGAATTTGTTAAACATTGTTTTCCTCGTGAAAAATCTGAAAAACTAACATCACCTTGATGTAGAGCTGCAGAAATACAAGTATTTTTTGTTAATTCTGTCCATATTGGTCCAGTAAAAACAGAAGGTAATGACATTTTATGATTAATACAACTTTACAGAAATTTAATACAATTAAATATTACCAATATTATGTATTCAATATTACCTTGTGCACCAACACAAGTTAAAATAGTTAATTGCACAAAAGCTCTTATATCAAAATTGGAATGCTTTTACTTATACTAATAACTTATTAAATAAGTTTATTATTAAATAAGTTAATAACTTAGTTATAAAACACAAAATATTAAATATTAGCGAATTAAAAATTAGTCTAGAGTAATAATATTGAAATGCAATTATAATTTAATTACAGAGCTATTTTGTCATGTGATTCACATGCTGACATATTAAAATATGTAAAAAGTATGTATAGAAAATTAAAGATAACAAATTTCAATTTTAATAAAATAATAAACATGCTTATACTATACGATAAGTGTCCACATTTATCGTATAGTAGAACTTTACGGTGATACCGTGATGGTGCAATAACAGTGTAATGTCGTAAACTTTACAGTATAATGCCGTGAAGACACTATTGGGGTAACATACCGTAAAATGTCGGTAAAGTACCATGAATTTCACGGTAAAGTTTTACAGTGTATATATATATATCTACATATGTATCTACATATATATATATATATATATATATATATATATATATATATATATATATATATATATATATATATATATCCTTATAGTGTAGTTGAAAGAGTCTTTTAATGTAAAAAAAGTCTCTTTCGACTACAATTTTAATTACCTCGTCTCTTATGCTGTATTTGATTGTCGTCGAAATGTCAAAGCAATTAAATTAATGCGGAAGTACATTAAATTTTATTGTTTTTTAAAAATTTTTTAAAAAACCGCAATAATAACGACTAGAAAGTTTTTTTTAATTAGTAGTGTTTTTGTTTTTGTTTTATTAAAAAACATTTTTAAAACATGCGTAAATGTTGCTACATCGACTATCTTATAGCCTGACTCGCAACGGAGTGCTGCTACATCGACTGACAAATAGCCTGACTCGCAAGGGAGTGCTGCTACAATGACTGACAAATAGCCTGACTCGCAAGGGAGTGCTGCTATGTCAACTGAGGGTTTGGTTTGGGCAAACAGTCTATCATTTAAAAAAAAAAAAAAAATTAAGTTTTTAAACTTTTTCTGGTCTGGTTTATTAACGCGCTCTTTTAAAACTACAGTTTATGGGAAACTCTTTTTAACTACCATGCAAGAGTATATATATATATATATATATATATATATATATATATATATATATATATATATATATATATATATATATATATATATATATATATATATATATATATATATATATATATATATATATATATATATATATATATATATATATATATATATTAGGGTGGTGCTTAAAACAACTTTTTTGAGAAAAACCTGCTGGTACCCCCTAAATGTGTTTTATCTAATACAAAAACACTAGGTTTAAAATTTTTTTGAACAAAAATTATTTTTAGGGGTAGCTCAAGGCCCTCAAAAATTTGACGGGTCCCTAATATTTTGAAAAAAAAACTTTTTCTAAAGTATGTCAACCTGGTACTCAAAAGAAGCGATATTATATAAAAACTTCAAAAATAATAATCATTTTACATAAAAAACATGCCTAAAAAAAATTATTCTCAAAAAACCTGAAAATATTGACTTTTTTTATTTTCAGCTTAAAAACAATAGTTTTTATGCATTTATACCTGAAAAAATTATTTTTATAAAAAATTATTTTCATTTTTAAATTTTTTATATAATTTTGCTTATTTTGAGTACCAGGTTGACATACTTTAGAAAAAGTTTTTTTTTCAAAATATTAGGGACCCGTCAAATTTTTGAGGGCCTTGAGCTACCCCTAAAAATATTTTTTGTTCAAAAAAATTTTAAACCTAGTGTTTTTGTATTAGATAAAACACATTTAGGGGGTACCAGCAGGTTTTTCTCAAAAAAGTTGTTTTAAGCACCACCCTAATATATATATATATATATATATATATATATATATATATATATATATATATATATATATATATATATATATATATATATATATATGGGTGGGTCATAAATTTTTTTTTCTTGTTACAGGCTCTAAACATTGCTAATAGTTATTAATATTGGTACTATCAAATATGAGAATGATTGTGATAGATTTAAAGGGCGCAACTTTATTGGGAAAATTACCGGTACCCTAATATTTTGGAGGAAAAAAAAATAAAAAATTTTTATAAAAAATTCGAAAATAATAATCATTTTATAAAAATCATATTGCCGAAAAAATTGTTATTAAAAAACATGTAAAAAGGCACTTTTTTCACTTTTAGTTAAAAAACTATAGTTATTATGCAATAAAATCTAAAATAATTTTTATATGAAAAAATTATTATTTTTGAAATATTTATAAAATTTCGCTTTATTTGAGTACCTACATCACATAATTTTGAAAACTTTTTTTTGAATAGTAATAGGGCCTGCTAATTTTTGTAATTATAGTTGCGGGTGGAAGACATTGTTCAATCCATAAAAGTAAATACTTTCCTAAATTAGTACATAAAAAAACAACTTTCTAGACCATAGCCAGGTTAGCAACTCTAAAAAAAAATTTTATGACCCACCCTAATATATATATATATATATATATATATATATATATATATATATATATATATATATATATATATATATATATATATATATATATATATATATATATATATATATATATATATATAGCAAACTATCTATAACTATATGACGTAACTATATATGTACCTATATTTGGTTGTATTTGTAACTTCATTTTTGAAAAGAGTAAGAATTTAATTAAATGGTTAAAACTAATCATGAATGTGATCTCCTTTTTGTGCTGCATTGAGTTAGCATTGAATGATGAATTTTAATCCAAACAAAACTATTTTGTTAACTGCCAATAATTGACTTAAAAAGTTGTAGGTTGCATGAGTCAGGAAAATATGAAGATGGATTGAAGTGCACAGAAAAAAACTAGACAAATAAAAGTTTTTAGAGCATGTAGGGACAGATATAGTAAAAGAATGCAACTTTGCTGAATAGCAAGAGTTTTGTTTGATGGAACTAAAGATGATTTCTCTTTTGAGTAGCAACCGATAGAGCAACCATGATAGTATTTGTAGGAAAAACAAACACAATGTTATACCAATAGGAAAGAGACTCAAACTTGGAAGACCAGGAGATTACTAACTCTTTGAGAGATTTTACTGTTTACAATGCATTTTTGGACCTTATAAAGAACGAGAATCATTAAAATAACCAGCCAAAATAAGAAAAAAGTATTCCATACAAGGACAAATAAGAGATTTGTAGAAGTAGAGAATATAGAGAAGCAACCTTGATGCTAACATTGCAATAGATTGTGTATATGGTTTCCATATGAGATCAGTAGTGAAGAAGTCAGTAATACAGGAAGTTGTAAAGAAGAGGACTCAATGAGAGTCCATTCATTTGAATAGGAATTTTAACAGTATTGCTCTAGTTGTTTGCCACTGCAAGCCCTAAGCCATTACAGAAATGTGATCAGATTCAAAATCGGCTGTCTGTTTAAAATGATTTTTAAAAAATTTCCTAGATGCACCATATAAAGCAAACTTATAGAAAAAATCTTTATAAACATGCATGCCAAACATGCCAGCATGCTAAACTTTATAGAAAGCTTTAGATGTGTCAAGAGTAATAGCCCTCGTCTCGTTGCCCCCATCTAAAGCACAAATCTTTCAGTCACAGCAGTTAGCAAGTCTGCTGTAGAGCAAGAAGGAAAACTATATTGATTGTCAGAGACTTGAAGTTAGAAATTTGTTGATCAAAGGCTCTTAAGGCTTATTTAACTTAAGGCTCAGTGAAGGAAAACTTTTGATCTTTTTTTGTTTTGTTTATTTGTGAAACTGAATGTTGCGTAATTTATGGATGGGATTTTTCATAACTTATTTAAAACTTAGTTTTATTATTATTTTATTTAAAAATTTTATTAAAAAATTTTAAAATTTTAAAAACCAAGCTACAACTCAAAAACTTAACAAATTAGCTAAAAGCTAAAGCTTGATGCAACACTAGCTCATCAAACTACCTAATGCAAACAAAATTAGTCAAAAGCCATTAAAACAGCACTCAATGTTAATAACACTAGATAACCCAAAGTCAATAAAACAGCACTCAATGCTTAAATTCAGCTAATCCTAATCAATAAAAATCTGGCTGTTTACAGGCTTCAAATCTTAATCAATTGAAACCTAGCTGTTTACATCCATTGCTCTTTCATTCGTGTTTTCATATGGTTTGTTATATTCTCTAAATTTTTCTTTTATAGTGCATCTTCTAAATTGTGATTCTTAAGTTTCTTTTGATTCTTCAGTTTCTTTTGACTCTTCAGTTATGGAAATTAATATCTGTTTTAAGCATTTAAAAGAATTTTTTTAAATTTATTTTAATAAAGTGTTTTAATAAATTAATTAATTATATATTAGGTTGTTTTAATTTTTTAACAGGGATCAACTTGTGATAAGTGTAAACCATTGTATGTAGGAGACCCTACATCTACGTCTGGACTTAACTGTCAAGAATGTCGTTCTGTGTGTAATAATAATACAGATATATGTATGACAAAAGAAGATTTTGTTAAATACAAACACAATGTAAATGTTCATTAATTTTTATTATACTTTTATTAATAATTCAAATATTGTATTGTTTTTGAAATTGCATGTTTCGAAAGTCATTGCGTGTTTTTAAAATTTTTAGATCATGTCATTTTCTCATGGACCTAAAAGTGTGGATGATGTAAAATGTTACGATTGCCAAAATAACAGCGAAGGAGACCTCTGTGACTCTTGCATTGATGGATTTTTCAAGATATTAAATGGACCATGTCAACTGTAATTTTTAAAATTTTTCATTTGAAATTTTAAACAATAAATCATTAACTTTTTTTTACTCTTTTTTTTTAAGCTGCCAATGCAATAATCATTCTAATACATGCAATAAAAGTACTGGAGAAGAATGTCAATGCTATCATAACACTGAAACCAGTTTAAACTGCAAAAAAGAGTGTTATAAAGAGCAGGTATTTGTTTTTTGTTGTTGAGATGATGTGACTATTCAATTTTTCTTTATTATAATATCTTAATTTTATCTTTCTTTGTAGTGCACACGTTGTATCTTTGGTTTTAGCGGAAATCCAATGAATGGAAGGCAATGCTATGAAAAAATTGTCTCTTTTATTGTTCCAAAACAAAGGACTATGCTATCAGCGAGGTCGTCATTTTTCATGATTTCTCCTTATTATATGAATGTTAATATGCGTATAGTAATTGACGTCATAGAAGGAGAGTTAGACATGTATTTTGCTGATTCTGATGAATACTTTATCGTCTCTCAAAATGCTACACAAATTCAGAGTTTTTCCGTTATTTTTGGACCTAGAAATGAAAACAGCAAAGATGACGATTATACACCAGAATTAAGTTTATCGTCAGAAATGTATTTTACGGTTACCGAATATTTCGGCAATGTTTTATCTGTTAAAAATATAAGAAAACGTATACTAATAACTGTAAAACACTCTGTCCACGATTTAAGTAAAAAAAATTTTTACATAGCTGTATCCACAATTAACAAACCTGATTCAGCATTTTTTATATATTATAGCCAAGATTTGGTGCGTTTAAACCTGACATTATTTGTTCTTATTTTAATTGTATGTTTACTTATTATTATGTGCTTCGCGTTGTTGTTTTGGAAAGCTAGTCAATTATATATGCAAGGAATGATAATTGGAGAAGAAGAGTTAGCATTAAAGACAATGGGAACTAGACCATTTGGGACTTATAAAATATTTTGTCAAAATTTAGATGAATTAGTGTATAAAAGAAGAACGAAACAAAATTTACAAGACAGTGTGACGCCATTAGCTATTCAAAATACCAAAGACAATTTAGCATCGGTTATAGTAGTTATAGTACAGTTCCCATCTAATGAACTAACGGAATGTTTTTGTTTAGGTAGTGGTCTAACCCTAGCACATAATCAATACCTGTTAGAAACAGCGTCGAATATCGGAACACATGGTCGTCTTGTGAACACTCGGATATTATCCACAGTTGCCTAATATAGTTTTTATACGTTTAAAATATTTTATACCAATTTTTTTTCCTGATCAAAAAAGGTAATGATTTGTACAGTATTATATTTATTCATGGCTGATGGTAATGTGCCGAATATTTGTCAACTATTCCATATATATATTTTTTTGTTTTGTTTTTCTGTCGAGTATTCCGTTTGTTTAATTATCAGTACCTAATAATTTGAAATTTTAAAAATAATTTCTTTTACAATATGATTTCTTTAGATAACAAAAACTGAGTATTTAGTGTTTAAACCAAGAATTATGTGCTTGAACCAAGAATTTGGTTTAAATGCAGAATTCACGGTTCAGAAATTATTTGAAACTATTATTCGGCACATTTCTCGTAATGATATAATCATATTCAAAGTATGAATTATGTTATATTTGTAATATGCAAATATAAACTTTCATATTATGGTGGATTGTTGTGTATTTATACATTTTATATCATTTATTGTTGCAAAGAAATTGCTTTATTTTTGCGAAGAAATTGTTTCTCAGCATAACTTTAGCTTTATAAAACTTTTTTTGTAAGTTTTGTAAGATGTGATATATTTTTATAAGATAAATAGACCATGTTTAAAGCTCAATAGTATTTAGACTTGATTTTTTTGTTAAATTTTTATTTGTTTTATATAGTTTTATATAGATTTTTTAAATAATAAAAAAATTAGTAATATATTTAATATACTTTACTAACGTTCTTTATTTATTATATATTTTAGGCTTTAAAGCTATCAATTTGTTGTTATTTTTATGGTGCTTTTTTTAAATAAAAAGTTGTGTGATACAATTTGTCTGTACATTGGACCCAAAAATGACTTCATTACCAAAACTACAAATTTATTAATAACCAACTTGTGAATTAAAGTTTGAACTTTTACCCATAACTATACTAATATTAAATCCTAAAATTAACTATACTAAAATATAGTTATTTGTTGAAAAAATGAAAAGACTAAACTAGTTCAATCCACTACTTGGAAGTATATATGTATAAAATATACGCATGCTTGGAAGTATAAATGTGTAAAATATACGCATGCTTGAGAGTACATATGTGAAAATATTTGCATGCCTAAAATTATAAAATCTCAAAATAATAACTTTTTTATAATAAAATAGTCAGGCCTACGGAGTTCGCGGTTAAAGGAGTAAACTTTTCTAATATTTTTTACATTAACTTTAAAAAAAAACTTCAAAGTTCAAAAAAAAAAAAAACCTAAAGTTTCATTATCCATGTTAAATGCATGTTATATAGCTTTTACTTTGTGCATTTAGTTTTTTAATGGTTAAGCGAATCCTGATTGGCGGATCCAGACCATCTATTAAAAGGGGGTAATTTACAGGGTTTTTTGATTCGGAGAATCCAAAACAACAGAAAAAACAAGTCTTGCCAGTCTACAATAAATAGTATTCAAGATCTTACTTTAAAATATCAAGAGAAAAACTGTATGACATGGGATAAGTACAGAAAATAGTAATTAAAAAAAACAAAAATTTGGCTGTAAAAACGATTTTTCCTCATACATTATTAACGCGTATACCTTTGTTATACCAGTTTTACCTTTGTTATACCAGTTTTTACCTTTGTTATACCAGTTTTACCTTTGTTATACCAGTTTTACCTTTGTTATACCAGTTTCACCTTTGTTATACCAGTTTTTACTTGATTTTATTTTTTTAAATCTTGAACACTATTTAATGTAGAATGTTAAGACTTGTTTTTTCTTCATAAACACTTATAGAACTTAAGAAAAGTTCAATATCCGGCAAAAATACCCGGTACACCTCTAGTTTTAATGATATCCTTAAAAGTTATTTAACAACCGTAAACAGTTTGTTTATAGTAATGAAAATGGTACATCTAATTTATTAAATTTAACCTGTTGAGTTTCTCAGGGCTCTATTCTTGGACCTCTTCTTTTCTTAATCTACATCAATAATCTCGCTAAAGCGTCAAATTTTATGATTGTCATGTTTGCTGATAAAATCTTTTTTTATCGCATTAATGTATTCTAACATTATTTCAAACTATGAACATCGAATTAGAGAAAATTTGTGAATGGTTCAAAATGAATAAATTGTCTCTAAATGTGGATAAAACAAAATGGTCACTCTTTCATCCGACTTCTTAAAAGAAACTACTGCCTATTAACTTGCCCTTACTTTTTATAGACAAAATTCGAATAAAAAGAGAAATATATGCTAACTTTTTAGCTGTCTATGTTGATGAAAACCTTAGCTGGAAATACCACGCTGATTTTTTGTACAACAAAATTGCTAAAAGTATAGGAGTAATATATAAGGCTAGAAATGCCTTAAATAAACAAAGTTTAACACAATTATATTTTTCTTTTATCCATTGTCATTTAAACTATGCAAATATTGCTTGGTGTAATACCAATAAAAGTAAACTAAAACCTCTTTATCGTCAGCAGAAGCATGTTGCTTGTCTAATCATTTTTAAATACCTGTATAACTATATTATCTTTTACTTAGTTCTTATTGTATGATTTTGTTATTTAAATGTTAACGATTTTATTGTACAACGATTGACTAAAATGTTTAAGAAAAGAACAAAATGTTTATGAAAAGAACAAAATGTTTAAGAAAAGAAGTTTCAGTCTTTTTCAAGTCCAATTTAAAATTTGCACCACGTAATTTTATTAAAATTTCATATCACTCATAAATAGCATCCCTAATTTACTTCCGTTTTCTAAGAATATGCTGCGTTAAATATATAAATTTACAAAATTTTCCCGAAATATCTAAGGTATTGATCCCTTATGGATCTGCTATAATATGTTCTCCTTATGTTAACACTCTGAATATTGTTGAAACTTTCCAATATTAGTTGCTTTTTAATTTTCGTGTTACGTTGTAAATGCCACAGAATTTACACCATGAACCAGTAAATGTCTTTTTGTTCCCAAATTATCGCAACCACGGCTAATCAAGTTATACGAAAAAAATAAACTTTATATTAAAAAATTAACAATAAAATTATTTTCAATAATTTTCACATTGAATGCAAATTGGAACAGTTTTTGAGAACGGAGCGAGTAGAATACTATATATAATAGAAAGTAAAAAAAAAAATGGATTTTGTTGTTAAGTTTTAATTGTTCCAAATGTAGCATTCGGTGGAGGTGTACTTTCGGTGGAGGTTTACCTTTCGGTGGAGGTATACTTTCGGTGGAGGTGTACTTTCAGTGCAGGTGTAACTTTCGGTGGAGGTGGAGGTGGAGGTGGAGGTGTACTTGATTCGCGAGTAATTAAGCAATCATTTATTTTTTTTTTAGTTAAAGTATATCACTTTCCCCCAGACCCCGTGAATCAATTACATCTCCGAATAACTTTCAGTGTTGCGCATTTACATCTGATGATATTAAAAAAGCTGTACCTAAACAAGGCAAAAACTTTTTTAAATAAACTATAGTTACATCTTTCCGTGAATTGTCAAAATTGCAAACACTTCCTGTACGAACATCAATGCATTTAACAAAATCAACATCACTATTCAGAATGCATATAAATTATCAGCGGAGCAACCCCCAAAGGCAGTAATTCAAAATAAAGTTAAAGAGGAATCATAGTGAGTCAGCTAAAAAGCTCATCAGAATAGTAACCACAATCTCCGAAAGTTGATGTATTGACATTAAAGTGTTTTGAAAGCATTGTATAGGCAGTCTAATGTGGAAAAATAATTGAATCATCCGGTTATGCTGAGTGAAAAGCTAATATAGATTTTCTATTTTAGTCAGTTTCCTCATTAAAGTATAACATAGCTGAGATCACTCCTTACTCAAATGAAGCTTTGTAAATAATAATGTTTTTTGGGCATCTTAATTATATAGTATAGTTGATTCCCTCGTTAAAATTCTGTGTTTGACCGTGAGTGCATTTTTTAAAAGTATCTCATCACTTAATTCTTTCATAACTCTTTCTTAATAATATTATATACCGGTAATACTATACTATATAACTATACCGGTAAATTAACTTTTGGTGTGTAATTGCTGTAACCTTTTTCCAATAACACCAGCTATTGGGCGATGAAAAGGCTCTGGAGAATTAGCGCATTGGTAAAGAACCGTACAAATGTTTTTTTTCATTTGAAACACCTATTCGTTTTCAGTTAAAAAGTTATTAGGTGCAGCCGGTTGAATAGCCATATCAAAATAGTCGTAATAATAATCTTAGACTAATTCTTTTAACTGCGCATTCTGTTAATCTTCTAGTTCCAATTTATCATAACCAATTTTTTCAATGTCAATTTTCTCTTCGGTTACCTAGTCTGGTACCAATACGCTTCTGGATATGACAAACACACTCTAACTTTTCTGGTTGATTTGAAGTTTTTCATCTGGATTACTGTTTATAGCATCATTAATATCTCCATCTCTTATTTAAATTTAAAAGAATTTATTGACAGTAAAATTAAATATCTACACTACTTGCCTCTGACGATGACGTGTTATTCAAGAAAAAAATGTAATATATTAGGTATCAAAAGACGTTTAAAAGACTTTTGATACCTAATATATTATTTTTTTATGTCCTGTGCCTACAGCGTCGGATTAGATTGGGCAACTTTCTGAGACATTTTTATTCCGAGGCTTTAATCACACCCGAATCATTCCCATTTGACATAAAATTAAGCTTGAGTTTGGAAAATTTCTAAAAGTTTATATAAAAGTATTATACCTGAAACATCAAAAAATCCTGGCTACACACAAGCGGAAAGTATGGAGTTTTTCTCCACACCGGTGTGTAGCTATGACTCCTAGACACAAGTGTGGAGTTATTGTGCACACTTTTGTGCAAATAACTCCACACCTCTGAGCAGAAGTCGAGTTAGAAAAAGTTAATTTCCACAAAAGTGTACAAAATAACTCCACACTTGTGTCTAGGAATGATAGCTACACACCGGTGTGGAGGAAAACTCCATACTTTCCGTGAGCGGTTAAAAAAATGCTGTAAACTTCAAGCGCAATTTCGAGCAAAATCTCGTCTTAAATAAAAGGTATAGAAAGTAACCTTATAACAGAATATGAAAAATTGTGCAAAAAATGTGCAAATCCGTATCTAAATTTGATGCATAAAAAAAAAATTTATTTTTTTGTTCTTTCTTTAAATGTTTTTATTATATCAATATTAGCCGTTTTATAATTTTAACAATTTAATAATTTAATAATAGAATGATTACAAGATTAAAAAAGTTCGTAATAGGAAGAACGCGGAATTTCGTAGAAAACCTTAAAATCTTATCGTCGAGTATAGCTTTGTTTTTTAACTACATAGTTACATTTATTGTGTTAAATATATATATATTCTCGTCGAAAGTAAAATAAATAAACGTAAAAGATATATTCGTATATGTAAATACTAAAAATTGAATTTTAAAAATTTTACTTTGTTAAAATTAAAAATATAAGAATATGTTATCGAAAGATAAAATTATCTGTTTAGGTTTTTTTTTTAATGTGTAGCCATTCCACTCTTGAGTAAAATCAAAGTATTTCAAAACTATTTTGTTCCATAAAAAAGCTCTTCGATAAGAGATACAAGATCTACCAAAATTTGTTTGCAAAAAAGATTGTTGGGTAAAATTTTCATTTCAAAGATAGTATTTGTTTTTGTTTTTTATGTGAGTATAAATTATAAAAAAGGATAATAGAAAGTACATTTATACATAAAGCAAATAATATTATAGACGTTAATTTGATATACATTAATATTCATTTTAAGTAAAAGAGGCCTGGCATGAGTAAAACGGTTTTTAAAGTTTAGAAGAAGTGCAATATGACGATAAAGAAGTTTCGTATATTTTTATTTACACTACCCCATTCAGTATTAGCATAGTTAATATGGCAATGAATAAATGAGTAATATAATTGAATTAAAGTATATTTACTTGAAAAAAATCTTGATTTTTATAGCATTCCTATACTTCTAAGGGCTGTCCATAAATTACGTCAACAAAATAGGGAGGAGGAGGGCTCTGAATTTTTTTGACATTTGTTGGGATGGGAAATTAGCAAAAAAAAATTAGCAGCGTTTGTAGTCCTACGTTACATACTCGCTAAATCTTCAGTATTTTAATAAAGCAATTTAAATTCCTACTTTTTAAATATTGTGTTGCGTTTTTAAAAAGACCCGTCACGTACAGAACTAAATAAGCACACAAGGCATGTTTACTCATAATACTATTATTTTTTTTTAAGTTATCGTTGGTTAATCTGCTATGCAAATGAAATAGATTTATGTAAGTACTTGGTCCACGCTATATTATTTAAAGGTTTATACCAGGGGTCGGCAACCTGGGGTTGATGCGCCTCTTTAGCTCCATGCAAAAATATTAATATAATATTGAAATAAAGATTTGGTAAATGATTTGAAAAAAGATTTGAAATATAGATTTTTTTAATTTTAACTTAAAACTTTATTTATTTATATACATAACTTATTTATTTATTGATTGCATACAGTAGTTTAAAAATAAACTAATTGAAATCTCAGAGTCTTTAATAAATAGAAAAAGGTCATTTATAAATATATTGAAGAATATTGGCCCAAGGATTGATCCTTGAAGCACTCTTAATGAAATTCCTAACCAATCAAAAAATGATTATTATGATAAAAGGTGAATATATTTTTGCGAACACCCTTTAATCTTTTTTTTTCTGTTCAAAGTAAGTTTTTTCTAGTTATAAACTGGAAATATATTCTTAAGCTAAAAGTATAACTTTTTTTCTATACCTTTTACTTTTATTCAATTTTTGTTCAGAGCGTTTGTAATTTTAAATCGTTCTTAGTAGCGGGTTTTAGGAGGGGGGGGGGGGGGAATCTAAATAGTTTACTTTTAATCTGTTTTTTTTTTAGTTGTAAATTAGTCTACTTAAAATATTGTTTTTTTTTTCCATTTAACCTTTTTTTTTTAATGGAGAGGGGGGGGGGTAATTGAATGTTGACGTAATTTTTAAGGGGGGTCTCTGGTAGTTTGACAAGCTGTTGACGAGGGGGAGGGGAGGAGGGGGAGGTAAAAATTGCCTGAAAATTGTTGACGTAATTAATGGACTGCTCCCAAGCAGTTTTATTACAAATAAAAAGCATGGTAGCATGCGATTGAGTGCGTAAACGTCTATTAAACTTAATTTTTGATTTTAACTTTCTTGACCTAAAAGTTTTTATTTTAACTACTTCATGCGGCATAAATATGGTTAACAAAATTCGAGCATGTGGCACTGAAAGAATTCACATAAGCGATACTTCTTACGTCAAAATAAACTGAAACACCTCGGTAATTTATGGATTAAATCGATTAACTTTAATTGATTAAATTAAAAAAAAAACGCACAACTGCTGTGGAACATTTCTAAAACTATTGGAAAACAAACTTATGATTAATCATAATCTTGTTTTCCAATAGTTGTAGAAATGTTGTTTAGTAGTTGTGCCTTTTGTTTTTTTGTATAACAATAATTGTTGTTCTATTTCTTAATAATAATTGCTGTTCAATTTCGGTAACAATTATTGTTGCCAGATTGATTTGATTTTTTTTCCGCGACATAAATTTTACAATATAAGTTTTGTTGTACAACTGTTTTTTCTTGTGTTAAGTTGTGCAACTTACGCAAGAAAATGTTTCAGTTATAAACATTAATGTTGCACAACTGCTGTACAACATTTCTACATATATTGGAAACCAAGCTATAGCCATACACAAGTTAAAGCAACAATCCAAACAGCAAATTCTATTCCAGATCCAAACAGCAAGCATTTTTATTTTTAAAGCATTTGAATTTAGAACGTTAAATTGATTCGAATTTTACAATGTTGAAAATTAATGAAAGATATTCAATAAATTAATAGAGAAAAGTAAATTGAGATATTAAAACTAGTGCGACCGATCTACTTAATTGATAGTAATCCATAGATTTTTTTTACCTGTTATTATGTATTATTTGGTAATAAAAATAAATGAATAAATAATGCGTTGCGGTAACGCCACGTTTGTAATTTCTATAGGAATGTATATCTTTATTTTACGGCACAATATTTAAATATACTCTTCCTTCTCAAGTGTATTTAATATTTTGTATATCTTATATTTTTCTTACTTTTTTACGTGTTGAACTGCAATGTATTTTTTTCCGTAATCATGTGTTTTATGGCAAACGCACTTGAATGAGACGAAACCAAAATCTTCTGCATGTTTTTCTATAATTTTCTTTACAATATATGTATGATGGAGCTATAACTATATCATGCATAGATTTTTATACACATACATAGAAACATACATATATATATATATATATATATATATATATATATATATATATATATATATATATATATATATATATATATATATATATATATATATATATAATATACATACATATATACATACATAAATACACACACGCATACATACATACATACATACATACATACATACATACATACATACATACATACATACATACATACATACATACATACATACATACATACATACATACATACATACATCATACATACATACATACATTCATACATACATACAGCATTATACACACATACATACATACAACTAGCATTAAGTTGCTAAATAAATAAATACTAAAAATTCATACATATATACATACATACATACATGCATACATACATGCATACTTACATTGTAAATATGCACATGTCAATATATGTATGTATGTATGCATGCATGTATATATATATGTATGTATTTATGATACATACATATATATACATATGCATACATACATACATATATACATACATATATAGACACAGGCATATTTACAATGTAAGATTGATGCGTATATATATATATATATATATATATATATATATATATATATATATATATGTATATATATATATATATATATATATATATATATATATATATATATATATATATATATATATATATGTTTTACAATTAAAACATTATTTTTCTTGTACTCAATAGTTTTGATAATGTTTGTATTTCTTTTTTCTGTTTAGATTAGGTAGAACTAAATTCCTTTTTCTGAATTGAAATGCAATGATGTATTTTTCCATTTCGATTGGGATAAAAAACTTGTTTTTAAGTAGCTATTCTGGTGTTAATCATAGTATATCTGGAAATGGTGGTGTGGATTGTTATAACTTTATTTCATTGGAACAACGTTTTTTAGATACTTTTATTTTCACAGTTATATTTGGAATAACTTTATTGCCATATATCACTCGTAGTTTATATTGTCCTCATAAACTTGAAATAGAAAAGTTATGCATAAAAAGTGTTTCAAAGAGCATATCTGGGGTCCGAAAACTCTTGCTTATTATTTTATCCTTTATCTTCGGAATTCAAGTTGGGTTTAAAATACTAAAGGGTGTTTGGCTTTTTTTGTTAAATCCTTGTCATGTAATCACAGGTGTACAGGTATCAGTCTTATATTTATTGTTTTATATAAAGTATTGTTGTCATATTAGCTATATGACAAAGAAAAAATTTAAACAGTTTTTTTTTAAAATCTATTTCTTTATTCAACCTTTTTTTTAATGCACTATGCAATAATTACTTTTTTATTATGACTATTTTGACCATTATGTACCTTTTTTTTACACAGATTGTATTTAAAATCATTACTCTATGTAGAATTGTATTGAGTATTCCATTTTGGATAATCTTATAAAAGCAAATAATGCTTATGGCATGATTTTTAAAATTGCAGCCAGAAGTATCTCAGCACTTATTGGAAAGTGACTGCTTAAGGCTGTAGAATCTTTTGTCATGATATAAGTTTTAAACTTAAAGCTAGAGTTATAAAAATCCAAAATCCAAATTTTTTTGTTTGTTTTGAAAACAAAATAAAACTAAAGATTAGAATTTTTCAAAAATCTTTTTTTCAAGTTTTATATTTTATATATATTTTTATTTATATATATATATATATATATATATATATTTTTTTTTTTATATTTATTTTATATATATATATATATATATATATATATATATATATATATATATATATATATATATATATATATATATATATATATTATATATATATTTATGTTTGTTATTTTTTTCAAAATGAGCCACCACTGTTTATTTAAGAACAACTAATTGTAAATCTCCAAATTGTAAGTTCATGTTATAAATTTTTTTATAAAAAATTAACATGGTTTGTAATTTAAAAAACTAAAGAAAAAATTTTTTAATTTTAAATCTTTTTTTTTTTTTTTGAGAAATCTTTTTAACCCTTTTACTTCAAAACATAAAACTTGACGACTGCTGACTGGGACAAAACATAAAACTTGACAGCTACTGCACTGCATCATAACATAAAACTTGACAGCTGTTGCACCACAACATAAAACTTGATGGCTGCTGCAAACAGAAACAAATTAAACCAAAACATCAAACCTGAAGAACAAGGCTGCTGTACAAAGGAGCAAATTGAAAGACTGACAAAAAACATCTATTTAATAAAATGTAATGTAACTTTAACATACATTTTAATAATCTATTTTAAAAATTTCGGTTTTTAATACTTAGTTTTTCGCAAGTCTACAATGTTAACAACTCTAAAAAAGTGCTTTTTAAGTAAATATTGGTCAATTTGGCATAGAATGACCCTAAAGAAATGAAATATTTAAGTTTTATTTCTATTTTATCCATTTTTCTTAATTTATAACTTTACATTAATTCCTTTTTAGATCTATTTGCTTGGAAGTGAACCATCAAGAACATCTGTAGCTATTTTTAGGTAACTTTTAGGTGTCATAATTTAAAATTTTAAAGGTTGATATTTTTAGAAGAGTTTATTTGAAACCCATTTTATGTCAAATCAGCTAGTACATCTGTTTTGGATTTAACTTATTTTTATATATGTTAAAAAGCATATGAAAATTAGGAAGTCTTAAAATCTGTATATCCAACTCATTACACTTCTTTTATGCCAACTCTGCATTTTTTGCAGCATTAGTTGTTATCATTCAATAACTTTATTTAATGAATAGAGTACATAGACAATAAACCTGAAATAGGCAGTCTTCTACATGGTGAATATAGGGACCAAACATTACTTTTAAAGCCAAAAAATGTTGTTGCATTTTTTGTCTTTTCTAAATTTTTTTGTAAAGCTTATTTAAATGCTAATTCAGCTAAAAAAAAAGTTTTTTATAACAAAATCTTTTATATATCTTTTAAGTTGCAAAGAATTAATTTTGAGATCAAAAATATACCTGTTTATTATTGCTAAATTTGTTGTACTTGCAGTTAGCTTGCAGTTAGCTTAAGGTTGGGAGAAAATAGGAGAAGGTTAATCAAAAATTTATCCTGTTTTTTTGGTCAAAGCTGGAGTGGGGAAGGAAAGTGTAAATAATATGATATGCTATGAAGGCTATTCTTTTTTTTAATTATCATTGAACCCTTTTGTTGCAACCATTGTTGAACCTGTTGTTGCAACCCTATCTCAATCCTTTAACTCTGAAAAATGAGCCTTTTCAAATGTTGTTGCGTAGAGAAAGAGATCGAGGGTAGTGGTAGTTCACAAGGGTAGTGAACCTCGAATTTCTCATTTACTAATTGACTACTACACAGCTACTGTATTGTTACTGACACAGCAAAGTTGTAAAATATCTATTACAATTTAACTTGTAAAACATTTTTTGGAGATCTAATAGAAATTCCTCATGATTCTGGAATTCATGGATTTATGATTCTGTTAATAATTGTATCTAAGCTGCGTATAATGTTGTATATATTTTTTTAAATTTTTTGTTTATTATTTGAGGAAGTTAGTGGTATACAAGATGGTGTTAATGTAGTCATAGGATCAATACCTTTAGTAATTTTGTCAAGTTTTCTTTTGGCTGCTGGTAATTGTTGATGTTTTAGCACTGAATTTAGTTTATTAAGCGATACACTTATAGATTCAAAAATTTTGTTTACAGATAAAAAAAGCAGAGATTTCTTTAAAAAAGGTAGTCTTAATAAACAATTTTTTAACTTTCCATTTTTAGAAAATTTTAAATTTAAATTTGTTATATTTTTAATTTAATTATATTTACTTTAGTTTTATTATTAAATATTAATAAATTTAATTTTATTGATTAAATTTTTTTAAATTTTTATTAAATTTTTTTAAAAACTTTAAACACTCTGTTTAAAACACTTACTTTTTTATGTTCATTTTACATTCAGCAATTTTGTTTATTTATAGTTTCAAATCAATAAATTTTTTTTATAACAATTTTGTTTAATTTAAAGATACTTAGGGTTTAAATAATTTTTGACATGGTTTCAAATTAAATTTGATTACAATACAAATTAAATTTGATTACAATACAAATTAAATTTGATTACAATTAAATTTGATTACAATGCAGTACTTTAAAATATGCAACTGATGTAATTTAACTTGTAATGATATACACATGTGCTAGCTGACCGAATCTGTAAAAATACGGTTGTTTGTAAGTCTATTCCATACTGACCATTCTATAATTTTTCCTTATTTATATATTCTAGCTGTCTGGACCCGTAAAATACAAAACTGACCATTTTTATACTTATCTAATCCACACCAAAATAATAATTATTTTTAGAATATGTAGCAAAAAAGACTTCGAAATATTAAAATAAAATTTTAAAGTTTTTTCATATTATACATAAATTATACACAATCATTTCATATACTGCCTGCAATATATGTGCAATATAAATAATACTATTGGTAGTACAATATAAATACAGTTTATTTAAGAACTATATTGCTACCTATGAAAACTTCTTTAGATCCCTTTAGTTTATCTGTACATCCAAAGGCACCATATAAATTGACCATTTCAAACTTATATCAAGTATTCAGTTCAACTATAATTAACTAATATTTAAAAATTATTTATTATGCCTGAAAAATGACTTTATAATCTATGAAATGCAAAATATAACTTGAAATTTAAATATATAATGTAAATATGTAAATAATATATGCTGTTGTTAACTAAATTTGTTTTTTCTGCCTCACTATGTAATCACAGTAAAAACTTGATGCTTGGCATCAATTTTTTCATGTGTATCTAATAATTTATACATTTCATATCATTTTCCACATCATTTTTCAACTATTGATTGTCAACTGGATATAAATCAGGGCTGTTGTTGTTGGTTGTTGTTTACCATATTTTCAATACATTTGTTTAAAGCAAAATTTTATGTAGCCCCTTTTAAATTTTAAAAAAAGATGTGGAATAAGTTTGGTAGATGTTTCTGTATTACCTAAAGGTTTTCCCAATTCATTAACAAAAAAAGAATTCTTTCTTTAATCTTTCTTAATTTATTGCGTCAACATAAATTACTTAATAAATTTCACTGATTTCTTTGCTTTTGTTTAACTTCTTTTAGAGGTGTAAAAAAAAAGGCCCTTTCAAAAGATCTTTCAAATTTCTTGGTCTTTAAGTTTGCATTTGCTTCAAGCTTTTTGAAGCTGTTCTTCAAAATACTTTAAATATTTCTCAAAATTAAAACTCTGAAACAAAATAACTCTCTCTCCCATACAGAGTGTTTGTTACCCACAGGGCCTTAAATGAAAAAATTACCATCAATCTCCAGCAAATTCTAACTTTCCAGCAGCATTTGAATAATATAATGCCTGGATGGCTATGGAATATTCTTGGGATCAAGTCTTTTAAAAGTTTGCCCAAATTTCAAAACTTCATGTTTTGAGGTGGAATAAACTCAACACGATTACATTTGTCATTGAACACAAATTCTGGCTAAAGTAAGACTTGAAAGTCTTGACATATGTATTCAAACTAGCTTTTTTGAGTAGAACTTTCATCTGGTGGAGAAGCATTTGGTCACCATTCAGCACATTCAACTCCAAAGTTTTCGATAAAATGTTTATGTTGAACCTTAACGTTTTTCAAGTACTCAAATAATCCTCTTGGTCTGCCTGCATTATTTGAAAAGGAAAGTTTCTCTAAACTTATATTGTATTTATATTGTTATTATCATAAAAAGTATTTATTGGTTCTACTATTTCTTTAAAATAATATTTTTGTCATTATTAGTCTAGTTTAAAAGAAGATAAATGAGTTGATATTTTTTCATTATAAGTATTATTAAACCAGTATTATTATAAAGAATGAAACTTAATAAGTTTCATTCTATTACCCCTCCCCCTCCCAACCTAAACAAAAGAAATTCTCTTGGATACTCCTCTTTATGACTTTTTCCTGACTTAAGGCAATATATAAATTTATTAGTGACAATATATAAATTTATTAGTAAAAAGTCTTAAAAATTGAATTTTTACAAGTCAAAATTTAATATTTAAGAAGAAATTTTAAGAAGCATGAAAAAATGTTTAAACGTTTTAAAAGCCTGTGTTTAGAAAAGATGAAAAAATATGTTTTGTTAACTAAATATTTTAAAAGCCTGTGTTTAGAAAAGATGTGAAAATATGTTTTGTTAACTAAATAATTTAAAATTATGTGTTTAGAATAGATAAAAATTGCAATAAGATTTTTTGCTTTAAAAGTGATGTTTGATATCTGTATTTTAGGTTTTAAAAAGGAACTCAAAAATTTAATGAAGCATTAAAAAAAATTTTTTTTAATGTTTGTGATCATAAATATGAAACAAATTCTTTGCCATGATGATTTTTCCCATAGAGCATTATGTTTATACCCTGCAGATAACATGATAAGCTATCACTTACAAATTCTAAATATTTCAACAAACACATAAAATTCAACACACATGATAAGCTATCGCTTTTCAGTGTGTTTGTTGAAAATGGATATAAAAAAAGATATAAAAAGTCTATTCAAATTAACTTGGGAAAATATTAAAAACAAAAAAGGTTCTGCAAAAAGGTCACATTTAATAATATCCCCCCAAAAATTTTGTTTCATTATGGCAGCCAGGATGATTGGTAAGAAATAGTGAAACAATTTTCAAAATACTATTTTTACAAAAGTTTGTAACAATGTGATTTTGAAAACCAATGTTCAGAATGTTCTTATGTTTCAAAAACTGTAAAATATCAAAAAACTTTGTTTTATAAATTATAATTTTGTAAATTATTTGCAAAGAATTTTTTCATTTATTTTACTTTTTTATTTTTACTTTTTTGACAAGAAGGATTTAAATATTCCCTTGAAAATATCATTAAAAAAAATATTGAAAAGAGAATAAATAAGATGCATTACATCAAATCAAAATCACACAAATAAAAAAAAAACAAACAAAAAAATGTTGTCATCTATTTTGCAT
Source organism: Hydra vulgaris (assembly GCF_022113875.1). NCBI lineage: Eukaryota > Metazoa > Cnidaria > Hydrozoa > Anthoathecata > Hydridae > Hydra > Hydra vulgaris. The sequence continues at coordinate 28,437,108 of NC_061159.1, read as the reverse complement.
TTTACTAATTTTATAGTTCCCCTTGGTCACAATGACCATCTCGTCTCAAGGACTAATTCGTTCAGGGGCCCTCCTTTCTCGTGTGCTACATAACACTGACATCTTGCTTGTTTTTTCTCCAGGCAGCACAACGTATAATTCATCTTCTCAATCCTCAGTTAACTAATGTTAAAAAAAAAAAAATTTATATATATATATATATATATATATATATATATATATATATATATATATATATATATATATGTGTATATATATATATATATATATATATATATATATATATATATATATATATATATATATATATATATATATATATATATATATATATATATATATATATATATATATATATATAAGGGCTTTAAAAAATTAGGAAAACCTGAAAGTTGGAGTATCCTCATAATTATTCCTAAGATAATCAGTTTTCAATTTTGCTAATTTATACCAAATTTTTTTTGGATGTATTTTTAAAGTATGCATGCAGATTTTTTTTGTTAGTATAGATATGTAAAGTAAATTTAATATATCAATCATATATTGATACTCTTTTTTATAGAATAGATCTATCTATATTTCATATTAATTTATCTAATATTTAGAATTTGTAAACTAATCCGCCATGTTGATTGAATCAACTATCAATCAAACTATAATCAACTATTTGTAAAATATCAATCAACTATGATAAATAAATAGGTATAAAATTGTTTTCATAAATTTTATTTTCATAAATAAAAATAAAACTATAACTTATATTCCTGTTTTGATTGGAAAATATATAGGACATGTATTTTGATAGAAATATATATAGGACTATATAGATGATAATTTTTATATATTTTAAAATATATTACAGATATGAAACAAGTTCTTAATTTTTGTATATTTGAAATACAAAAATTAAGAACTCGTTTAACCTTTTGACTGCGGCAAACCATGTGGCTTTTCTGTTAAAGTGCAGCGAACAGTAGCTTTTAAAACTGATCTTTAAAACTATGACCTTTATTGCAAAAATATTGCATTTGGTAAAATATAAATGGTACCACTGAGTAGTGCATATTTTGTTCTTTCTTTTAATATATTGTTTGTATATGTTTTTCTATGAAAATGAGTGATAACGAAGATACCTCAGTGTATGAATAAAATTCTACTAGTGAAGAAAATATTAGTAGTAGTGATGAAAGTTTTTTTTTGATGAAGGCACAATTTTATTTATATAACAATTATATTATAAATATTAACTGGTTAAATATAGTTTATTATCTAATATCACAATACATGGTCATAATCTAGTAAAAACTGGTGATGGAAAAAAAAAAACTGTCTGGGCCGAGTTTGGACATCCTGGCTGTGTCAATCTTGTGATGTAGGTCTGTGTCCTGCTTGCTTTTCTAAATATCATTTATTATTTATACAATGAGGACTTAAATATTTTGTTTATAAAATTTGTAGATGTTATAAAATGAAAAATGGTATACAAACTTCAAAATTGTTTTTTTTCTAGTTTTTGGTTATTTTAGTTGAATTTTTTTAAACATCTTTTAATTTTATCAAGCAGCCAAAGGGTTAATAAGCTATATTATTGTATTTACAAATACAACAATATAGCTTATTATTACCAAATAAAAATACAAATATGTATTTGACCCCAACCCTGAAGGTTATGTGCATCATTTAAATGTAGTTTATGAACAAGGTTGAATGTATCACTTTATATATGAACAAGGTTAAATGTATCACTTTAATATTTTAACTCATTTTCCATAAATTTTTTTATTCATCTACTATTATTAGACTTTAGTTTGTATTTTATTATTATTTTTGTATGATTTTTTGATTAGTTTGTAACTATTTGTCATTTTTTTTATGAATTTTTTTTTTAGATGAGTACTTGCAAATTTTGCATTACTATAAGTCATAGAGTCCTGGGTTTCAAAAACATAAATAGCCTTTAAACTGTGGTCCTACATTTTTTCTTTAGTGGATTCCATATATTAGTCTCAATACTGAAAATTTAGGGGCTTCAAATATAAATAGAGACTTTAGAAACAAAAGAATCTTTATATAATGCTTAAAATCCCTCAATAATATGGTTTATATTTTTTTAAATATATTATTTAAGATTATTAATAATTTAGGATCTAATATTTAAAATTAATATTAATAATTTAGGATAAACTATTTAATATTACTCTATAAATAAATTCTAACAAATAAGTAAAATAAACTTTAATTTCAGAGTGCACAATCATTTACTTTTTGGAACCTTTCTTGCATTACTTTTTCCTGTTCTAAATACATTTGAGGTAAATTTTATTTGTAATAATAATGTGCAAAAATAAGTTATGTATTAATTATTTTTTTTTTAATGTTAAATTCACCTTCCCAAGGCTCTAGAGTCCAGACTCCACTACAAGTCAAGGAGGCTACTAATTTTTTTTTCTCTCAACACCTAAACTTATGAAATACAAACATTGTTAAACAAGTAAACTGCATGTAGAAACAGGTTAAGTACAATAGTAACAGAAGGGTAGGGTGGATTTAACCTGAAACCTCATATGGTGTATATCACCCCTATGAGCTAAAGTATTTTAATACTAATAGATGCTTTTTTAAATTTTAGAAATAATTTTTTTTGTAATTGTCTTTTTTTAACTTATTTTTCTTATTTGTCTTTACTTTGTATTTTTTTTTTTATTACAGTTGGTTGTTATAAGTTTTTTATTATTATTGTTTGTTTATTATTATTATTTTGTTAATATTTGTTGTTATTTTGAACATTGTAAAAAGAAAACCATTTGTACAAAGAAAACCATTTGTACAAAGAAAACCATTTGTAAAAAGAAAACCATTTTAAAAAGATGAACATTTGTAAAAAGAAAACAATTTGTAAAAAGAAAACCATTGTAAAAAGAAAATCATTGTAAAAAGAAAATCATTGTAAAAAGAAAACCATTGTAAAAACATAGCTGAATTATTTGCTAAGAACTTTTTGTCAATCTTATCTATTGATTTAACTAATCACATCCTACCTGATATAGCCGACAAACAGGTTGATACATTTCTTGACATTTGTATTCTAAAGTGCTTCAAGCTTCTAAAGTGATTTTCTGTATAGACTCTTCTACAGTTTGTGGTCCGGACAACATACCTGTTATAGTCTTGCAGAATTGTTCTATGGAGCTGTTGTCTATGCTAATTAGAGTCATCTGTAGTATTTGTTATCCCTATTTTATAAAATTCTGGACAGCGATCTGACTCTGATCTCAGTCCAGCTACCGTCCAATTAGTCTTCTTCTTCCTACCATAAGTAAAGTTTTCATCCTTGTAATACTTTTCATTGAAATAAGTCTCATCCTTTTACTGTGACTGTTTCTAAGTGCTTCAAAAAATTTTTTTGTCTAGTTTTTTTTCTTGGACATCAGTTTTTTGGAATTCGCTTCCTATCTAGTTTTCCTGATTCAGTGATTCAGTAAAAAAATATGCTGAATGAGACAACATTTCAGACAGTTTTACAAAAGTGTTCTCCAGAACTCTTTTTGATACATGGATTATCTTTTTTCTAATATATCCAGAATTCTGTGCATTTTTTTCAACTTTTTTTTGAGTTTTTTCAGATATATATATATATATATATATATATATATATATATATATATATATATATATATATATATATATATATATATATATATATATATATATATATATATATATATATATATATATATATATATTATTGAAATATATTTCTTTTCTCACTTTTTGAATCATTACCAAAACAAAAAACAAAAAAAGTTAAAAAAAAAAGAAAGCTATCAGCATAACCTAAATTAGACAAATATAAGAGAAATCATTTGCAGATTTTTTTTTGCAAACATTTTCTGGATTTTTTAAAACATTACCTGAATGATCATTGACAAATTAAATGGCTTTCAATCATTTTATTTTACAGCTGACCTGTTAACTGTCATAATAGAAAGGTTTTATCATGCATTAGTTGGATGCAGTAGTAACAAGGGTTGTTGCTTTTGACAAATCAAAAGCTTTCGATAAAGTCTGGTCTAGACTAGCATATGGAGAAGACTAGCAAGTCTTCTCCATATGCTTTCTTCATCTCTGAAAGTTTTTAAAATCATTAAAAATGCCTTTTCTAAAACCAAAAATTTCTAAAAAGTCAAAAATTTATTGGAACTTAAATAATTGTTTAGTTTGTCAGCTACTTGTCTATATTTATAATTACACAGCTCTATTAATAATTAACACAATGTTATATACATTCCTATATTGATAAATCGCTTTTTTTTTAATTATTTTCCCAAGGCTGTGAAGGCCACTACAGTCAAAGAGACTATTTTGTTGTTTTTGTTGTTGTTGTTGTTGTTGTTGTTGTTGTTGTTGTTGTTGTTGTTGTTGTGGTTACAACCTTTTTTAAACTCTTTAACTCTGAAACACAAACTCTTACTGTGTCTTCTACTTTATGTCTTATCAGATTATCTTTTTTGTACCATTAATGGAAATATACAATCAATTGCAAAGTTAGCATTTGGTAAAGTTTCTCATGATCATGCTTACAAACTTCTTACACCAGATTTCATTCTAATATATAGTTCTCTTATTTGACCCTGTATGGAATATTGTTGCCACATTTTAGCTGATTCTTCTGGGCTTTCTCTTCTAGACAAGGTCTAAAAAGGTATTGTAAATGTAGGTTTACCTGCCCTTCCAAGTTTGAGTATCTGGTGCATTGTCGTAAGGTTATATTTCTTTTTTCTACAAATGCTATCATGGTCGGTGCTCAAATGAGCTATTATTTTTTGTTTATTATCAACTAAAACTTAATCTTGGGTGCATTGTAATTTAACAAAGTTTTTACTTTGTTCCTTTGTGCTTGCACATCAATGCTTTGGAATTCTTTCACATGCTGCTTAATCATACAATAAGTTTTTTAAGCTTTTTTGCTCTTTACTTTTTTTATGTAACTCCCAACATTTTGTTGTTTGTTTGTTTGGAGTGAATTGTCTTTAAAAAAGAATCTGAAAAAAAAAAGTTGTTGATAACAAGTTATTTTGAACCAGTTGTTATGAACTAAGTGTTTTGAATCAGATGTTATGAAGTTAGTAATTTAAAAATTTTTGAGACAATGTAATAATCCAATTGTTTTTTTTCATAATTTTTATTTAAATAGCTTTCAAGTATATACAATTACACTGTGACAGCATTCTTCTAAAATGTTAAAATGAATATATCACTTTCTCAAGAGGGTGAGGGTACCCTGTTTAGGTATTTTACATGTAATACCGCCCTGTAGAAGTGCAAAAAAATATTTTGTAATATAATTCCTGGTGATGTTGACATTTAACACTTATTTTAACACATACTTTTAAAACAACTATACAATAACACATAACAACTGTTATGACACATAACAACTGTTATGACACATAACAACTGTTATGATACATAACAACTGTTATGGCACAACACCACCCTGCTATGACACATAACACTACCCTATTATGCTCATGAAGTTGCACATTTTGTGTTTGACTGAAAAGACTTTTAGTTAAAAGTTTATACAGTAACTTGTTTGTATGATAAATTTGTTTGTGTATATTAAAGTTTTTTTTGTATATAAAAATATTTTTTATTTAAATACTACTTCTAAAGTATTAAATTCTGTTTGAAAAATTAATTAATTTTTTTTTCCTTTATTTGCTTGCTGTTTTTCACAAAACTAAAATGAATTTTTATTTCGAGAGATGAGTTTTGAAGTTTATCGTCTGGTTTTTTGTTTTTTAATTTTGTGAAATTTTATGAATAAAATAATTATGATTGATTGTCATAACAATCAGATCATACTCAGTTAATTGTCATAACAATCAGATCATACTCAGTTGATCATTATAATATGAAAACAATGGTTTGATTTAGTATGATTTGATTCCTGATCAACTAACATTGATCAAATATAATTTATTTTTTTTACTTTTTGTAGAGCATTGGTGAACAAGTCATGTATTGGTTGCAACATTTATTGATTGCAATTGTTGTTCCTCCGTACCTTATGTTTGTTGGAGGTAATACTAGAATTGTCTTTATTGATAAAAACTTAAAATAGCAAATTTTTTGTATGGTGTGCAACTTGAAACTATAGTTATATATTATATCATAGTTCTAACTTGTTTCAAGTACAATTCAATACAATGTTTATGAATGTTTTAACTTTTTTTTGTAGTAGTTACCGTATTTAAAGAGTTCTTGGGGTAGGCACAGTAATCACAGGCTATAATAATTACCCAACTTATATTAATTAGCTTTGTATTAACTGTTAAAGATATTTGTAGATAAAAGTTTAAAATATCGTGATGCAAATTTACCTCTTTTAGTTTTTTTTTATTCTAAAAAGTTAAAAATGATTTTACTTATTTTTGAAATTTGGTTTGAAAATTTTTTTTTACAACAGGTGCGTATAGTTGTGAACCTTTGACAGATTTAGCTTGGCCTTTTTTGGGAGTTCTTATATTCTTTTTTTACATGATGTACTTCCTTCAATCTATTGCATTGGTAAGCATCTAATCAGTATTTTGTTTGTTAGAGGGTCGTACCATTTTTTTTTTAATCTTAGAGTGTCGTACTACACCTATGTATTTCAAGGGTGATGTCACATTTTAATGACAGTTTTTTAAATCTTTTTTTTTTAAATTTGTTTTTAAATGTTTTAATTGTCTTTAAAAACATTAAAAACAAACAATTAAAAACAATTTAAATTGTTTTTAATTGTTTGTTTTTAATGTTTTAATTGGCTAAAATTATTAATAAAATGCAGCGTATCCTCTATTTATCTACAGTAGATTAACATGAAAGTTGGTACTTTATGAATTTATTAAAGAATTTAATCAAGTTACTTTAATGCTTAAGTTCTTATAAAAGAATTGGTGGTTAAGGGAGGTTGATTTTGTACTTTAAAAAATTTTTTTTTTGCTGTGTTTTCAGATAGAAAATTGTGTTACAAAATTGGAACCATAATTCTTTTTTTTTTTCTTCTCAAAATATTTTACAAACGATTAGAAAAATTCAGTAAAAAGTTAGTTTAAATAAAAATTTAAAAACTATTGAAGGATGCAAATGGAGAGTGTTATTCTAAAAAGTCATATGTTTATTGTTTTGACTATTTTTGATTTTAAAAGTATTCCTTTAAATCAATAAAATATATTCTTGTGGTTACCGTAACTGTATTTTATTTAACTTTTATTTTTTACCTGACATAAAACTTGTTTTAATTTCATTGCGTTTTAAAACAAATAATATTCATCATATTGATTTTTGAAAAATCGACTCCCACATTTTTTTCTACTTAAAGAGCGCCGTGAGAAAAACAAAAAAGACTAATTATCCGGCACAAAATTTTTGAATATCAATAATTTTGTAATGATAAATGAAGATGATGAACAATTTTTTTATTTATACCAGCATAGTTAGATTTGTTTTTTTTTCAATAAAGAATTCGAATGTTGAAAAAACTTAATTTTAAAATGGACTTTGCGCCTTTTAGAAAAATTCAATCGGGAAAAGAGTGATTTTATAAGTTCCCAGTTTTTTTTTTATGAGAACCAGATTTATTTGAGCTTTTTTTTTATTAAAAATGTTTCTGTCATATTACATTACACAACAAACAAATCACTAACAAAAGTTTAAGACTAAAATTACACTTAAAAACCTCAAAATATACTTAACAAAAGACGTCGGTTTTTTTCTTTAAAATTAGAAAACTGCGATTTCACTTTTTAATTCAATTTATGCCTTTTAACTACTATTTTTAATTATAAAGAATTTCAATTTGCTAAATGTACCATATGCTATATAATACAGAACAGCAGCAACCAATGTTAAGAGAAGACAGGAAAATTTGATCCCCAACAGTTAAACGTAAAACCTTGAAGATTATCTGAACAAAGTTAGATTATTAGCTAAGTTAGAACCATTACCCTTTTCTTATTTTCTTTAATATTTAATATTATAAAAATGAAGCACACAACGCACTTAATTTTTCATTCAAATTCAAAACACAAAACACCCAAATATTCTCTGCTCTACTACACAGTGATCAGTAATAACTTTAAATTAGGCCAAAATTAATTTTTTTGAAAATATTTAAAATTGTTGAAAATTTGCTCTATGATGTAAAAAAAGGTTGACAAAGAACGAAGACTAAAAATTTTATATATATATATATATATATATATATATATATATATATATATATATATATATATATATATATATATATATATATATATATCGTACATAATTATTCCAAAGGTCATACTTTTCGATATAAGATATCAAAGTTTTACTTACTATTGGGAGAAAAACTGAAAACAAAATCTACCTAAATTATATGTTATCTTCCTATTTATTAGGTTTACAAAAAAAATAATTTCAAGTCCCATTAGATTAGTTTATAATTACTTGTCTATTAATCAACATTAGCAACAATAACCGCCATACATATTCTTGGCATTTTACTTAACGACATCCAATTCGTCGAAGTCAATTTTTTGCCACTAACTAATAATGTTCCAAATCCTTTGCATCATTAGGCATTAGTTTTGACATTACTTTTAATTCCTCCCATAAAAATCTGATAGGAAAGAGATCTTGTGATTGGGGAGACTAAATCATTCTATTCAAGATTTGATCATTCAAGTATTGAATAAAATATTTAAACTCAATCAAATAACTTATACAATTTTCTGAAGGATATGTTTTGGGTTTAAACTTTAAGTCATATTCTTCTAAAAAAATGAATGGATCTCCATTAACCTAACTTTAAAAAGGTATAGCATGACTTTTTAAGTGTCCAAGTAAATGAATTTTGTCATTACTCCCTCTATTTTTACTATGTCACCTGTGGTATTCCAATCAAAACAGCTCCACACCTTAGCACTACATCCACAATCAATAATACACACTATTTTATCATACATTCAACGATTTTTTTTTCAGAAACCAAAGATTTGAAACTTCGATACATCGGGTCCACGTTTACAGTCATTTATGGTCCATTTTTTATGCAGTTTCAGCATTTTCCATTTTAGCATTTTTACTATTCTCATGAATTTTTTCATTTTAATCAAAATACTTTTTTTTTTTTTTAAATTATAGATATGATCCAACAATAGTACCAAACGAAATAATAAATTTTTATGAAATAAAAGAATTGAAACTTAATATAACGAGTGTGAACTTTTTAATTATTAGTATTATAATTTTTTATAATACTATGCATTATAAAATAGGGGATGTTGAAAAAATTAAATTGAACTTTCTCCTTGTCATACGACTTTTTTATTAAAATTGAACTTTCTCCTTGTCATATGAATTTTTTTTTTTAATGGAACTTTTTCCTTATCATTTCACTTACGTCATACGACTTTTTTTTTTCCTAATGCTAAACCATGCCTATTCTGTAAAGAATTTTTTTTTGAAATTTAAGAAACGAGCTTTACAGCACGCTCCACACACTAACTGTGTATTGGAAAGTTCAAACCAAGTACACTAAGATCTGGTTTGCATTCAATCTTTCAATAAGTTCCTGACGAAATAATCTCTTTGTAGCAGGAAGCTCATAGATAAGTTGATAATCAGAAACCAATTCTTTCAATATATCAAATTCTTATATTCAAATTTTCTGTTTGAAATTTTGTTAACTCTAATGCATTCATAGATTTTATCAACCAGGGCAGTTGGAGGATTGTCTCAACATTTTAATATGAACCTAACTGCTATAGTTCGTTTATCTTTTAAATCATCTACAAGGAGGGATAAAAGAAAGTTTTCTAGAAGGAGACAAAAAGCATTTCTTAAAACAACAGATAGTATCATGCCTGCCATAGATTTATTAAATGTATTAAAAAATTAAATTATTTTCAATGTTGTGTTGAAAACTTATGACCCTTCATTAAAGTTTTTAGATTTCTTCATTTCGAACCAAGTTTAAAATTCGTATTACTATTTTCAGCCACCTGGCATGATTAACCGGACCAACTTTATAATTAACTTATATTAGATTTATAGCACATACACATTTTTCCATTTTGACAATAAATTAAAATTAGAGTTTTAAAATTAGAGTATATAAAAACCGCAGATTTCACACATATTTGAGGAATGACCTTTAATCAGAACTTTTCAGAAACTTAATCAGAAAGTCATTGATCAAACTCTATTTTGGAGTAACTAAACAAGTTTAAATTTGATTTATTATGATGATCTTGTGCAACAACTTTTTCAATTTTAACATAAAATGTTGTTGAAGTGTTAATACTGCAATCGTACCAATTTTATGAATTGTTCTGCCAAGTTTTCGTCCAAGACTGGCACAAAACCCAGTTGTATAGCCATTGTTGACATTTGTGTTATACAAACAATTCCTAACATTAACTCAAAACTGTTCTAATGTGTTAACACTTTATGACTGTGCTAAACTCTCTCCTGTACCATTTAAACTCTCTCATGTACCATTTAAACTCTGCTGTTCAAACTCCTGATTCTGCTGTAAAACTTTATTTAATTAGTGCAGCCGTGGCGCAGTGGTAGCGCACTTGCCTCAGAAAGGTAAGATCCGTGGTTCAAACCCCACCTCTGAGCAAGTTTTGCGACATCGGTTGGGAAGGAGGCGTGAACTTCCTATAAATGCTCTTCCGCGGTGCTCTGTGATAAGACCGTAAGGACTTTTTAAGGCACCTAAATCAACTTAAAATAAAAAAATAAGTGATTTTTTTTTTTACTTAGGTTAGGGATCGTCCATAAATACGTCACGCATTTTTTGACCTCCCCCCTCCCCCTCGTCACAAAATCGTAACACTTAAGAAGCAAGTTTTGTATGAGTCGTCACAAAACTACCAACCCCCTCCCCTTTATAGCGTGACGTAATTTATGGACGACCCCTTATCAGATAAACTTAACATTTTATAAACTGCCATTTTACACGAAAAACTTAACTACCAGTTAAAATAACTTTTAAGTAAAGATGCTTCACTTTATTTTAAGTGAATTGAAATTACTTCATCTAAAAATTAAAAGAAAAATTATTCTATAAAAACACAAAGTAACCAGACCAAAATCTAAATTTTGTGTTTACATTTGCCAATTTCGGATTTACATTTAACCAAAATTTTAAAAATCGACATGTCAGATTTGTTTTTAAATTCGGATTGCACGGAATAAAAGTATCAAGTAAATCACAAGCATGAAAATGCCTTTTTGAACCATTTGAGGAAAAAGAAAACTTTTTGAGTTTTTTAGTTTGTCGAGTTTTTGGATTCATTTATAGCAAGTTTTAACCACAGCTGTGGTTAAATAAATTAAACTTTTTAAAAAAAAATAAAGACTTGATTAACCGCTCACTTTATTTACAATATTTTTTAAACTATTTTTTACCGTGTTTGCAGAAATTTCTATTTTCTTTTGCGAATAGCGAATGTCTTAAAAATATGAAAAAATTTGTACCTAAAAACTTTAATTCAAAAAATTTCTATTTTCTTTTGTGAATAGCGAATGTCTTAAAAAAATGAAAAAATTTGTACTTAAAAACCATAATTCAAAAAAATTGATTCAAATTTGTTGTTAAAATGTTTTAATTAGTTCTTTATTAGTATAAAAACTTTAACTATTTGAGGGGACAGGTAAGTCGACCTCCTTTAGTGGTGATTTAAAAAAAAAAATTTACAAAATTTTCTAAAATGATGGCAATTAAAATGTCGATAAGAATTATTAATAATAATACAATGTGTAAATGAAGTCAATGTTTCACTAAAGGCAAACACACAAAGAATTATATTTGACACTAAATATAAAAAAAAATTTATTACCTTAGTAAAAAAACTCAAAATAATAAAAAACTTCATAGTAGTCGTATGTAACAAACAATAAAGAACGTTACAAACAATAAAGAAAATACAGTACAAAATTTTACACATTACACGTACCGATATTTCAGGTTTCTTTACACAAAATATAATTATACACATTGCACGTACCGATCAGTTTCTTTACACAAAATATTTAAAATACTAAATAATGCTTATTTTGACTCTTCTAGATGACACTAGTAAATTTAAACAGTGTTTTGTGCCCCGCGATATCGGATCCGTTTTACGGACCCTCCTGGCGATGGTTTGCAATGATTCATCAACCTTTATTGATTCTATCGTTTGGAAAGATATATACTATTTGTATTTTTTACATATTTAAATTACTTAATATTTCCAGCGGAAAGAAAAAGGAATGTTTTATAGATTTATTTGAAAAGCTAAAAAAGTCTGAATGAATTCGTAAAAGACTTAAATATTTCACGACTTGTGTTTGCTTTTTAATTAATATTTTTTTTAATTATACAAATATATTCCATATACGTCACAGTATCGTTCTGTTCAAATCACATATTTTATATCTTGTTCTACATTTTTTATAGCTTATTTAACTGTTGTAAGGTAAACTGTAGCCAAAATGTTGTCAAAATTTACAAAACTTAATAACCGATATTTGTAACTAAATTTTGAGTTTTCGAGTAGCAAATTTGTTTGGTTTAACAGTAAATTTTTATTTTTTGAAAGTATTTATGCCAAATTTTTTATATGGTGTTTCAGTTTACGCTTATAAAATTTTAACCAATTATTAGGAAATATTTCTGATTTTAAACTTAGTTGTTTATTTTTACTTAGCTGTTTATTTTTATTGTTTTTATTTTATTACTCGTTTGTGATTTTTTTTTTAAACATTTTTAACGAAGAATATATTTAAAGATTTAGGAAAAAATGATTGTGTTTGTTTTTCTATCTTTTTCCTTTTCTCTCGCAAAGCCTTTATTTCGTGTGCCTGCAGAAACATTTTTGTCGTGTGCGTTATGGAGATTTATTGTTGATTCGTCATTTGTAGAGATTTTAATATTAAAAAAAATTTAATTTATCGAAACTTATACCAAAATATCAATATTCTAAAATCGCTCCAAAATGTCAGAAACATTTTTTGCTAGCTGTTTATTTTTTACGAGTTCAAGATATTTATAAATTATTTCAAAAGCTACTGACGAATTACAAGCCTTTAAAGCTAGTGAAAAACATGTTTGAAAAAACTGGAGTTTATTTAACTTCAAAGCGCCAAGTTGAATTTTTTCGTTATTAAATATACCAAGCATTAACTTAAAAAATTATATTTGAGGCAGTTTGAGCTGGAAACGATTATAACATAGTAAGTTTGGTAGATTGTCGATTCGTATAACATTACCGCTGGCGGCTACAAAATAAAAGGTTATAAAATTTAAATGAACACCAAGATAAAAATAAAAATTTATGAAAAAAAATATTGAATCAACCTGTGGTGTTCTCTGCTAGCTCGAAGTTTTGACGCTGATATTTTTCGCAGTAGTTAGCACCAGGAAGATTTTCGATTAAATATTGAATAGTTGGATGAGAAAAACCAAAAAACTCGGGACCAGATCCCGTGTTCGTAGCAGTTTTTCCACGAGCAGTATTTAATCTTTTTAAAACAACACAATGACAAGCGGTGGCAGTCATTGCTGTTATAGGTTGGTCAGGTTCGTCCTCGGGAATAATTTCAAACTAAAACAGTTTAAAAGTTGTAACTGACAAGACAATACATAGATATAAGATAAAAATTCAATCTACCATTGGGTCAGATCCTCCATCTTTTATGTAACAGAAATATTGCACGCGATAATCTGGATCTTTCATGCTCGGGTATAACCGTGTGCTGCAGAAACCAACTGGCCATATATAACGTTCTGAGTGAAAACCAGGTTTATGCGAAACAACCTTAAAAAAAGTAAAAATAAAATTAAATTATTTAAGTAAAAAAGATCTCATTTTCCTTCAACATTAGAATTACCTCCCCAAGGTCATAGACGCACAATGTACCCAATGTGATAGGAAAAAGGGGGACACCTAAAATCAAAAAACTCACTTTAAAATGATATCATATAAACCAACAGATTTAACTGAAATCATTGCAAATATTTATAACATAAATTAAAAACAAAAGCATTAGTTAAATTTAAACCGAGATCATCGAGGTGAAGTGGAAGAACACGTTTTCTTGCTGTACCAGGTTTCTTACGCTTCGGCTTCTCGTCGCTTAAACGAATATCTTCCTCGAATTGAGTTTGAGGAGCTAATTATGTAACACAAGTGAATAATTATGTAACACAAGTGAATAATTATGTAACACAAGTGAATAATAAATGAATAGTGCACAGTAACAGATTTAAAAATAAAGCTCAAATAATAATAATAACTTTTATACGAAGTTTTAGTTGGGCTAATTCGATTTGTATCCACTAAAGGTGATTGTAGCTTTACTTTTTTTTTAGTAACTATCGCTTTCTCCTGCTCGGGTTGAACAGGACTCAGTATTGACAATGGAACTTTTCCAGGATTTGCCCTTTCTAAAGCATCCAAAGCTTTTGTGCTTTGAATTACTTGTGACTCAGACATAGGTAGATGTTTAAACAATCTCTTCATTAGCCATCTACGATTAAATAATAATTTAATTTATATTTTAATTTTTGAATGTTGCCATTTTTAAAGAGCTACTAATATATTATATTAAAATAAAACTTCTTTTTATGGATAAAAAGAAGTTTTATTATCGATTTAACAACGAGACTATAACATGATAGCGAGAATATTTATAAAATTTTGAAATATTGTTTGAAAAATAATACAAATGAGTGGGTCAGAAGCCAAGGGGTACAAGTGACAATTTTACCAAAATTAAGTTAAGTATAGAATTTGATAGAAGAAGCAAACAAATTTGTTGGTGGCCAAGGGATACAAGTGAATCTCTGCCCTGTGCTACTTTCTACTGGAAAAACATAACAACAGCTGAGTATATTTAACAAAAATACTTTAACTTTAAACAGCTGTATCTCAAAACTATGAAAATGTCACTTGTACCCCTTGGCTTCTGACCCACTCAAATAACATTTATCCATAAAAAACGTTTTATTTTATTATAATGATTTTATTCTTTTATGTTAAAAATAAATTGCAGGAAAATGATGACGAAAAATAAAAATAAAAGTTGAATTAAAACAAAAAATAAAAAAAATAAATATAAAAAATATTTAATTAAAAAAATAAAAACATTATTAAATGGAAACTTTAAATAAATTCTAAAAAAAAAAAAAAGTGTGACTAAGTGTTTCTGTGAGAAAATAACTTAAATACTTTCTTTCCGCTTTGATACGAACAAAATGTCTTTCCAAGTTAGCAACTTCATCATACAAAGCAGCATTAATCTGAAAAAATAATTAAGAACAAAAATTAAAAAAGCAGTGATTTTCAGAATTTTGATGTGAGTGTGAGTGTGCATACATCGACTGAGGGTTTGGGTTTGGGCAGGTTGTCTTGAACTGAAAGAGTTATCTTTTTCATGTTTGCGGACTTTAAGGAGACCGTCGGAATAAAGGTTTGATAAGAAAGCTTACCAATATATATACAGCGTGTCATTTATATGGTATAAATACTGTCACTCCAGTTGATAATAACTTATCAAATACATCAAATATATACCTTAAAATCGGGGTTTAAAAGGTCCCAAACTATATGCATTAAATGAACGTATAAAGCTGCAAATTCGAGAATTTCTTTTTTGAAACATGAAAAAAATATGAATTTGATTAAGTTGCAAAAAAAAAAAAAAAAAAAAAAAACCCCATCGAGAACATTTTACAAAAAGTGCAGTTATAATAAAATAAAAAATGCATTATAATCAAATCTGAAAAAGAAAAATGAACGTAAACGAACAAAAAGCGCTCATTTACGATTTCTTAGCAATAGGGTATAATAAACTATTGCATATATAATATTTTTTATTAAGTGTCTCACTTTCTTATATATTAATGAAGCCTGAGTTTAATAATTTTTTTGGTGGAAAAACAAGTCTTGCTAACTAAAAAGTTCGTCTAAACTGAATTCCTAAACTTACGTGATTGTTTGCAGCGATGTCTTGATTTGCAGACAAAAAAACAAAATAATAAGAAAAAAATCCATGTAATTTATAAATGCAAGAAACTTTTTCTGAGGTTGTTCATGAAATTGCAGAACAATAATTTATTTCTAACAACGAGTTAAATAAGTCGATAGTTTGTAGTATTAAACCCAACTAAGACCAAATAGAAGTGATTCTCTTAGATAGTTTGACACAAAGCTCTAAAGTTCATAAAAACTGAAAACCTAAAGTTGATAAACTTTTAGTTTTGCAAATGCAGAACTGTTTTCTGCAGTGAGAAAGATGCCCCTTGCAAAGAATCTTATAATAATGCTGCCATTGCTTCTCTCAGATTTAGTGCGTCATCAACTAATACTGCTGCTATTACAAATGGTCTACTGAAATATATAATTAAGGAGGGAAACTAGGTAGATAAAAACAACTTCAAATGTTTTTTAAAATGAAAGTTTGTTATGCTAAAAAGCGTGCTATGAAGGATTCTAGAGTAGAAGAAAGGAAGAAATACCTTACTCATTATACGTCAAAGATTGTGTCAGAAATATTTAAACAAGCTAAACAGATAAAGATCTTCAACTAATTGTCAGATAATTCAAATGAAATGTCTGAGTGGAAAGGTCAAATGCTTCATTTTGCGAATGAACTTTTAAATTGAAAAACTTTTAGATCTTTTTTTAGACCTTTTCATCATCATCATCATCATCATCATCATCATCATCATCATCATCATCATCATCATCATCATCATCATCATCATCATCATCATCATCATCATCATCATCATCATCATCATCATCATCATCATCATCATCGTCATCATCATCATCATCATCATCATCATCATCATCATCATTATCATCATCATCATCATCATCATCATCATCCTTCTCCTCACCATCATCATCATTATCATCCTCCCCCTATCACCATCATCATCATTATCATCATCATCAAATAAAGGATGGTGCGAAGCAGTTAGTAAACTATTTCTCAACATTTTTAAAAGAATTACTAAATTTACGCCAATTCTCCTCCTGGAGCTTCTTCTAAAAACTGATGATTTAAGCAAATAAGCACTGAGAGTTTAGTAGCATGGAAGAATTTAAATGCAATATTGAAAAGAAAGCTTAACCCTGAAGTAGCAACTTTTAAATGCAGCAGATTGTCTCATAGTTGATGGTCTACTTGTGACAATGGATGCTTGCTTCTCTATATGAACAAGTACGATATTAAACCTGACAATGCAGAGTTCTTAAGGCTGTATGCAACTTGGGTTTATCTTTCAATCTTCTTTGAGATTAAAGTAAAGCAACAGGCAAGCAATATGAACTTGATCATTAAACCTTGTCATCATGTAAAGCAATTTCGACTTTGGCAGAAATAAGATGATAGGATTAAAGAAGATGATAGGATCAAAGAAACCTTATCTAGAAAATAAATCCTAGTGGGCTAATCCTGAGAATATTCTTGTCTCACTTCTCTGTTCTGATAACTCAAAACTGAGGTTATTTACTGTTGAAATAATATTATCAGTCAGGATTGGAGGTGTACATAGCTCTTCTGATATAAGATCTTTTATGACCTCAAAAAATCTATTGATTGGAAAAAAATCATGACTGAACCATTCATCACCACAAACTTAGTTTAACTTAGTATATGTGGGGGTATATTTTGGCAGATAGTATATTGGCAGATGCAGCATTTTTTGGTGTTTGAGATTTCAGACATTTCAGACATAGATCAAACTCCAAATATATATATGTTTATACATATAAATAATAAGGATGCTTTGCAAAAAGTTGTGATGATTAGAGTCTGAAGAAAAAAAGGCCTAAAGTATTAGCTACACCTGCCCC
This sequence comes from Hydra vulgaris, assembly GCF_022113875.1. Classification (NCBI taxonomy): domain Eukaryota; kingdom Metazoa; phylum Cnidaria; class Hydrozoa; order Anthoathecata; family Hydridae; genus Hydra; species Hydra vulgaris. The sequence continues at coordinate 28,419,214 of NC_061159.1, read as the reverse complement.
ATCGTGAGACAAACAAGTTGATAAAATATATATTAACTATTCTCAACTAAATCTATATCCATCAATAAATTTTAAATTTTATAAAACAATTTCTAAGCGCTCAAAAAAAAATATATATATAGTTTTTTTTTTTTAAAACATATATAGTTTGAACCTCCCCTAATTTGAAGAGGTTACAAATTTTATTAGGTCATAATTTTTGAACGCTAACAGATTACTGCATGAAATTTACAATTTATCGAATAATATAAATATTATCAACTTGTTTGTCTCACGTTTGGGGCAGGTTAAAGTGTTAAGAATTTATAACATTAGTATAAGCATTAATATGTTTGGAGTTTGTTGCATGTCTGTAAATTATCTCTAACATCAAAAAATTAAAATTAGGTCATCGATAATTTTATTTGTTATATTATACGCAATTTTCTTTATAAACAATTTAAACCATAATAGATAGTCAATAAATTAGACCTTATGTAAAAAATATATTTTTCTGTTAATATTTGTAAAAATATTACCAGAATTAAAATTTCCATTCTGAAAAAAATTGGAAATAAAGTGTTCTATTCAATACTTAAAAATTTAAACTTTGACTCATATATATATATATATATATATATATATATATATATATATATATATATATATATATATATCCATTTTGTGACTTCTATATGATATTTGAATCTTATATAATATACAAATAGAAATCTAAGCGTGCTATAAAAAAGCGAATACACGAACAAAACAAAAAATAATTAACTGCGACTTTAAAAGTAACAAATAAAAATCTGATTAGATGTGATTGGCTGAAAGTCTGATCAATTTAATAGCTATTTTTATAACTAATTATGCTTAATATAGCTTTAAAAAAATAGTATATATACATATATTTTTAGAGTTATGTTTTAACATTAATAAATGATTAGTAAACCAAAAGGAAAAAATAAAAAAAATAGACCCTGAATCTGATTTAGTCTATGCGCCTATCTCCAAAAAAATAAGTGCATCAAAACTTTCTATTTTCTGTTTATAAACAATTGGCCTGGAGCCGTATTCACAACACTCTTTTAGAGTTTACGGGGCATTAGCCTTAAATTTACGGAGTATTATGTGAATTTTTATTTTAGCTTCTTTTAAGTGAAGAAATCTTGTACACTTTATTCAAATACATTAGAATAAAATAAAAATAAAATTAAAACATTTGTTCAATGTTGGTTAAGATTTACGGAGACAAAAGAATACGGCCCCATAATAAAAGACTTAATAACGTCCCAGTAGATTCATTTAGACACTTTTTTATTAGTTCACTAATAACTTCATTATTACTTAACGATAGTTTGTCAACTATTAATAAAGTATTAATGTAGATTGTCACTTTATTCAAGTATTAAAGATTGTTACTTTATATGCTCTCATAGAATTTTATGTTATGAGAATCAAATATAAGCTGAAATGATTTTAACAGATGTAAAAACTTTTATTAACCTTTTTAATTTGTTAAAACATTAAGCTAAAATGGTTGCGCAACATTAAAATACGTAACAGATTACGTGCTCAAGAGCTGAGTAAAAGTAAATAATAAAGGTGTGTAAACAAACTTTTCGATAATTGGACGCTAGCAAACTTTCATTTTGGTGGTTAAACTTAAATAATAACATTACACATCGTTGACATTTACTATTAGGAAGGAAAAAAAATATGAACTGCAACTCAACGATTTCTAATTTAGATTCAAAATTACTAAAAATTTGCTTCGGAGTTTCTTTCGTAACACTTGCAATAGCTGGCAGTATCACAAATGCAATAGTCCTCGTCACGCAGCGCAAATTTAAAGTTCTTCATACCGTTACCAACCAAATACTGGCGCATCTAGCAATAACAGATTTTCTTCTAGCTGTTTTAGTACCCCCTCTATTTTTATTGCAGCTTTTTTTTGAGAGTTTAGAAACGAATTGCAAAGTTGAAACATTGAGAAGGTTTTTAACATCATTTTTAATTGGAGTATCTGGAGGAATAATTGCAATAATTAGTTACGATAGATATTTACACTTAAAAAGACTATGCAATTATAAGTTAACTAAGAAGAAATTAAGATACTTAAGTTCTTTTTGTTTAGTGTTGTCTTTTACAATATCTTCATTGAGATTTGCAAAAGAATCACAAAAAATATACTCCACCGCTGTTCTGCTTTTTTTGTTATTTGTATTTATTTCTATTATATTTTGTTACAGTTTAATCGGTTGGGCTTTATACCAACACAGCAAAATAACTAAGCTCAATTTAAACTATGAAAATAAAACAGTTCATCGTCGGGCCTGCAAAACTGCAATTTTAATTGTTACTTCTTTCTCAGTTACGATAATCCCGTTGGCATGGTTTCAAATACAAACTTTATCAGAACATAAAAAAAATAAAGATTTAGCCCTTGGATATACATTAGGTATTTTAATGGTTTTATTTAATACGGTTATAAATCCAATTATTTATTATTATCGTACTCCAAAGTTGAGACAGTGTTTAAAACAAACTTTACATTTAAAAGATGGAAAATCGAAGCAAAAAATGTCTAATACAAGTTTTCAGTACAACACAACTCAAGTATAAACGCAATTTTAAAAAAGGTCAAATGCATCTAAATGGATTTTGGATTTTTTCTTATTTTTCCTAATTTTGACAGAATACATATATAGTTGCGCTTATACAAAATATTTTTAAAAAACATCTACCTCCCCCGCCTCCATCACCTTTATGTTTTTACTTGTTCTATTACTTTTATTTGTTCAACTTTAGTGTTCATCCATTTCATGTTGTTTATTTGCTCAACTTTTGTGTTCATCCATTTCATGCTGTTTTTTAAACAAACTTTTCATGTTATTTACATAGTAGCTTTTTTTTAACTTAACATTTTAAACATTTTTATTTTTGAAAATTGAAAAGTTTTCGTGCATATTATCTTCGCTCTTGAATATATTGAAAATGTTCTTAATAATTGTGTCAATATGAAAACTTTATTAAGGAATTAAAAAAATAAAACAAAATACATAAAACTTTTATCTTTTACCCGTTTCCATCGCATTTCGATTACGGGTTTATCACAATTTTTTGCAAAAATACTCATAAAATCATACAAAATTTATTTGTTTATTTTTTAAAATATCTCACTTAAAAACGAACGAACGCCCCCCTGTTAATATAAAAAAAATTAAAAATAACACATGAATCTGCTGTTTTAAAAAAAGCCTAAGAATTTAAATAAAGCATGAAAAAAAAAAAAAAAAAAAAAATCGTGAAAGAAGTGTAATATTGGAAATTAAAAGGTCACTTTTTTTACGCAGCATTTTTAGATTGACTTGAGTTACGATAAACTTACGCAAATATTTTATAATATATTTTGTAATATAGGAAATAGCTAATATTACTATTTCTTTTTTGTTTCTACACCTATGTAATATATATATATATATATATATATATATATATATATATATATATATATATATATATATATATATATATATATATATATATATATAGTATATATATATATATATATATATATATATATATATATATATATATATATATATAGTATATATATATATATATATATATATATATATATATATATATATATATATATATATATATATATATATATATATATATCTGTGTGTGTGAAAACCATTTTTAAGAAATTTTTGTTTTGGGGTTGGCTAAAGAATACGACTTTGTGTATTATTTGTGAATGACTGCTTATCTTTGAACTTCAGCAAAACATATGATTTACGAAAGTGTTGTGAATTACTGATACACAGTGATGTTAGAAATAAGGAACCCAATGGAAAATCAATACGAAACAGAATTACATTGCTCTAAATACTAAAGATAAATCTATAATAATTTCGCTAGGTTTAAATTATGTTTTAAATTAGAGTTCGTCCGTAAATTACGATTAAGGGGGGTTAGTGGTTTTGTGACAATTCGTAGGGACTTGTTACTAAAGAGTCAAGATGTTGTGACGATGGAGGAGAGAGGGGTCAAAAATGGTCGAAAATTGCGTGACGTAATTTATTGACGACCCCTAACGCATTTTTATTAAATTAAATTCTGCATTACTTTTACTAACGATTATGAAGTGATCCTAAAAAATTTTATCATTAAAAATAAAATAAAAAAACTGATGAAACGATTAGGTTTTATCAAATGTTTTATTGCCACAATTAGAAAAATTTTTTTGCTATTAAATGATTTATCTTACAACTTTTTGAAATCAGTGTATAGTTGTATAAACAATTGTATTTTCTTGTGGTATACTAGATATGTGTAAAATACTCTAAATTTATTGATTATTGCTTTATTATTAAATTAATGTTATCTATTTATTATTACCAAAAAGGTGGCCTTACGGTACCAATCATGAAGATAACCAATAGGAAATTGGCTGGTGACATGGTAAGAATAATAAAAGACAGCACTTTGACTACAAGGATTGCTAGAAAGATATGCTAGTAACAACTTGTAACAATAAAGATTGCAAAACTATCTTGTCTTTATGTTACGACCACGAGGATCGCTGTCTACATAAGCTGGCAATAAGTTAGCAACAAACCATAACTATAAAGAATATAATAGCAGATAATAGAAAAACAAAAAAACACAACAGCGTTCTAATAATTTCTAAATATTAAACTAGAAATTATCGACAAGAACGATAACGAATCAGAGCAATTTTTTGATTTACACGACGTGTACGACGCTTAGAATAACTAAAAAATATTGCTTAAACGGTTTAGGAACTTCAATACAAAATTAAAAAAATAAATTTATTTTTAAAGTTAGTTTTCTTTTTAAGAAAGAAAACAAATAGATACTACAAATTTAAATGTAGTTTCGACCCATAAAAATACTCTCAATTACATCTAAATGGACACTGTTAGCAATGAACAATTTAATAAAAATTGTACCTCAAAAAAAACAAGGCAACATCGGACACCAAAAAAAACATCGGACACCAAAAAAAACCTGTTCTTCAGAGTAAAAAAATTACTTTGGTTAAAATTTTCATAAATGACGAATGTTTGTGAGAGCTATAATAACGAGATGGAGGATTTGCTAAAGTGCAAGTCCTGCTCTGCTAAAGTGCAAGTCCTGCTCTGCTAAAGTGCAAGCCCTGCTCTGCTAAAGTGCAAGTCCTGCTCTGCTAAAGTGCAAGTCCTGCTCTGCTAAAGTGCAAGCCCTGCTGTTGTATTTTTTAATGAGAAAATGTCAACAAAAAAGACATTAAAATTAATTAGAAAAAAGGCACAATTGCTATAGCAGTAGCTGAAATTTTTTAATAATCTAATACTAGATAGAAGACTAATCGTAGTATAGTTAAAGACTGTTTTCTAGAATTTTTAAATATTAGAACCACATTTAGCACTTAATAATAGTTTAGCGAGGATTGAAGAAAGTTCTGGAGAGCACTCTTGTGACTGAAAATATTGTCAGATACAAAAGCTGTAGAAGAATAAAATTGAGAATTGACTTTAACAATGCACTTTTATTTATTTTCTATACAAACACCGATAGAATTAGCGATGGAATATTAGAATTGCTATAGTTATGACTCTGTTGGAGATTTTCTAAGTCTCAGAACCTAACATCTGAAATAAAATATTGAATTCTGAGATAAAAATTCAATAAAAACTTTGACTGAAATATGACTACTAAAACTTGAACAAAGTTTAGTAGTCATATTGAATTTAGACTGAACAGACAACAAATTGAATTTAGACTGAACAGACAACAAAGGTCAGCTTATTGAATTTATAATGAACTAGCCAACTAAGTTCAACTTAATGAATTTATAGTGAAACAACAAACTCAGATATATATATATATATATATATATATATATATATATATATATATATATATAAATATATATATATATATATATATATATATATATATATATATATATAGATATATATATATATATACATATATATATATATATATATATATATATATATATATATATATATATATATATATATATATATATATATATATATATATATATATTATATATATATATATATATATATATCAGTGCCGTGCCAAAAGCCCCCCAAACCCCCCGAGGGTTTGGGGGGCCAGGAATTTAAAGGGGCCCTTTTTGAAAATTAAAATTATGATATAGGTATTTTTTATTTATTTATAATATTAAAACTTCGTATTAACGTTTGCTTATTTTTTGAAATTCGGTAAACCTAACAAAATGATGCATGTATTGACATGCATACAATGATGATTGTATTGACTGGCAAATAAAAAGGAGGGGGTGGAGATTAGCCCCCAAAGAACTATCAAACTTTACATTTTTATTAATAAAAATTAAAAAAAAAAAGGAAAATTAAAAAAATGCTGTTTTAAAGTTATACACACATTTAATATATATACCGTATAATCTCTCTAATTCGAATCTCCTTAATTTGAAAACCTCCATAAATCGATTAAATGCAAAGTCACCGTGAAATACCCTTATGTGAAAAAAACTTTCTGTAATTCTAAAATCACTCTAATTCGATTTTTTATTTTCCCCATTTTTGTTCGAATTAGAGAGATTGTACTGTATATATTTGCCAATATATAAACATTGTAAATGATCAAATGAAATAGTTGTTTAACCTAAAAAATAGGGCCCTTTTTTTTGTTGTTGTTCCGACTATCCTCCATTAGGACCAATCAGTGACCTGGATCCGCCATTGATTGTATTGCTGAGTTAGTGGACGTTTTATTTTAGTAAAACTTTCGTTTAGAAAGTTTTGTTTAGCTTAGTTTAAGTTAAATCTTATGAAAAAGATGCTTTGTATTACCATGGCCTACTTAAATTACACGGCCTGATTTGTTGCATTTTCCGTAAAAAATTAAGAGGCCAGTTTTTTTACGGCTCCAGAATAAAAACTTAATTTTCGCTATGGTAATGAGTCTTGTTTGCACTATAATTGGTTTATTCTGATTTTATTAAAATGGTTTAATAATAGTTAGATTTTATTTGAGTACTTACATTATTTTGTGCTGGATTTTTTGTTAACTGATTGCCTGTTTCAGTTTATTCCAATTACACAGAATACTGAAATAGGCTTTCAGATAGCTATATCAACACATACCCACATGCTAGTAAAAATAACCTTACATGTTGCTAAAACTACCCACAACTCTCCATTGGAAATAATTTTAAAGGTTTGTACTTTTGTATTTATTATAATTGCAGTTATTAGATATAAAAAATCGATTTTTCTTTGAAATATTTACACTGCAAAACAACGTTTTGAAATGTAAAAACTCTACTATGCTTGTGTTTCATACATACAGCAATTAAAATGCAACAAAACAGGCCAAGAAATATCAGGCATACCAACTGTTTTGGAGTCAATATCTGTTAATAAAAGTTCTTAATTTTTCATTGCCTAATAAATGCTTATCATATTTCATATTTTCATATTTCTTTATTAAAATGGTTTCGCAGTGGTGAAAATTACAAATTAAAAAACTATATTATATTAGAAATATTATTGACAAAAATTTGTTGTTAAGTGATTATCTGCTTCTTGTGGTTAAGATGTACTTCCAAAAAGCAGCTCAATCTCAAAGTTGTAAACAATTTGATGAAGATTGAGAAAATAATCTTTATAAAGTTGTTTTTGTTTTAATTTTAAAATCCTCACCAAAAGTTTACATAACAAGTTTATGTTTGAAAAAAGAAGTTGATGAGTGTATTACCTCAATGCGCCAATCTGAATTTAAGATAAGGGCTGTTGTGACAGATAATCATTCTACCAATGTTAATGCATTTTTATAGTTTCATAAATCATATATTGGTGATGGAAAACTATTAATTTATCATTCAGTTTAAAAAAGGAGTGTATAAAACATACTTATTATTTGATATACTTCGTTTTATAAAAAATGTAAGAAAAAACTTATTAAACGCAAAAAAAAAAAAAATTCTTTTTTAATTGATTTTTCTAGAGACTATGTAAAGTTACTGCTAGTTACATTGCAGGGAATATATTTCTTAAAGTTTATTAAGAGATTAATTATTAAACAGGCAAGTAAAATTAATTATCAAGTCACATATTTTAGAAACATCCAATCTATGTTATCAGCTTTGCTGAGTTTGATTTATCCAATCAAACTCAGCAAAGCTGATAATAAACCCACACTTTATAGAGAAATTGTAAATAGCACTGAAATTTAATCAAAATAAAATTTGATAAATACTTTACATTAACTAAAAAAACTTCTTGTGCTCTTATAACAACCCTACAAGCAACTGTATCTCTTATGAATGATTTTTTTGAGGAAGGCTTTGCAGTTGTTCTTAGTTCTAATTTACAAAGTAATCTTTTGGAGCTAGGTTTTAGTAAGTATAATTAAAAACATGCATTAGTAAAAAAGTAAGTATAATTAGAAACATGCATTAGTAAAAAGATTTTCGCGGATTTTCCCAAAAAATATTTTATCAAAATTTTGATAATCATTAAAAAAAATTATGCAAGATTTAGCTTAGTTGTCTACATAATTACTAGTGTCAGCTTTTTAAAAACAGCACAGATTTATATACTAAAGCAAGGAATAAATGTAAAAATTAACAAAAAGATTTTTATGCTAAATTTATGATTAACAAATGTTACTTTATTCAGAGAAGAACCTTTACATGCAATTTAACCTGTCTAACTTTATTTGTCTTCTGTTTAGTATTTTATGCTATTTCTCTTATTCAAATAAAAAATTGCAGTCATTCTTTTTCAATTAAAAATTTGCAAAACAAATTTTATAGATTTGTTGTAGCAATGACAATTTTACAATGAAAAGCACCAAAAGTGGGGAATCAAATAAAGATCTCGTATTGTTAATAATATTTTTATAACAATTTGCAAAAAGAAGTTACATATTCATTGAGTAAAGATCAAGTAAAAAAATTACAAAAAAGGCTAAGACAAAATAAATATTCCTAGTAAAAAGGTATTTCTTCTTTTAATTTCATTTATAAAAAATACAAAACTACAAACCTTTGATTTTTTTTTCAATGAAGAGTATGAGACAATCTTAGCAACATGTAAGGTTATTTTTAGTAGCATGTTGGTATGTGTTGATATAGCTATCTGAAAGCCTATTTTAGTATTCTGTGTTATTAGAATAAACTGAAACAGGCGATCAGTTAACAAAAAATCCAGCACAAAATAGTGTGAGTACTCAAACAAAATCTAACTATTATTAAACCATTTTAATAAAATAAGAATAAACTAATTATAGTGCAAACAAGACTCATAACCATATAGAAAATTAAGTTTTTATACTTGAGCCGTAAAAAAACTGGCCTCTTAATTTTTTCCGGAAAATGCAACAAATCAGGCCGTGTAATTTAAGTAGGCCATGGTATTACTAAATTAGTCTACGCAGCGCAAAGATACAGCTGCCGATTTTTAATTTAAAAAGGAATCTTTTATTCAAAAGATTGCCTGCCCAGGCCAAAACCCTCCGCCTATGTATGTACGTTCCACTACACCAATCCTTAGATAGTCAGTCGATGTATACACACTCCACTTCGCCAATTTCTAGATAGTCAGTAGACGTGTGTACACTAAATTGTGTTTACCCCTATATCAGTATACAAGTATATATTTGCAACCTATAAAAAGAAACAATCAGATTTCACTACTTGCTGAATTCCGATTGGTTCATTAATAGTCACAATGACTATTGTGACTATTAATGAACCAATCTTGTGACTTTAGGCACAAAAATTAAAGCAACAGTACTGTTGCGCTAGACACAGCGTTTAGTTAAATTAAAAAACATCAAATTATTATTTAATTCCAATTTTTTTTTTTCTTCTTACTTTTTAATTTTATCGATAAAACTTTAAAGGTTGACAGTTCTTAGTGGGTGCGGGTGGGGCAGTGAGGAAGGAGTGATTTTAAAAACAAAATACCCCCTCCTTAACTGGGGGATGGGCTTTTTATATAAAATGATTTTTGTAATTTTTATAAAATTTCGCTTTTTTTTTAAACCCAACAAATTATACTTTTAAAGAATTTTTTTTCAAAATATTATTAGGGACCAGTTTGATGTTTAATGGTCTTGAGCGACCCCTAAAATTTTTTTTATTCAAAATTTTTTTAAATTTAGCGTTAATTTATTACATAGAACACATTTAGGGGGTTGCAGTAGACAATTTCAAAAAAATTTATTTTTAGAGGCACTCTAATATATATATATATATATATATATATATATATATATATATATATATATATATATATATATATATATATATATATATATATAAATATATATATATATAAAATGTTGTTTTAATAAATGTTGTTTAAGGAAATTATCGTTTGACTTAAGCAATGTCCCAATTAGCGAAACTTTCTAAGTTTTGGATTTTTTGAAAATATCTAACTTTGAGATCAAATCTATAATAAGAAAATATAAAAAAAAACTTACAAACACTTGTTGCTTAGCAACTTTTTTTAAGTACTTATACTTTTTTTCGTAATCTTTGTGAGATTTCTAAAAGCAAAAAATATAAATATATATGAAAACTCGAAAATCAAAGATGCCAACTTGTTTTATAAATAAAAATAATAAATAATATATACCATAAAATAATTTAAAAAAAATATAAATAACAATAATGATAATAATAAGGTTAATAATAATAAAAAAGCAATTTCTTTATTAATAATAACAGATAAATGGTTGATAATAAAAGGTTGGAAAAGGTTGGAAATAGTTGAAAAACATTTTCTCTTTATGTTAAAGTGTGTTAAATGTGCTTATGTGAGTTTAAAAGTGTACTAATTATATATTTATGTGAGTGTCTAAGTGTACTAATTATCTAATTATATTTATGTGAGTGTATTTAACTTATGTTATTTAAGACACTCATAGAGTGAGAAAAAAAGAGTTTTTCTCAATCTATGAGTTTTTTTAACTTTTTATAATTTATGAAAGAGCAGTTTTGCTAACTGTTCTATCAACTATGCTGATCAAATAATGGACAAACTAAATTATTTAAATAACAAATAATTTTTGGAAAATTATTTAAATAATTCAAGTAATTTAAATAATTATTATATTAACAAACACATTTTTAACAAAAATGTGTTTATTAATAAACACATTTTATATACAATCACACAAAAATGAACAAAATTTTTTTTTGAGCATATAGAAACAGTCACAATAAAAGAATGAGACTTAATTAAATGACAAGTAACACAAGAATGAATTTTAGTAAATAGCACAAGAGACACTAGCTCTTTAGAGCAGCATCCATAGTTATAGTATTTATAGAAAAGAGAAAGAGAAGCAACATTAAAATGATGCGACAATAGTTGAAGGTTGGCTGCAAGAACAGGTTTACTATGTTTACATGGAAAAATCAAGATAAGACAAATTAGAGATTTATAAAAAGATACGTATAAGCAGATGCTAATTTTGCATCTTATATCATCCATAAACAATTTTGATATATGGTTTTCAAAAAAGATCGAAAGTAATCCTAGAATTAATCCTAGAAATAGATCCTAGAGTTAATCCTAGATGATAAAAGGTAAATGATTCATTGAGTACATTACCGTTCATAAATATAGAAACAGGGCTCAATTTAACGGTCAGACATCGGACATTATCCGGCTAAAACCTCAGATTGTCCGCTCAATTGATGATTTAAACGTTTTAGAAATGCGCTGGTAAAGAAACGTTAACCTAAACTTAAACAAGGAAAAAAACTTTAAAAATTAAAGAATAAGCAAAACAATTCCTTAGGAAAAAGAAAATAAATTAGCTTTAAAATAAAACTAAAAAAACCCGAACTAGAAATTACTTTTTGTTACATTGCATTTGAAAAAAATAACTTTAAAACTGATCTTTTAAAACGTTTAATAAAGGTTACTTTTACAAATTACTTCTATTGATTGTTTATTAAATGAACAAATTTATTTATTATTGAAAAAATAAAAATTTAATATTTTTAATTTGTATAAACATTTTTTTTTAAAAAGTTGCAAAAAAAAATTGTTTAAAAAAATAACTTTTTCTTTTTAATATCAAAATTTTTAACGATTTTATATTTAAATAAGCCAAGTTTAAAAAAAATAACTTTTAAACAATTCGTTGTAAAAATAGAAACAAAACAAAAATAAAGCAATTAAATCGTGGGAAGATATAAGTTAACTTATTTATAATTTAAATTAACTTAAAAAATACTCTTTTAAAAGATTTTTAGAATGACATGGAAAAATAGTTTCAAACGTTTAAATTTATCATTAAAAATACATACGTAATAAAAAAAATAATTAAATATAACATTTAATTTACACATAATGCGTTTATTTTTAATCGATCACTATAACTAATTTAAAGCCTTCGCGTAAAATAAAAACTTTTAAAAATATCAATTATTTAAAGTTATTCATTTACAGCGTGAAATTTTAATTTAGTCTATCTAAAAAAACGTACAATATTAATTTAAACTATTTTATTAAAAAATAAAAATCTACGATGAGTTATTCTAAATAGTAAGGAAAGCAACTACAGCTTCACTAGACTAACGTTAAATAAACTGAATAACATGACAAAGATTTTGATTGCATAACTCGATTCTATAAAACCGCAAAAATTATATTTCAAAAATTTGATCAGACACTGCCCAATCAAAACAAGTTTTGATTGGACATTTTGTCCGGGACTTTATAAAAAAATTAAATTGAACCCTGTAGGAAGATCTAGATTATTGCGATAAAGATTAGCTAAAAAGTTTTATTTGAATTAAAGTTCACCAACCACTGAGAGCCCTATGCTGTAGCAGAAGTGAGATCCTTTTCAAGCTCAAATGACCCTCCAAGCAATCAGAGTGTTGGCTTCTTATCAAGACAAGAATAAATGTTAGTATTATCAGCGAACAAGGCCACCTTAGATGTGAGAATATCTGGAACATTGGTAAAGCAAATTAAAAAGAGTAGAGGGCCAAGGATAGAACCTTCAGGAAACGCTGAAGTTACAACAAATGAAGAAGAGTGCTGTCCATTGAGGACAACTTTTATACTACAATTGGTAAGGAAGGATTCAAGATAATCTTAAAGATGTAACCTGATACACTGTAAGAAGTTAACTTATGGAGAAGACCAGCATGCGAAACTTTATCAAAGGCTTTAGAAATGTCGAGAGTGATAGCCTAACCTCTCCACATCTATCTAATGCATGATAAAATGTTTCAGTTATTACTGTTAACAAAGCAGCAGTAGAAAGAGAAGATCAAAATCCATATTGATGATCACAAAGTAAGTTATTAGATTCAAGATGAGAGATTAAGTGTTTCTTAATTAAAGACTATAAAATATATATTATTTTTTATAGATTGTGATAATTGACTAATTACTTCAGCACACAGACAAACATTTTATTTCTGGTTCAATATGATTTAAAAAAACACAATTTAATTGTTTAATGATGTTCTAATTTAGTAACGAATAAGCCAATTCAATTTCATCAATTTTGTTGTGATCATTATCAGTCTCAAATTCTTCAGAATATTTCTTTTTGTATATCAACAACAGCAAGATGAATACCATAGAAGTGAATGAATAACATGGGAGTGATAAAGTTGATGAGCAATATTCAAAAGTTTTCCTAATTTCTTCATCAAACCAGCACCATCAGTAACTAAGCCAAGAATTTTTTGATCAAAATTTAAATTGAAATCTTTAAGCATTTTAAATGCTTTTTCTGCAGAACTATTAATCCTTAATGTCCTCAGTTCTTTCAAAATACAAACTTAAACTTTTTCATTGATGTTTATTATCTAAAGATAATGAAAAATGAGTACCTACTTACTTTTTTCTACTTTTTTTAAGTCATCTTCTAAATTATACTTTTTTGCAATATTTCAAAATTATTTTTTATTCCATGCCTATTACTTGAAGTTGTTAAGTTTTTAATATTAATACTTTTCTCAAACTTAAAAATCGGAATACTGCAACAAGACTTTTTCATTTTCAATTTTTAAATCTATTATTTCTTTTAAACAAAATTTAAAGTTTACTATTTTGTTTACTTTTATAATGAAAAATACATAAAAAAATACGTTGCCTCAGTTAGGAGAAGTGTCTAGTTTGCTAAACGAGCAAGAATAAAATGTAAACAAAAAGTTGTAACTCAAATTTTAAAAAGTTTTAAAGTCAAAAAAAAATAATAATAATAAGATAAAATTTACGTTCTCCTTGTTTTTTTTTAAAACTGGGTAATAATTATTATTTTTTGAAATATTTAGATAATCATTATTACTCTAGGCATTGTTACATCCTATGTAACGATGCCTAGAGACCCCAGAGTTAACAAAGGCTAAAAATTGTAATGGAGAAAAAAAAAATCCTATGTAATAACATAAAAACTTTTTTTAATAATTATCTATAAAAGTTTTATATCACAGAAAAACTTCCTAGTAGTGAGAAACCTCTCAGTATATAAATTTGCTTTATAATTACTATTCTCTAATAATAAAAAAAATAAACCTCTAATGTTTTCTTTTTCTCTTCTTTCTTCCACTTCTTTCCTCCTTCCATTAATTATTATAATTTTTTTAAATATTTAATAAGTTCTTTAAAATAAAATCAAACTTTTTAAAAAATTTAATAAAAAAACAACATATTATACAAAAAAGTCTTCATTAGTCTAGAATTGAAATGCATTATTTTAAGAAAGAAGTATGTTATGGAGAATTTTTAGTTCAGTAAAAAGAAAGTTTCATTTCTTATCATACTTTTACGTACTTACTTACATAGTTCTTGCCATACTTTTTATGTGCAAAATAAACAACAACAAAAAATACAGAAATTTTTTCAAAAAAATTACATATCAATATTAAAAAAAATCATTAAAAAATAAATAAAATAAAAACTAAATTATATAAATTAAAACCAAATAAAAATCAAAGCATTTCATTATAAAACCTTTCTGTATTAAAATTGTTATAAGTACACAAATACAAAAGTTACAAATTATTACTATTTAATATTTAAAAGTTACAAATTTTTACTAATTAATAAGTTACAAACTTTTACTAACTTTTCTTCACAGTTTTATGGAGTTTTCATTGTACGATTTTTTTTTTAATTTATCATTGTTTAATAAATAAAATAAAATATTTTGATTGTGAACTATAATTGATTGTGAAGTATAAATTAAAAAATAATTTCAAAAATTCAAAATATTTATATATTGCTGACTTCTTAATGATTATCATATCTTATGTTGAAAAATTTTATTGATCCAAGTATTTGAAATTTTACAAGGAGCTTGGTACCCAAGGTCCTTTACTATTCAAAATTTGTCATAGAAGACAGCAACAACTTAAAAAGGTACCCTGAAGACAACATAAACATCTGTTGCTGAACAAAGTAAAAATAAGATCAGGTCAATATATTTGTATGGTTCATCAAGGCCAAAAAGATAAGCTATTAAGAAAATAACTATTTATCCACAGTGATAATAAGCAATAATTCTAGGCAGAACAGTTATAACAAAATTAAACAAGCTTTGGTCTCAACATGATGGTTAGGGTGGTCAATGTAAAAATGAATAATTATCACATGGAATAACATCATTATAATATATTGCAACAACCATCGAAAGAAATGAAGAAGTTGAAGAAGACGTTCAACTCGTGGGATAAACTTATTAAGAACTCAAAACAAGATGCAATTTAAAAAATGAATGAAACTTTTTTTAAGACAGAGATGGACAAACTGTTTGGAAACCACATGTTGCAAATGAGGCAATCAAGTGCTTTAAAGATTGACCAACTTAAGCATTTATATTAGTCTATACCATGAACTTCTTTAAAATACTAATCAACCACGTTTCTAACAGAAATAGAATCAGATCAGTGGGAACAAGATGCAGAAGTGCCAAGAAGTGTTCTGAGAGCCTGAGAGTGGTAAACGATGTTGCCAAGCAAGGAGTCAAACTCATTTAAAATTTTAACTCATCCTTCACAAAAAATGAAAAACAAAAAAATGAAGGAGCATTTGCTACAGGTCGTCTCAGAGCACAGTACCAAGTTTCCTAAGTAACCTTTGCAGCTGACTTGACTGAATAACTGAGACAAAACATGAACAATAAACATTTAAATCTTCTCAACACTAAATACTGTCAGGCGTATAATAATATATAAACCAGAATTTTAACTTAATTAATAATCTTTAGTGTTCTGATCTGGTATCTGGTATTTAGTTAATATTAAATTTTTTTGATATTATCATTTTGTGTGTGTGTGTGTGTGTGTGTGTGTGTGTGTGTGTGTGTGTGTGTGTGTGTGTGTGTGTTGTGAGAACAACAAGTATGAAGAAATTAAGTAAAATTTGAAAGTTCTGAGCAACCTCTAAACCTCAAACAATCAAATTAATATTTAACAGTTTACTAAGGTATCATCACAATTTGAAAAGAATGAAATTACAACTTTCAATTTTTTGGACCACCCTAATGATAGTGGTATAATATAATGGTGTGTAATATGATGTTGCATAATATGATAGTGTATAATATTATGGTGGTATGCTGGTGTATCTTATAACTAAAAAAGAAAAAAAAAGAAAATTTCTTGTAAAATAGTCCTTGATTTCAAGTAAAACAAATTTAAAAAACAAATTTTTAAAGTTATGGCCAAATCAAATTAACATTATTGATTGAAATTTAGGTCGAAAAGGTTTAAAGAAGTTTTTTGAATTTCTAAGTGTTTGATTGAAGTGATGGAACCTAGAGATTTTTTTTTGTAATAAAAAATTGTAATATTTTAAATATTAATTTTCTACAAAAAATTTAATTCTTTTATTGTTTCTTATTAAACTACTTTTAAATAAGTTATTATCCATAATAATCTGCTTTTTTAAAAAATTAATTAAATAATATTAAGTCACACGTGTGTCATATTTTAAATAATACGTGAATCACATGTGTGTGACACACATGTATCATATTATAAAACTTAATCTATTTAAGAGTTAACCATTAAAAAATTTTAACGACAACTGAAAAAGTAAACATACAATTTAAAATATACTAAGGCAGAGAAAAAGAAAAATATACTAAACAGATATGTTAAAAAAAAAATGTATTCAAGATTTTTTTCAATTTAAAAAACTGCTACAATAAAATATATACAATGCCAATTAAAAAAACAAATAGTTTATATATTGGGTTTTGGAATGGCTTTAATTCCAGAAAATAGTAAAAATCCTAAAAAGAAAAACACAATCAAAGAAAAATCATCTTTGTTGCTGTTGATATCTTTGCCAAGTATTTCAAAGAAAGTCACGTATACAAAAGTTCCAGTTGATAATGCAATGAGAACTGCAGAGATAACATTATTAGTGTCATTAGTAAGAGAGTTCACAATGACTAAACCAATTATTATTCCAATTGGTGTGGCAATCGCAAACGTAAACTTAAAAAACAATAAAGTTAAATTATAGTTTATTTATAAAATTAAATTAACTTAAAAAAATAAGACCACTTTTCAAAAACTTTAACAAAAAATAAACAAGTCAAGGAAACCATATTTTTTGCTGTCATAAATTAAATCAAAAATATCATTGTAATAGAACAGCTATGGTGTACTTTTTTGATTCTAAATGTTAAACGCCTTTTTTATTATTATTTTTTTTTTTGACACGCAAAATCAACTTTAAATAAGTAATTATAATTTATCTTTTTTTTTATTTAAAAAGCCACATCAACCAAGTTAGTAATAAAACAAATACCGCATGGAAAATAATGTCCTGTTAACAGTCAATGACTGCTGAAATTACTATTTTGACCTCCCAAAATGAATTTTTGCCAGTCATAGTTGACCAGTTGAAAAAAAATCAGTGTTTTGAAAAACAAGATTTGACAAATAATCATATGGAAAATGTATATACTACAATTTCATAAAATCATTTAAGTTTTGAAAAACCATTTAAAATAGTCTTGATGCTTAAGATATGCCATTTAAATTATTATTTATAATATGCTTCTTCAATTATTATTTATAATATGCTACTTAAATTATTATTTATAATATGCTACTTAAATTATTATTTATAATATGCTACTTAAATTATTATTTTAATATGCTACTTAAATTATTATTTATAATATGCTACTTAAATTATTATTTATAATATGCTACTTAAATTATTATTTATAATATGCTACTTAAATTATTATTTATAATATGCTACTTAAATTATTATTTATAATATGCTACTTTAATTCATTTAAATGACAAATATTATATATGACGTAAAGTAATATTAATTTTTTTGATTCACTTATTTAGATTACATTCAATTTATTGGAGGTCAAAACAATTTTTCATATTTTGATTAAAGTTATTATTTTATTATCATTTTATTAAAATTATTTACTATTTTATTTAATAATAGTATAATATAAAATAATTGCTCAATTTACCTAAGAACATTTTTTCTTTCAACTGTACTTAGTCAATTTTTTTTTTTTTTTTTTTTTAAATATCAAAAAAAGTGGTCCAATAACAGAGCCTTGGGGAACACCACTCAACACATCAATCCAATCTGAACAAACCTCACGCAAAACAACATGCTGCTTCCTGTTGTTGAGAAAGTCTTTTAACCAAACTATTATTTTATTACAATAACCATAACCAGACCATTTGAGTTAAAGCGTGTAGTGAGACACTCTCTAAACGCCTTGGCAAAAGTCCAAGAGAATCAGCATGGCAGCACATCCATCACGATGCATTTCATTAATAATATCTAGCACCTCTAGAGTTGCGCATGATTTTAATTTTGCAAATCCATGTTGATGTGGCAACAAGAGATTATTCAATTGCAGATGATCAGTAATGTTTGCCTGTTTCCAAACATAAGGAACCAGGCCTGACTTAAATAAATTTAAAAAAACACAAGTGAAAACTAAAACTTTTGTCACAGTTTTTCAATACAAATGTATGAATACCATCAATACTTTGATTAATTGAAGAAGAAAAAAAGTGCAAACGCGCTACGGATAATTTTAAATTTATCTAAAAATATTTCATTCAATGCAATGACTCTGCATATGGCAGAAAAAGCTATGAAAAAATAAATAAAAAGTTTTAATAAAAAAAACAACAACATTCAGTTAAAAGAGAAAATGTTGTTAGCTGCATACAACAATTTTAAATAATAATAATAAAATAAGAACTTCAATCTTTAAAGTTAACAATGTTAAAGAAGAAAAATGATTGAACATTTTATTTCATCAAAATCATTTCTCAAACTGATAATGCTAATTAGTTAGTAATAATATTACCATATGCACAGATACACGTTATACACAGATACTATTTAAACTAAATACTTAATATTAAAAAGAAAACTTTATGAAATACTATAAAAAATACTAATGTTACAAAAAATAAGATTTTTACTAAATATATATGTTTTTTAAGAATCCTATTAGCAAATGCACAATCCTATTGCAAATGCACAATTACTTATTTTAAATTTAATTATAAACCATTTATTAATTTTTTGCAGTTGGCCCAATAAAGTTACAATAAAATAAATAAAAAAGATTTAAAGAAAAAACTAAAAGTGACTAAGTAAAGTTAAAAAAAAAAAAATTTCAGTTAAATACAGTAATTATTATATATTATTATATTATTATTAAAATAATATATTGAATATTTTATGAAAAAAAGATTTTCAATACCAAAAAAATAAAAGTAATCCATGACCTTTTATAATAACTGGCCTTGACATCGCGCAATAAAGTTGTTTAACTGAAGGCCAATTTCTAATACTGTGTTTACATTTTCATCTTTTAACATAAATGAAAGTTTGCCTTGGCGGTTTTTTAATAAATCTTTTAAATTCAATTGGTTTATCAATTAGATAGCGCAACTCTAAGACGTAAAAGTTAACTTTGGAAGGTAATAGTATTGTCGAACTAACAATAAGATATTTAAATAATTAAAATGCCTTTAAAATGCTGCTTACCTCTTTCCAAGTCTATCACTCAACTACAACAAAAATATCAATTTATAAATTCCCGAAGAATCTAGAGGAGAGAAAAAGATGGAGTCATGCTATCCTAAGAACTGGTTTTATTGTTTCAGACTATACAGCAGTATGTTGACTGCATTGGCCAGATAATGCACCTTTTGAAAGCGAATATAGGAAGCAATGGCCTTTAAATCCACCATCCGTTTTTAAAAATATTTCGCCTAGTTGTTTACTCAAACCACCAAGTAAAGTTAGAAAAACTGCAATGTCAAGCCATTTTGGAAACATTTTACCAGATGAGTTAAATAATTTTCTAAAAGAGGATGAACTTATATTTGACAATATTTAATCTTTGTTAAGTGATAATAACTTAACAAAGATTAAATATTGTTTAATCTTTGTTAAAATGTTATTGTTTCCAACTTGATAAAAAAAGTTTACGTATTCAATCAAAAATGTACAAACTTGGTACTCCATTATTTCTTTTAGAAATTTTCGATGATTATTTATTTGAAACTTACCATAATCGCACAACTTGTAATATTTTATTTATTTGAGTTTTCATGCTATATTTTTCTAGACAATGTTCTTATATCCAAAGATATTGTTGGCCTAGCATAGGAACAGCCACAAATAGTCATTAAGACTAATCCAAAATAGCGTCCATTATTGACCAACATTTTTTGCGTACCGAAGTCTTTAGCTGTAAACAAATTAAAGTTAATAAAAACAAAATCAGCTTTATTTGAAGGCGTTAGATTTTTATAAAATTAAGAATGTTTGCATCGTCAAATATTCTATTTGAGCACCTTAATGCTATGAAAAAAAGTTAATGTAGGTGAAGTTTTATATACTCCAGTTATTATATGTAGAACATATGAGTATTATACTATGCAACAAAACTTATATGATCGTCTGTGTAATAACTACAAGTTGCCAAGTATACGGACTTTAACATGATTGACTTCGAAAATAAGCTCAATCAAGGACCTAAATTTCGTAAATAGTATTTTTATGAATTTAAATCCATTGAAAAGAACTTCTATATTTCTAACTGATGAGGTTTATGTTAAAGCTTCATTACTTTACCAAAGAGGTGCTTTGTTTGGTTATGCAGTAAACTACTCTAAAAAGTTAGTTAAAACAATTTTATCATTTATGATTAAATGTCTTTTTGGAGGTCCAGAATTTATGTTATGTATTTACATTTTATGTGTTGAGATTTATTAATTTATGTTATGTATTTACACATAACATAAATTAATAAATCTTTCCTCTGAATTTTAGTTTGCCCAGTGTCAATAAAATTGTTGATACAATAAATAATATTGGAAATAGTAAGACACTGGAAATAATTACTGATGGTAACTGTGTAAAACAATGATTTTTTGAAATGTTTGATAGTAAACCATGGTTAAAAACATCAGGTATATATTTATTTTATGATTATGTGCATCTCTTAAAACCAATACAAAACAATTGGTTGACAGAGAAGACTGGTGAGCTTTAATTTTTTCACAATGGAGGACTGGCTTCAGCTAAGTGAGTAACTTAGAAACTTTAAATAAAACTGAGTGCAATAGTCTGAGTCTGAGTGCAAAGACTCTTCAAACTTACAGCTAAATCAGTTTATCCGAAACCAATAGAGACAATCTGTAAAGGTTTGTTTGTCTGTTTTATGTGTATAAACAGTAACTGCCATAAGAATGCATCCAGATATTGAAAATAAAGCATTCGAAGGTACAGCAGTACCTGTATTTATTGAATAAATTATATCTTTTAAGAATGTTAATAATGTCAAAGTACTTAATACTGGCATTCGGTTTAGAAATGAATTATCTGGAGAAATCCACTCAGTTGGTGACCAACAGTTACAACTGCTAGGAGATATTGTTGAACTGTCAAATTTTATGAAACCTACAGGGAACTGATTTTTGTTGGTATTTTTTTATTATTAGTGATTTTTATTGTTACCTTTTTTTTTAGTTGTGTTTCTATAAGCATTAAAAAAAAAAATACAGCTATCTTTCTAATATAAAGATATATACATTGTAAGTTTAATCAGCCTTCAGTTTTTACGGTGTTTTGCAGGATGTTAAAGCCTGTTATTATAGAAGGCCGTGAAGTAATCAAAATAAGTTAAGCAAAAGAATTATTAGATCTAGTTTATGTCATATATAATATCTGTCAACTAAGCTAATTAAAACAGCTTATAGTAAACAATAAAACTTTTTAAAAAGCTTTTTCAAAATGATTTTATGAAATTGTAATGTTTCCTGATTGTTTGTTTTTAAAAACTCTGATTTTTTTTTTCAACCAATCGGCAACCGGCAAGAATTCATTTTGTGAAGCCCGAAATGATAAAAATAGCAATTTTTATCATTTTGGGCAGTCATTAACTGTTGACCAGCCAATGTGGTTATTTTCAACATTATTATTTTCCACACTTAACGAGAATCAAGAAAAAAAACCAGAATTACAAAACATGTGAATTTCTATTGACTGCATCAAATTACGCAAAAATTGAATCATTTATAACTTTTAATTAGATTTTTAATTAAAAACAAAAATTAATAGCTAATACAGTCGCTGTTCACTTCCAATACCAATTCCGAAAAAAACTAATTCCAACACTAATTCCAAAATTTCTCGATGTTACCTTCAACCTGTTAGAAAACACTTTCCAGCCATACAGAAAACCAGGTGACCACCCATTATACATCAGCATAAATTCTAACCACCCCCCTAGTATTACTAAATCCAACTATGATATCTAACTGTATTAGCAACATTTCATCTAGCAAGGAAGTTTTTGATAGAGCAACATCATTTTATAACAATGTGTTAGCAGCAAGTGGGTATAATAAAATAATTATTTTGCAAAAAAACCTTGCCTCATCAAAACCAAAATCAAGATCACGAAACATTATTTGGTTTAATCCTCCATTTCTTAAAGTGTTAAAACCAACGTCGCAAAAAATTTTCTAAATTTAATCTAAAAGCATTTTCCAAAAACATATAAGTTTCGCAAAATTTTTATTAGGAATAATTTAAAAGTCAATTATAGCTGTCTTCCAAACATCAACAATATTATTAATTCACACAATAAAAATGTATTATCTAATGTTTCCAACATAGTTGTTCCAATGTGTAACTGCAGGCAACCTTCACAATGTCCTTTGCAAGGCATACCTTAGTAAAAATATAACTTGCATCTGCAATGTAAAAACATCACTGCTGGATAGTGGTTTAAATTATATTGGTTTAATGGAGCACAGAGATTTCTAAATATATCTGGGAAATGAAAAAAAAAGGATTTTCAAATCCTATTCTTAGGTGGAAGATTATTGATAGGGCAAAATCATTTAACCCTGGATGAAAGTTATGCACTTGCGTGTGCTCTTGTATGAGCACACGCAAGTATTTTATTTTAGACAACTTGGTCACGGCTGTTTGCAAGTTTTATAATATTAATCATTGCAGAAAAAACTTTCAAAAACAAAAAAAGCAAAACTAACAAAATAGGAAATAAAAAGAAATTTAAATAGAAAAAAATAAAATAAATTAATAATTTAAATTATTTGTGTACTGTTTTTAATTTTGTTTCTTTAGAGTCGTTGTTATTTTCAGCAACAAAATTAGATAAGGTGAAGCGAAAAAAAAAAACAGCTTAAAGTCTACATTAAAAAGAATGATTTTCCTTTTATTTAACTTTTCTTTTTTTAAAAGCGAAAATATAAATTGCAATGTGTTTGTAAAATTTGTTTAATTTTAATGTAACAAATTTTGTCCCTTTATGAAAAAGTTCATGTAATAAATGAATATACTTTTATGTATAACTTTTTGTATTATATAATTATATTTATTTCCTCCTAATTATACACACATTTTGCTTATTTGGATAAGACGTAGACTTCGTAATCGGAATGTTCCTGGTTCGAGACTAACCTCTTCTTAAATTTTTTTGTCTTTTTACACATGCAGAGCCGAATGTTAAAAAGAAATGTGTCTCTGTTAAAATGTAAGGAATAAAAAATACACAGGAAAAAAAAGGTAATATGAAACAATTAAGGCTATGTGTAGACAGCATAGCCTTAATTGTTTCATATTACCTTATATTTTATATAGAAATAAGAAAAGATAAATGGTTACAAAGTAAACATATCACTAGCAATATTTAAAAGAAAAACAAAAAAAATGTGGATAATTGTAGGAATCGAACCACAGACATTTGGTCTATGAAGTTTACATCTTATCCAAATAAGCTAAACATGCATATAACTAGGAGAAAATAAATAAAACCATATAACACAAAAAGTTAAACATAAAAATATACGCGTGCATTACATAGACGTTTTCTTATAGGGACAATATATACTTGTTACATTAAAATTATACAAATATATTTTACAAACAGGTGACAATTTATGTTTTCACTCTTTAAAAAACAAAACAAATAAAATATAGGAAAATCATTATTTTTAATGTTTAAAACTGTTTTTTTTTACTTTGATTTACTGAATTTTGGTGCCGAAAATAACAACTGAAGAAACACAAATAAAATTAAACAAATGATTTAAATTATAATTATTCAGGCCTCGGCTGGAATAAATGAGTACAAGAGCAGAAAAAAGCTCTCCTAATATGAACTTGGGGAGCTGTGCGAGCTGCACTTCATTTAAATCAGCGCTCTTTATTAATTCTTTTTTTTTTTTGCAACAACCATGCCTTTTAAAAAGCATTTCAGTATATTATGCAATTAATTTTTTCTAAATGACATCATTATGTCATCTTGAAACTATTGAATAAACAAAATAAATTAATATCAAAATGTCACCAAGAAAACAAAATTGTTATCTACAACTTAAACGTCATCTAAGCTAACCCTGAATTTGCATTTTTGTATATAATGTTGTTATGGTTATTTGTAACGTCTAATGATCGCATAAACCGTGAAACTCTGAGTTATGTTACAAATTTAATTGTATTCTATAATTATCTTAATATAATACATACTTGCTCTACTTTTGTATTGAGGGTAAAATCTTAAAATGTTATCTTTTCAGCTTATTTTTTAGTTCCATTAAAAGTAATAAAATTACTTTTATTACTGATATATATACATATATATATATATATATATATATATATATATATATATATATATATATATATATATATATATACACACACACACACACACACACACACACACACACACACACACACACACACACACACACACACACACACACACACACACACACACACACACACACACACACACACACACACACACACACACACACACACACAAACATACATACATACATACATAAAATAAAAACCTACTGCTTGTTTAAAATGTAGCTTTAAACCTTCATGAGTGCTAACAATTTTAACTCCAACAAAGAATCCCATTAAACACTTATGGATTGCGAGTATTGCAATTAGTTGAATGAAACTATACAATGAACTTTGCAATCCCAACATTAGTCCTTCAAACAATGAATGAACAGAAAAAGCCAAAATTAAAAAAAAAATTCTTAACTTTGACTTTGATTCTATAATGTTCAAATGAGATGAATTCTTGTTCTTTATGAGTTTATTTATTTGCAGATTACAAACAAGATCTTGTGTATAATCAATACTATCTTGTGTATAAACAATACTATCTTGTGTGTAGACTGTCTCATGTTGTTGACTGTTTTGAAGATTGCTTATAATCTGGTCGTTTGCAAATATAGTACCAGAATCACAATCAAACGGACTGTTTTGCTGTGTTACATGATGGTATGAACTATTAGATGAATATGATATTTTTGTACCATTCTTATTGTCTAGCAACAATTTTTTTTCATTTCCTAAATGAAAATAAAAACAGTAAGATAAAGAAAAAAAGAAAGTAAATAAAAAAGTCATTAAGTGAGTTTTATTTAACTTAACATATTCTAAAAAATAAATTTTAAAAATAAAATAAACTTTAGTTTATTTTGTTTAAATTAAAATTTACTTTATAAAATCTTTACATTTCTATAAATTCATAAACTTACTTATACCATTATTTGCATCAGTGTACTCTACAAAAGGATTACTTGGTTGTTTGATTTGGTAGTAATTTGCAACCTTTTCAATGCTAACAAATATTATCAATCCAAAACAGATAATAAATTCAGCTATCGGATATATTCTTTGAACATCATTGAGAACTTTGGTTTTTATAAAGCTATCTAAAACATCTGGTATTAAATCTAAGAAACACAGTCCAAGAAAGAGCTAAACAGAAAATATGGCAAAAAAAAATAAATATATCATTAAATCTAATACAAAACAAAAAAATAATAATAATAATAAAAACTATGCTATTAAATCTAACACAAAATAAGAAATAAAAATAATATCCCATTTAATCTGAGTAACACAAAACAAGAAAAAGATAAATAAAAAAAAATATGGTAAAAAATATCATTAATAAATTTACTCCCAACAAAAATGAAAATAAATTGAAAGATGCAAGTTGAAACTTAACAGAAAGCAAAAAAAAGAGATAAAGAATAAAAAAACAGAAGAAAGAACAGTTTACGGAAGACTGAAAAAACAGAGGATTGAAAAAAAAAAACTGTAAATTGTAAGAGTATGTAATAATTTTACAAGACCAAATTTATTTAGATTTATATTTTATATTTAATTATACTATTTTCTAGTCTTCCATTTTCTCTGCTTAAACTAAATTATTTAGATTATGTTAATTTATGCTAAATTATGTAAATTATGTTTATTTATGCTAAATTATGTAGATTTTTTTTAAAATTGTGGCAAGCATATAGGTGCTCAATTTTCATTTTAAATTTTAAAAATAATTAAATTTTTTTATTATACTTTAAATATAAAATTATTTTTTTAATTAGAGCACAGTTGTAAATAGCGTTGCTATATTTTTAAATATTATACTTTTAAGTTTTATACTTTTAAATTTAAACACATTTTTTTAATCGTGTCCAATGTCAGAACTGAATTTAAATAGAATAGAATGAGACAATCAAATTTTTTATTGATCGAAGCTATTTAAAATCGAATTTGAACTTTCTTGGTTAGGATAGAATCATTTACAGTCAAACTTTTTAGGATCAAATTTTTTTAATTAAGTTATTAAAACCAGTTTCAGTCGAATAATATATAACCTCCATTTTGGACTGAATCTTCTAGAATCAAACCAGTTAAATAAATTTTAATGTATGCAATAGTCTATTAAATAGTATATTAAATATTATATTAAATAATACATTAAATAATACATTAAATAATACATTAAATAAACAAAATTATTAAATCTGCTGTTGATCCTCTGCATACTGGACAGTGATTAATAGCACTACTTTGAATGGCTTCAGCACATTGCTGGCATAGACAAAGATGGCGGCAAGGGAAAACAACAACTTGAAGACTGTTGACGAGGTAAACTTTGCAGACATTTTCGATTGGTCTTTCCACTACAGCAGCTTGTCCATTTGATTGAGATTCTTCATCAGCAGTTTGTTCCTAAAAAAAGTATAAATATAAAAAGTCTAACTATTAAAATTCCTTGTCATTATCTCAACAAAGGGATGTCTCCAATTGTCAAAAACAACAACAACAAACCCCTAACATGAATATAATGCAGTAAATAGTTTTTGTTTATTGTTAAAAATTGTAATTAATTATCTAACCTGTTCAATGAATTCTTGAACTTCCTGATCACTTGGCATTTTCATATTGTTGCAGAGGAATGATGCAGCTTCAAGAAATTTGGTTGCAGTCCACTCACCATCTGCAAGCTTTTCTTCATACCCACGAAGACGCTCATGCTGCCTTTGACGATCTTGACGCATTTGATCTTGAACCATTTTGGATCTGGAGCATCTCAACTTTCATTGGATAGATTACCTAAGTTCATTGGATAGATTATCATTTCATTGGATAGATTTTTTAAGATTGATTTTTTTAAATTAATTTTAAGGATAGGATCTCAACTGCTGCATCTATTGGATCAAAACACTAAAGTGCTATTATATAAAGACTTACATTTTGTTGAAGCTTGCCCAAGAAATGCCAAAACTCAGGACATGCATTCATTGAACGATTCATCTTGGAGTGTAAGGATTCAAAGACATTGTTAGTATGACGATGCAGGCCATGAATAGAAAACATCTCAGGAGATTTTTGGAGCACCCAATACCTTTCGTAATACTGAACAAACTTTTTCATTTTTTTTATCAGCAATGACACTGTGATGGTTAGCTTCAACTTTTAGTTTGTCAACTTCAGGCCTTACTAAATTGGGTGGTAGCAAGCACATGGAAATGAACTTATGACACCATTTTCTGATGATTCATTATTCCTGGTGTATTCCACCTGCCAGGCTTTCACAGGAAGACGTGCGATTTCACGTCTTTATATGACCACGCAAAAAAAAAAATGTTTTAACAATTTGACCACGGCATTTTTTTAAAATTTAAAAACGCGCTACAAAAACTTACCTAAACTTATCTGAAAAAAAAATTTTTTTTAAATAATAAATATTAACGAAAGAGAAAATAAAAAAAAATACTTAGTTAAAGCAAAAACACAATAAAATAAATATATATATATATATATATATATATATATATATATATATATATATATATATATATATATATATATATATATATATATATATATATATATATATATATATATATATATATATAT
Source organism: Hydra vulgaris (assembly GCF_022113875.1). Classification (NCBI taxonomy): domain Eukaryota; kingdom Metazoa; phylum Cnidaria; class Hydrozoa; order Anthoathecata; family Hydridae; genus Hydra; species Hydra vulgaris. The sequence goes on along the minus strand of NC_061159.1, from coordinate 28,390,409 downwards.
ATATAACGCAACTAAAACAAAACTAAAATGCGTAGTCTATTTAATTTACGCATTAAAAAGATTTTTCATCTTTGTTTCAACATTTTTATATATTTTTTATTTATTTAATATGTTCAAAAGTTAAATATTTCTCATAAAAAATACATAGTTATATAAATAAAATAAAAAAATATTTTAAATTAATTAGAAGCGTTTTTTTTTTATTCCATTAAAAGCGTTTCGATAATATTAAAGCATTTAAGATCAAACTTATTAAATAGTAACGGTTTTCTAAAACTTTTCTTTTCAACAAAATTTTGTTTATCTTTTTAAATGCATTAACTTTAATCGTTCTTATATTTAAATTCGTTAAAGAGACTTTTGTAGTCGTAGAATGTCATCGTTTATAAAAACAAAACAACTTTTTATTTTTTAATAAGATTTATTTTAGAAATGAACACTTAAACAATTTATATTTTAAATTAAAAAAATATATACAACTGTGAATTATATTTAAAAAACAAAACTTTTTTTCAGTAAATTGTTACTTTATTAAAAATCGTTTCGCTAATATAAAAACATTTGTTAAGAAGTTTTGATGTAATTAATTTCACTTTTTTAGAATATTTTTTATTTAGCGCATTTCTAAAACGTTTTTTGAATTAGCCGCGGTAAAACCGTCATAGCAAAATGTAACTTGCGTGGTCATATAAAGACTTGAAATCGCACGTCTTTCTGTGAAAGCCTGCCACCTGCAGACCAATGGCCTTTTTTGAGAATTGCCTGGGCATAATGAAACCTGCAACCGGTTATTCTTATGTTTGGAAAAATAGCTTTGGCAGAGTTTCCGATTGCAGTTTTATAGTCAGCCATCACAGTCTGTGGCACTAAAGTTGGAGAAAGTTCGTAAAGCTTTTTTAAAACACGTAGGTAGAGACTTTCTTTTTGCCCAGTCATTAAGACATGCAGAACAGGCAGGCATTGTTCCAAACTCCAGTGAAATATCAACAAACAGGATAGTGGTTTCTGAAAAAGAGAAATGATTAACATTTTAAAATAGCTGGGATCTTAATTAATAAAAAATTAGTTTAGGTTTGGTTCCCTCATTTTGATGTTGAAATTAACATAGCTTAAAAATGACAAAATTTACCTGACAAATATGTCAGCAGTGTTGAAGAACAAAAGAACAAAGCTAACTGGTCCTCAAACTCTCCAAGGTCTTTGTAGATGTTAGAAAATGGATTGGGTTGCAACATGTTTAGAACTGCCTCATTTGGAGATTTAGGGTTTGTACTGTAGCGACTTCTTCGGGCACTCTGTAGAATTTGTTCACACTTTCTGAAAGTAAGTGCAGCCTTGACACCTTCATTTGAGAACTGGATTACATTGTTGTATATTTCACGCAAAGGTAGCTCTGTAGTTGAAGCCATGTCTTGCAGCAAGAGCTGGAAGGTGATCAAAATTTTGGGACCTAGTTCCACAAGTATGACCATGTATATATGACCATTTATTGTCTCAAGTAAATTAGCTGACAAAACTATTATTGCACTTCCGTCACAAAGTTGACGGCGTTTACACTTGAGATACACAAAACCATTCCTTATTTTTAATGTAACCAAATTCCCCAGCAACATACACAAATGTTTTCTGTTTGTCACCTTTAATTTTTCTGTATTTCATTTTGCTATTTTAAATTTAAACAAAGCTATATATATTTTCACATGCATTTGTTGGATTTTTTATGTTTACATAAAATTTTGCAACAAATAAATATATTATTTTCGAAAATAATAAAAACCTTTTTTTGCAGGATCATGTACACTTTAACCTTTAACACAAAAACCAGTTTGAAAAAATTATGCCGTCTTTCAACTGCATCACAAATGCATTAAAATTACAATTGTAAAAAAATTCGATTGTAAAAAAATTCAATGCTGTAAAAAGTAATTGAGTTTTAAAATTACAAACTCGATTGTAAAAAAATCAATTGTACAAATTCAACTGTAAAAAACTCAATGCTAAATTTGATTTATTTATTATTATTTGATTGTAAAAAGTAATAAAGTTTTTTTAAAGTTTTTTTTTGTTTCATTAAACTTTTAATGATATTCGATCATCTTATTTAATGTTCAATAAATTAGATTCTAGAAATTAGTAATATTTTTATCGATTCTAAGCAGTTTTTAGACAATTTGGTTCTAGAACATTTTCACAAAATCAGTTCTGGCATTGGACGCCTTTTTAATGTTGCTTTTTATTATTTTTCAATTTAGTACTGTCAAAATAGTTTTGTTAATTTTTTTCAAACTATGAACTGGAGTTAGGTGCGTCATCATCTAGCAGAGCTTTTTAAGTATTACATAAATGTACCAATGACCTAGCAAGAGATTTTTTTACCAAGTTACAAAAAAATCAAATGATTAATGAAAAATCAAACTAAGCAGTGACAATTAAATTTTTAATAAAATTACTAATTATTTTTAAATATCTTTTTAAGATCCTAATGAATTTTTCATACTATAAAGCAAGAAAACTAGTATACTGTTAGCAAATCTTTAAAGTGAACTAACCAAAAAAAGCTTTTTCCAGATTTTGAATTCTCAGCTGATAAAAATGTACTTTAAACACCTAAAATCTTTTTTTTTTTTTTTTCATAACATCAAAAAGTTAATATTAACTTTAATTAACAATTAGATATTTAAATAAACAACCAATACTGAATCATTACTAATATGACCAAGAAACAAATAGCTTGGTTATTAAAAGTACATTTACTGTTATCATGGTTGAAAAAACAGTTGTTTTTTTCATTAAGTTAAAAATCAGCTGTACTCTCTCTCTCTCACTTAATAGTTTTGCTTATCTTTATAACGCTTTTTCAGAAAAAGACAAAGAATAATAAAAGAAAAGATTGCTGCCCATCCTAAACCCTCAGTCAATGTAGTGGTACTCCTTTATGGCAACATACTATAAGATAGTTCATGTATGACTGAAGCCCCCGATGGCAGGAAATTCAATATGACAACATACTTCTTATCTAAACACACATTTATAGTAGTGTAAAGAGTTTGGACTGTGGTAATTGTTATAAAACAATAACAGAAACAATAACTATTGCTATTGTATTAACTTTTTCAGAAACAATAACAATACCTGTGATTTACAATTATTGTAATACAATAACAATAAATATTGTATTGCAATACATCTTCATAATACAATGACAATATCTGAAAAAAAAAGTATTGTGATGACCCACTACAATAATAATATTGTATTGTAATTCGTCTTAATAATACAATAACAATTTATTGTTATTGTAATAAAAAAAAATATTGTAATGTAAAAATTAAATAAACGTTTTAACAGTCCAGTCTCTTAGATATGTGACCTAGAAATAGGGTACAACTAATATATAATTATTGATTTTATTTCTATTCTATTTACTGAATATCATTTGTCCTTGTTACAAACTTTATACAGCTCTATAAAAGTGAATTTGATCTGACCTGTACTTCTTTTACTGCTGGGGATAGACATGATAAATTCCTACCATTTCTTCCACCTAATTATTTGCTTTTACATGAGGCAACTATCTAATTGTTTCAAAACTTACTTAACTAACACTTACTCTAATATAACTATTATATTCAATTATATATAGTTAATCATTTATATATAGTTACTCTATAGAGTAACACTAACTCAAATATAACTATTATAATCAATTACATATAGTTAATCAATTATATATAGTTAATCAATTATATATAGTTAATCAATAAGTTTAGATGTCATCATCCGGTAAAACACTTCAATATCAGTTTAGACAAAATTATATAAAAATCAAAAATTAGAGCCCCTGAACTTAATATTTATCAAGTATACATAATATATATACTTCTTTGGTTTTCCTGGCTTCACTTCACTTCTCAAAATAAATAAAATTCATAAATATAAATGACTGCTAAAAAGGAGCGTCACAGGCACCTCTGAATTTTCTAGTGCCCATATAATAATAAATGTGTGGAAAAAGAATCTAAATACTTTAAAATATAATAGCTATTGGGCTTTAAAATAGTAATACAATACACCACAATAGTTATTGTAAATGTTTTTTATCCCAGCAATACAATACAAAAATTATAGCAATAGTTTTACATCACAGCAATACAAAACAATAGTTTTTGAACTTCAGTGTATTGTTAGAACACAAACAATACAACAGTTATTGTAACTATTTTTAATCACAGCAATACAATAACAATAAATGTTTTAATTACATCTCTGTTATTACAAAACAATATTGTTGTATTGTTATTGTATTTAATTTTTATAATTACAATTACAAAAGTCCAAACCCTAGTGGTGTGTGTGTGTCTATATATATATATATATATATATATATATATATATATATATATATATATATATATATATATATATATATATATATATATATATATATATATATATATATATATATATATATATATATATATATATATAGTTAATTCTTGATAACTTGAACTTGAAAGGGACCAAGAAAAATGTTTGACTTTACAAATGTTCAACTAAAGGGAATTACCATAAGGTATTAGTTCGACTTAAGCATGGCTGATGTCACCAAAATTGACAATTGTGGTCCCCCACTTTTCTTCATTATTCAAAGCTAAAGTACAAACACTAAATATACGGCATTATACTAATAAAAGTGTGAAAAATGTTTCAGTTAAAGACGCTATGTATTGTATTTATGCTGTTATGCTATTTATAAAACTCATGCTATTATAAAACTCATGCTTATGAAACACTCAAAAACACTATTATGCTATTATGAAACACTAAAAAATAATTGCTTGTTTAACAATATTTTATTATGATTTATTCATAATAGTTCTATTATTGCTTTATTTTATGTCTAGTTACAATCTATTAAGATCTAAATACCAGGGGTGTGGAGTCGTAAAAAAAAAGTAACGACTCCGACTCCAGTTGTTGAAATTTTTTTAGTACAACTCCGACTCCAACTCCAACTCTGACTCCGACTCTAAAGCAAAATTTTTGAAAAATTTTTTGAATATTTTAAAAAATATTATGCGATAAGTTAAAAAAAAAGTTTTTTGACAAATTTATGAAACGTTCTTTGAGGTTTAGTATAAATATAACGTTAATTGAATGTTTTATACATGCACGTGCAATACCGAGAAGTTTTACTATTGGAGTCGGAGTCGCGATTTTGTTTAGCGACTCCGACTCCGCTAAAAATGTCATAACTCCGCAACTCCGACTCCACATTTTTTTTTTTTTTAATACAACAAAACAAACAAAAAAAACAACATTAGGCTACTGTTATTTATACTTTATATGGAATGACTTCTTTAAAATAAAATTTAAGTAAGTTATTTTGATTTCTTAATTTGGCATATGGAAAGTTTGAGTTACCCAAAGAAATTTGCAGAAAAGGGATAAAAAAAGCTTTAACAAAGTTTGAGTTATCAAAGGGAATGAAACTTAACTGTTATATACATATATATATATATATATATATATATATATATATATATATATATATATATATATATATATATATATATATATATATAATTCTATAAATTGTTGCATTTGAGAGTACGAAAGGTAAAAAATGATTCTTTTCAATTACTTTTGATTTTCGTCAAACATTTCTGTGTTGTCCTAAAGTTAAAACCATAAATTTAATTGGAAATTATTCATTTTTTTAAAAACCACAAAAACGCAAATTGATTTGACTAGAAGGTTTTTAAAAACATTATGAATGTTTTTAAAAATATAAACAATGTTTATATTTTTTTAAATAAAATGTTTTTGTTTTTTTACTGCATAACATGCGCAGAGTGTTGCTACATCAACTATCTTACAGCCTGCTGCTACAAGGAAGTGCTGCTACATTGACTATCTTATAGCCTGGCTCGCAACAAAGTACTGCTACATCGACTAAGGGTTTGGTTGGGGCAGGCAGTCTATAAAGTAATTAAAAAAATTTCTGGTCTTGCATTTTAATTTTTTTTGTGTGTGTCAACAAAATATGGAAAAACTTTCTGACAACCAGTTAGGAGTTATTTGAGAATTTTTATTTAAATTCTTATAAATATTTGAAAAATATGTGTAAAATGAAATAGAAAAATCAGTATCTTATTAACTACATTATTTCAGCAATAAAACAATCAAATTGACTGGAAAAATTATTAATAATATAACAAAATGTAAAATCCTAGTAATGAATGAACAAAACATCTTAATGAGAGAAACTGCAAAACACTTAAACACAACACATGCCACTTTTAGCAGAATAATCAGACGATATTAAAGATACAATACAATTCAAAATCTTCTATGTCCTAAAAGCATTTCAAATAAAAGAAATAAATCTTCACTTATTTGCATAGTGAAAAAAATAATTAGATATTTATCATCTACTGATCTCAGTCAAAAAGGACAAAAAGCTTCTGGTGTTGTTGCTAGTGCTCAAACAATTAAAAGAGTACTACAAAAACACAATTACATGTGGCAAGCTGCTGGCAAAAAACTACATCTATTGATAAAACATCAGAAGAAAAAACTGGTGCTTAGCTCATAAAACTTGGTCTATGAGCATGTTGCACACAATCTTTTCAGAGATGAAATAAATGTTGAAGTTGATTTAAAAAAAAAAAAAACAAGTAATGCTGAGAAGAAAACCACATTACAAAATGGACATAAATTGTTCTATGAATAGAACAAAACATGTTAGTGGTATTATAGGCATCTGGGCCTGCATGAACTATGAAGGTGTCGATTTTTCAAAATATTTGATGAAAGGCTTGATTCTCTAAGATATTTAGACATATTGAATAATTATTTGATGCCTTCTATTGACATTTTCACAAAAGACATAGAAATCTTTCCATAAGATAGTGCTACATGCTGCTAAGATTTGCAAGCAATTGTTGCAAGAAAACAACATTAAAACCATGTCTTGGCCTGCCAATAGTCCATATCTCAATTGCATATTTGTGGTATGAGTTAAACAAAAATCTTGGTAAAATTAAATAATGATCTGGATCAGCCGAAAGAATTAGAAACAAAATTAATGAATAGTGATCCAAAAGAGATTACTCAGAATTTAGTGAACTCCATGTCGAATCATACCAATGAATAATTTTGTATTTGTGGTTTTTTTATTTTGGCCGCATTTTTTTTTTTTTTTTTTTTTTTGATACAAATGAACACTTGTTTTAATTTCAATATTTTAGTTTTTAATTTTTTTAATTTTTATTACTATATAATAAATTTATATTGTAATTAATTGATTTATTTCAATTTAAAAAAAAAACTTAGAAAATAATCACTTTTAGTTTATAAAATATTCAATTTCAAATTTATATTCATACTAAAATAACATGATGGATTGTTATTAATGGCCAATGCTGTATGTATCGCGCAAATAAGATACTTATAACTTAAATAGGTAGGTAGTAATAAAAAAAACTGTGTTATTAATAAATATGTAAGTAGTAATAAAAATAAAGATTCACTGTGCTATTCTTAATAGTATTAATAATAGCACAGTGAATCTTTATTTTTCGTTAGAATAAATCTAAATAATTTATAAAAATCAAAAAATATTTTTCTTACTCCTCCAGAAAATGAGCTCATTTTTTTCAAATATTTTTCTGTGCATTTCTTAAATATATTTGGGAGCAAAGTCACAAACAAAGTTACTATAAATAATAAAATAGCTCCAACCAATTTTGAAGATATATCTTTTACTGACATTTAACCGAATGCTTTCGATAGTCGCGATATGTACTGTGTGCAAAATATTTTTCGAATGAAAAATTTTTTAAGTCATAATACAATTTTGAATACGTATTTTATATCATAAATGTATCGGTTGGTCTATTTGAATAAATAGAGTGGCGTGATTGGTTTATTGTTGTATTAATGTAAAATGTTGTATTAATGTAAAATGTAAAAAAGTTATTAAATAAATAAGTACATTTAATATTGTGATATAAAGTCGTTATACGCATAAGTTAAATATTGACTGACCTAGATTTAAGTTATAAATATTGACTGACCTAGATTTAAGTTATAAATATTGACTGACCTAGATTTAAGTTATAAATATTGACTGACCTAGATTTAAGTTATAAATATTGACTGACCTAGATTTAAGTTATAAATATTGACTGACCTAGATTTAGAGCGTAAGAGTAAATACGTCGGCTAACGCGTTAAGGTCAGATTTAATCGGCCAAAAAAAATCGTAATTTTGAAATTGTATCTCTCCTTTATAATTTTTCATGTTGTGTGTTTTTTGGTGGCGAAGCTTTAAAATCTCTCCATATAATATTTTTATTCCTATAACTTTTGTTATTTTCGAAATAATAGTACAAAATGTTTCTTTCGGTAGTTCTTCCTTTTTCGCTTGGGTTTAAAAACGCTCTCGTGAAACAAAACTATTAGTGATATACTCGACTGTTATATACAAACAAGGTTTTCTGTAACTTTAGCTAAGTTTCTGTTACTTGGAAGTTATTGATTAATTTAAAGTTACTCAAAGATTACTCTTGGGATTGGCTCAGATTTCTTGTAGGATTAACACTTTCAAAAGATAAAATTAAATTAAATAAAGAAGAAGAAGAAGAAAAATGCTTTAAATAAAACGAAGGATTCGAAAAAAAATAATTTAAAAGAAAAAAGGAAACAAATAAAAAAACAACAATAACAAAAATTTTGAATGAAGAAACTTTTTAAGTGCTTGCTTACTTGAGCATCACTTGACTAAGTGAAATATGATATTATGTGGTTTAATAAAATATATTTTTGACTTTATAATTTAAAACTCAACAAAAAAATGTTCAGATTTTTATAAACAACTTACTAAAATTAACTGTTAAATACATTTCAAATGCAAAATGACGCACAATGGACATTTAATGCATAACAAAATCCGTAAAGATTAATTATGAATAAAGTTTTCTATTGTTTCTTTGATTAGATTGAGATGTTTTTTGAATTAGGCTTCGGTTTTAGTTTCAAATTTCAGCAACCCTGCTTTTTTTTTAGTGATTCAACAGTTTAAACTTCTCCAGATACAAATAAAAAGTTATTTTGCAAAATAGGTTCTATACTCTCCATATAGGAACTCTTTTTGCAAAATCAATAAGGTTGCTTTAGCAAATAACGTTATTTGCTAAGCAACCTTATTGATTTTATAAACCAGCAACTTTAATGATGCACAATTTAATAAATGCAAAGTTTGATAATTTTTAATAGCTTAATCTGAGGATCTGTAGTCTCAGAATTAATCGTCTTTAAATGTTAACCTGATTTAAATCAACCGTTTATTTGATCTGCTAAACCAATTTTTTTTTTTTTTTTTTTACATATTTGATCACGATTCAAATAACTTTCTTTTATGCTTAGAATAATTTAATTAGTAAGGTTTTATTTACCAATGCCTCATATGTCAAATCAAGAATAACTCCCACTTTTATTAAACAATACATATACTAAATAACATTATAATATATTATCAGGGTGTTATCCAGCCTTATTTGGTGTACCGTTATACGCGTTGGTCCTAAATGGTCATAAAATTGAAATTCCCATCTTAATGGTAACAAAAATCCCATTCTCTAGCTAAAGTATGCCAATTATATATAAAGTTTTATCATAATTTTAAAAATTATTGTAAATTAATAATTTTTAAATATTATTAGTAAAAAATGATTGAAATAGTAACTTATAAATGGAGAAAATCATTGTTTTTGAAATAATTTAATTTTTTTTTTTTGAAATAATTTAATTGCACGGGGTTTCCTTCAGAAGTAGCTCATAAAATTGGTAAATCAAATGATGCAATTATTTTTTCTAAGAAACAGCAAATACTAAAATGAAATAGCAAAAATCTAAAAATGTTTGCAAGAAATAAAATTCAATTTCAAAAAATAAAAAGTTTATTTGCCGTAACACCTCAATTGATCTAAAGTTTCACCCGTTTAAAGTTTCACCCGTTTGAGCTGAAGATTTGTGTAAATCATTCGCTCGTTTGAGCTGAAGACTTGTGTAAATCATTCAGCTTTTGGATTGCAACTTCTTCTTGTGCTTCTTATACAAAATTTATTGAAAGTATCGAAGAGCTGTTTATCTTTACCTAAGGGGTAACCCAAGTTTATAAGACGGGTAACCCAAGGTTAGAAATGACGCTAATTATCGCTGGTGATATTACCAAAAGTAATTAAAATAATTATTAAACGAGTGACGATCAACGTACTTTAAAGTACTACAAAGTATTTATAACATTATATTTGATGATATAAGTGTTCTTTAAGATGCCTACCTATTTTTAAACACATAGACATTTAAATTGATAATTAAAAATAAAGTTTGAGGTTTTCCTTTTTGCATTTAACAAATAGAGTTCATATTTATTTTATTATATCTAAAAATATAAACAAGTTAATTTTTAATACGCTTTCTTGAATTAGAACTATAAATTGAGATAATTAAATATAAATAAAATATTTACATATAATAAAAAATATACATAGTATCATTTATAAAAAGATTTTACACACTATTGAATGCATTTTTGAAAGAATTTAAGACTCTGAGATTTAAAAAGTGCTAAATCTAATTATAATACATAAATTTAAAATAAGTTATAAACAGATATATACTTTGATGTATTTTTTAATAAAGTATGAGTTTGTTAAGTCTAACAAACTCATTGTTCATCAACTTGGGTAACGTTAAAACAAAATAAACATTTAATATTATTGAAGTGGTTTTATTCCCAACGGGTAGGCAGACGTTTGTTCGACAACATAAGTTGCATATATATATATATATATATATATATATATATATATATATATATATATATATATATATATATATATATATATATATATACATATATATATATATATATATATATATATATATATATATATATATATATATATATATATATATATATATATATATATATATATATATATATATATATATATATATATATTATATATATATATATATATATATATATATATATATATATATATATATATATATATATTAGGGATATGACTTTTTTAAAAAAAATTTCCCTGGCCCAAAAATGGATGAGTTTTTACGCATAAAATGCGAAAATATTAATACTTTCACGATGTTCAAAAAAAATGTCACGCCCCAAAGCACATTAAGATTTAAAAAGGCTTTAAAAAAATTAATGACCAAAATCATTTCTATTTGCAAACATGTTCATTTATATGATTCTATAAAAAAAACATAATTTATTCTAACAATTAATACATGGCATAGTGTTATATTCAATGCAGGAAAAAACATTTTATACAATTTAAATACATACAGTTATTGTTTATTAGACAAAACGAAAAAACGTGGAAGATTGTCTTTATTTCTGCACAATCTATAAAGCTCCTCCATTACTTTAATTGCTCTTTCAGCACATTGATTACTTCTGGGAATGTTGATTGCTGATGGTTCTGGATTCCAATGACTTGTAAATGTAGCAAAAGGTTTCTTTTTGTTTAATAAAACTTCATGAAGGTCTGAATAAGTGTTTTCTTTATAGGTTTGGTCGTCAAACCAAAAGTCTGCCCACTTGTAAGAAATAAAGGTACATACAGATTCAAGTTTGTTTCTTGTTTTTGGCATAAGAATGTAGGCTAACAACGCTAAAATAGCTCTTGAACTCCACCGAGCATTACTGATATTAGGGATTTTTTGAAATCTTACATTAGGAAATATTTTATTTTGGTCATAGTATTGATAGGTTCTCGTCAGATGAAACAGAAACTTCGTGTCATCTCGCCATCCTCCTGTGTCTTTTATTTCTTCTGTACCATTATAAAAATTTGTCTTCAGTGTTTCATAATGTTCTAACAACTCGTTAGTAAAAAAGTAATTAATGTTTGGTGAGTTCGGATTTTCTCCCAATTTTTCTTCCATTTCTAGTCTAAGTATTCTATCCAAGATATGATGTTGACATGGTACAAATTGAGGTTTTTGTAATCGTTTTTTTTGAAAAATGTCCTGAAGTTTTACAACAACACCATTTTTCTTTCCGGTATTGACATTTGTAGTATCTGTCACAATCATTTTAATTGAATTCCATAGTTTAAATTCATCTATAATATCAGCTATGGCATTAATAATAGTGATAGATTTTCCATCTATTAACTTCAGTGCGCCCAACTTTATTTCGCTTCCTTCATTTTTAAAAACGACAACCTGATACTCCCATTGGTCTATATGCTTTCCATCGAAGTGTAGACTCCAATTCTCATTCTTTAAATCTTGAATTAAAGTTTCTTTAAATTGTTTTGCTTCATTAAAAAGAGCCTTGTATATTCCAGACTGTGATGGCGCTGGAACATGTATGCCTTCTGAGGACAGTATTTTACCTATTTTAGAAGCTTTCTTAGTTGATACCTTAGCACAAACCACTAACTTTGTTGCTATTTTACAACTACTATATTTTTTACGTCTTTTCTTCAAATTATTATATTCTTCATCTGTAATTTCATTATCTATCTCAAATTGTTCATCAGTTTCTTCAAATTCGGAACTAGAGTTGTCTCTTTCTATTTTACTACTTTCAGTAAATGAAGAAAAACTTTTAGATGCTGAAGGTTGGCTGGAAAGTTTTTGCACAATTGATGGATGAATAGTCTTCTTTCCTGCCAGCTTTGAAGTAGCATATCCAGTTTCTCCTTTGCTTTGTAACTGAATTTCATAAAATCTTTTATCTTCAGATGATAACCAAATGCCATTTTGATTTGTTATATCAAAAATCTCTTTTTGCAGAAGGTCGGCATTCCCTTTTTTTCTGAGACTTTCATATTTTTCTATAACATCATTAATCTTTCGCTTCACTGACTGCTCTGTCAGACATGGGAAATTTAATTGTTCTTTCCACAAACTTATAACTTCTTCTGAAATAAGATCTATCCTTTGCTTTTTGGCTTTCACATCAGTACTAGACAAATACTTAAACCTGCTAACAATATCACTTTTTAATGGCATTTTGGAATATTCTTGAAAAGATGTTTCTAACATTGGAAACTGTCTACTTTTATGTGAATCTTGAAATTTCACAAGATTTTTTTTATAAGTCTCTTTATTTTTTTCAACACTTGATTGGCAGTATTTGTATGCCATTTTAATTAAAAGCAGCACAAAAAAATCTGAAACTAATTAATAAACAATTAGGCACGGCAGTGAAAAACTAGAAATTATAAAGTGGTAATGCATACGTCTGGTATGTATTTAAAATTATATATATAATATATATTAACCGTCTATATATATTTTATTATATATAATATAATAATATAACATAATAAAATATATATAGAGGGTTATGACTTCTTTAACTTATGTTTTCTGGCCCATATGCAATATGTATAGTATATTATATTCCTATCTATATTGTATTAAAAAACATTTCAGCCGAGGGGCGTGACATTTTTTTACACTTGAAGGAAAATAAACATTTCTTCATTGTTTTATAGCAAAAACTCATCCAAAAATAATATGGGGTTGTCCAAATTGTATAAAAAGTTAAAAAAGTCATATCCCTAGTATATATATATATATATATATATATATATATATATATATATATATATATATATATATATATATATATATATATTGTTTTTTTTTTTGTTTTGTTATTTAGGTGTCCTAAGAAGACCTAATGGTCTTGTCACAGAGCACCGCGGAAGTGCATTTAACCAGAAAGTTCACGCCTCCTTCCTTACCGTGACGCGAAAATATGTCCAGAGCTCGTTTCGAACCTGGATATATATATATATATATATATATATATATATATATATATATATATATATATATATATATATATATATATATATATATACATATATACATATAATTTTAAGGATCGTTATACTCATGTCAAGCCTTTCCTAATTGGTATGAATGTTTTCAGTATATAGGAGCTTAATATTTTTTAATGTTCTTTGTTTTATGTATAAATGTAAAAACATTTTATCTCCTAAATCCTTTCAAAATTTATTTATTTAAAAGAAAAGAGAAAATATATCTTAAGAAATAATAATCATATAAATTTTGGAAAGTTTTGCATTTCATTTCATTGAGGTTTTCTGAGTAATAAAATAATTTCATCAAGATAAGAATTTTTAAGAAATGTAGTTAACCCTCCGTTAAACAAAAATCAAAAATATTATATTTTCAATTGATGAAATATCTATGCTTTTTTAAAATTTTGATTCTAAGTTTTCTTATTTTGTTTTCTGCAGTAAAATAATTTATTTTTAAAGTATATGTTTACAATAAAAATTTTTTTATTGTAAACATATACTGTGTTCTTATGTACTAACTCTGTAAATTTTTACTTGGAAAATGTTATATATAGTTTAATGAAATATACTTTGTAAAACGTGTTGTGTATGAGTGTGTATATTTATGTGTATGTGTGTATGTGCCTGTGTATACGTGTATGTATGTATGTATGCAGGGCAGACACAGCTTGTTTAAATGAAAATGATGACTTCTTCCTATGATGGGATACTGACGAGTTAGGTGTGTTGCAATACTGACGAGTGAAGAAAACCTTTTTTTTCATAAAAATAACATATTTAATAGTGAACTAAAAAGAATTTTTTACTTCACTAAAAAATATTTGGTTCAAAAAACACATAAAACGAAATATCTTATATGCGCATGCGCGCAATTCTACACTACTGCTGAGTAACACGAAAATGTATATTAAGATGATTACGCGCAATTTCTGGCATTTCTGAGGGAAAACTTTAAGGTCAAATAAATTTGTCAAGTTATTCTTGATGCTAACCAGCCCCATCCTCCCCTATGCCATCATAGGACCAGTAGTTGCCTATGATAGCATACTTGCGCTTTTTTTTTAAATAAAAATAACTAATTTAAAAATAAAACTGATGAAAACTCCTAGGGTTATTATTGTTCTACATGTAACAAAGATTGTATTCATATTAAAACTTTTGAAAGAAAATGTTTAATTAACTTTTTAAATTTACATGTTATCAATTAAATAAAGAGTTAAATTTTATTTATAACAGTTTGTAACCTTCACTTACTTCATTAGTGCTTTTTATAACAGATTTTACTTATAAGCAATAGATGCATTAAATGCTTAAATAATTGCACTATATTTAATATTTAAATTATAACTTAATAAACTAAGTTAGTAAGGTTATAATAAAAAAAACTTAAACTTGGTTTCAAATTCATTTTTATTTCTCAGATTTTATCATTGTTTTAATAATTTGAAGCGTGTCACGTGCCGTAATCGAATAAAAACTGCCTAGAATTAGAAAATCGAATTTTTTTATGGATCGAGAATCAAATATTAACATTCCTTGTTAATTATATAGCCAACAATACGTTACGCCTCAGAACCGGTAAATAATAGTATTTACAATATTTAAAAATGCTTTTATGTTATCAGAATCAGTTAGAATAAGATTGATACTTAGAAAATGATATTTATTTAAAGTTGAAGTAATATAATATCAATGATAAAACCGACAAGTTTTTATCATTGATTTACATACATTTTGCCAAGTTTTCCACTAAAATCTAGTAATTTACTGGTGCGCTAGCTGGTACAGGACAAACAACTACCATTGGACATAAACTAGAGCTGTGAACACAACAAATCGTTCCAATTTTTTTATTTGGTTGCTAGTAATACTTTCAGGTTTTGAAAAATGTTCTTTGATCTGTTCAGACAGAAACACAATATTCAGAGAATGAAGCAGTTTACTCATCCACCTTGTTTTGTGAAAGATAATAAAGTTGGATAAGTAAGAATAGAGAATCTTGAAGTTCTTTGGTTCAGATCCCGTAGGTATTATGAGCAGACAAAGCTGAATCAGCACTAATTCCTTCTCTATAGACACACATGCAGCTGTTCTCTTTTCTGAAAATGTATATCATTACAGTGTATTTGTATGATTTCATTCAGATATTTTCTATTTAATTAATTAAGTTTACCTGTATTTGATGAAGTTGTACCAAAAACGAATACTAATAACATATTTTTTACACTTTCATTCTCTGAGAGATTTTTTACTTGTTTTTGCTATAAAGTCTCCAAGAGCTTTACCAGTTTCTTTAGTTAATTTTGGATGTGGGGTAAAGCCAAGGAGCTTTATCCCATCAGCTCCAGATAAATGAATTCGCAATTCGTCATCCGTACTTTTGAAATCAAGAGTGTCAAAAAGTTTTTCTTTCCCAATGCCCTTGCATTTTTGGTAATATCATCCAATTTCTTTGATCTTCAAACTTATTTCAGGTAAAATGGCAGTTCTTTACCGGTGGGCTGTCCTTGCATTTAGACATAGCTTGTAAGGGTCACCCCCCATGCTTCTACAAAGGAGTGCACAGCGGGACTAAGTGGAATTGATGAGATGTTGTTTCGGATACAGTTTGAAACAACGTCAGGGTTTTTTAATATGTCATAAGGAACAAAGATATCTATGCGACATTTAACTATTCAGCTGTGAAATAATTAATTTTGAAGGAGGCAGTAGATCTTGTGAGGATGAGAATATTGAAGAAATTAGCACCAGTGCACAAAATAGGAAATTTTTTAATATATATATATATATATATATATATATATATATATATATATATATATATATATATATATATATATATATATATATATATATATATATATATATATATATATATATATATATATATATATATATATATATACAAGGTCGGCGCGAGTAGGGGTCCCGTGGGGGGGGGGATGCCATTACAACTTTTGCCGACTAAAAAAATAAAAAAAAAATAAAAAAATAAAAGTCAAAAAAAAAAAAGGTCCTCGTTTTTTAAAATTTACCGACTGTCATAACGACATTTGCCGACTGACTTTACCGACTAAACTATCGACAGGGTCTACATTTGCCGACTAACTAGTCAAAAAGGGTCACATTTGCCGACTAAGGGTCAAATTTGCCGACTAAATATTATTGATGGGGGGGGGGAGGTGTGACACCCCCCTATCACCCCCCTTTATATATATATATATATATATATATATATATATATATATATATATATATATATATATATATATATATATATATATATATATATATATTGTTTAAGTGACATCGTTAATAATATATATTTAATTGATTAAAAACATCATGTTCGGTTATATATTATTTTTATTATTAAATGGTGATATTTCGGCTTATATAGTATAAACCATTATCAAACTGAAAAAACCGTTATTCAAAATTTATAAAAACTAAAAACAAAAATGATGTCATTACAACGTTACAGATTTAGACTTAAGTTTAACAAAAAGTGGTCTCCAATGAGACCACTTTTTGATATTAAATCACAGGGGTATTAAGATATACCCCTGTGATTTAGAGCACTGTAAGCGTTGTATTTCAATTGCTTCTTGAATTTTACGCGTATAGTTATTAGGAGTAATAGAAATAATTTTTGGTTTACTAAAGTTGGTTGAGCCACGACAATGTTGGGCGTGTTCAACTATTCCTGATGCGTCCCAGTTACTTTTAGCTATGTTTCTTGTATAATTGATATTCAATAGTATACTGAAAATGTAAATGTTTCTTTAGAATTTTGGTATTCAATAGTATACTGAATGGCTGTATCTTGTGTAGAGGTCTCCAATGGTAACATAGTGATGACACGCCATTGGAGACCATACACAAGATACAGCCATTCAGTATACTATTGAATACCAAAATTCTCCAAGTCAACTAAATTTTCTCGACGTTTTTATTTCCACCAATCAATTTCTTCATAAATACGATTTTTCAATATATTGTAAGCAAGCAATTACTAATGTATGTATATATATATATATATATATATATATATATATATATATATATATATATATATATATATATATATATATATATATATATATATATATATATATATATATATATATATATATATATATATATATATATATATATATATATATATATATATATATATATATATATATATGTATATATATATATATATATTAGGGTGTGTCGATTTTTGATTTTTTTCGAGAAAAAAATTGGGGAGTAACTAAAAGTTACAGAATTTGATGGAGAATCCAAATAGAATTTTAAAAATTGAATTAAAAAATTTTTTGCTGAGGTGATTTAACTTTTTATATTTCAATAAAATTTTGACCTGGTTTCTCAAAAAAACCCGGTTTTTACTTAGATATTAATAAGCTTTTTTTCTACTTTGTTTGATAAATATCAGTTGGAATATAAATGTCGATTAAAACTAAATTTAGATATTATAATATTTTCTTTAAGAATTTGTATAAAATATAAAAGAAATGTTTCTTATTTCAAAATTAGACTTTGAATTTTATTTTTAATATGCATATTAATTTAAAACTGAAATTAGATTGAGATTAATTTATAAATATTAAAATATTTTTCAATGTATTTTAAGTTTGACTTAACATCGCATAATAATTTTATTGGTATTGATGCTAGAAATACAGCAAGATATTAAAAAAAAACCCGAATTATTTCAATAAATATTTTAAATTTAATACAAAAACATTTGTGTCAAACTTTCAAGGTCTTGTTTACTATTATTTTTAGGCATTAACTTTTTACTCGCCTCTTGAGTTCGAGTAGAAATCCTTCTCTCTTTTCAAGTAGTGTACACTCTACTTGAAGCTTCAGTAACTTGCTTTACACAATGTTCAACAGATTGTCCATGACATGGCCAAATCAACACCTGCATAGAATTTTATAAAAACACATTAATTTCAGATGTTGTAAAAGAGATAGTTAAGACTAGTTCATAAACCGGTGACTCCCATGATATTAGGTCTACCAATTTTTCAGCATTAAA
This sequence comes from Hydra vulgaris, assembly GCF_022113875.1. Lineage (NCBI taxonomy): Eukaryota > Metazoa > Cnidaria > Hydrozoa > Anthoathecata > Hydridae > Hydra > Hydra vulgaris. The sequence continues at coordinate 28,371,470 of NC_061159.1, read as the reverse complement.
GTTCAGAACAGGAGTTTTTCTTGGTCTAGGAGAGGAATCACCTTTTTGTAGATCTTCATTTCCAGTACCTCTAATATCTTTTATCTTATTAATAGCTACACTTCTATCCTCTTCAGTATTAGAACACAACAATGTTTGTAGTATACACTCACTGAAACAAAACCAAGCTGATCTTTGAATAGAGGGTGATATTATTTTAATGACATCTACTTTTTGAAACTTGAGTTGCTGCAGTTGATAAAGTACATGTTTAGGACCTTTAATCCAAGAATTTTTAACTTTAATCTTAAACCAACAAGGAAAATAAACACCTACAATGTACTCGGTGATAGATCTTACATTTTCTAAATCTTTACCTTGAATTCTATGTTTAGAGATCCATATTCTACATATTCTGTTAGCAGTAATTAACCATCTTGAATGTGTAACAGGCCCAATTTGTAATAAATGAAATTTTGGTGGTAAAATACCACTTCTAATGGCACAAACAACTTTATAACCATAAAATTGATCAGCAGACAGGTCATTTATTATTTTATCACCGAGAGCATGGATCAAGCATGGAACTAATAATACCTGACCATTTATTGTTCGATTTTGTTTGACCATCTAAATTGGTTATAAGATGCCTCAGTGGCAACTCATTTGTATGGAGTTAACATATAAGCCAAACAAGTTTTTTTCCTAATTTCATTTCTATATGTTTGATGACTCCACCCTCCCAACCGGTGCTTACATTTGTAGAGTCTCCACCAACAGCCAGTAAAGACTTGTCAATACCTCTTTCAGTTAGCTATTCAACAATTTTATTTGCTATAATCTCTGCATGTTTAATACTATTTGTTGCTTTCTCAGGAGTAAAGTGAAATAAATATTTTCCTCCAGGTTCCATACAAACAGAGTAATGTTCTTTTTTCACTGTTACTGGAAATTTTGCATTTGAGTTATCAAGTTCAATCATTTGCTTGCTTTGATTGGTTCTCCCATCAAAAAATATGCATTTCACTTCTCCACTTTTTGCTATTTTGTCAAAATCCTTACTAAGATCAGAGGTAACTTTTTCTTGCACTCTCAAAACTTTACTATGGTCAATAACTAACTTTTTATCATCAGATGTTATTAATCCTGCATCAATTAGTGTTGTTGTAGCAATTGCAGCTGTAGCACGCGCATAGACCCCATATCTATGTGAGTAAAATTTACATAGAAATAGAAAATACTTTTCAATAAAAAGTTCATATATATATATATATATATATATATATATATATATATATATATATATATATATATATATATATATATATATATATATATATATATATATATATATATATATATATATATACATTTATAAGTATAAATACATAACTAAAAAACAAATTTATTTAAAAAGAACTGTAATGATTGTTACGCAAAACAATTCAGAATAGCAATTAGCAATTGCAAAACAAGCAATTCCTTTTTGCGAATTGCACAAAAACTATAACGAAAGAATTCCCTTGAGAGAACTCCGCAAGAGGGATTCTCGGTTAAAAGCTAGTGCGCTGAATTTAATTACAGTTGAAGTTTCGACGCAAAACTATATAGAGTTTTATATCTAAACTAGCTGTGATAATTTAATATGAAAAATATTGAAATAAATATTAAATAAAATCATAGTCGAATTCTCTTCATAATAAATATAAAGACAAAACATTACAAGAACTATACCTTACGCTATTCATAGCTATGCGTGAAATATCTAAGGTATTGTAACATTTTTTTTTTCCTGATGGTTTCTCTAGCACTAGAGGTAATTCTACATTAGTAATATCATCAATGTTATCATTTAATTCTATTTCATTACTGAAATCACTTTCTTTTTGAAAGTTAATATCATCTGACTCAATTTTTTGTTTTTTAGTTAAAATAACATTGCTATCTTTATTCTCAAAACATTTTTCTCGATCTTTTCTAAGTAATCTTTTGAACTGTTTCAATGCTATCAGGTAATCCAATTTGAAACTTGCTAACAGTTCCAGTTTCAATTCTTTGAAAATATATAAACTTAATGTCAATAGATGGTATTTTGTACTCTTTGATACATTTGCATTTATAATGAACTTCTTTATCACAATCATCAGAACAAATAAAATTATCACATTTTACAATTGGACTTTTGCATACTAGATTATCAAAAAGTTTATCAAGTTTTTCTTTAAAGTTTAATATTTGTTTAGCTCCTTTTTTTCTTGGACAAGCTATTGCTGAAGCGTTGTTCCACAAAGTCACTATTTTATCACAAATTGTTTTGTCAGTAATTAGTTTAAGTGATGTAAATTCCAAATTTGCACTCGACCACTGGTGTAATAAGGCAAGTATATCTTTGGCCATCTCTTTTACAGGATAATTTCTTTTTTACGTCTTCGCAGCCCTCTCTTAATAAAATTGCATATCTTGTAACGTCTTTGTTGGTTGGTAATTCTGAAACTTCAAATTGCTTTCCTGTACCAAATGCATAAATGTACACTAATTTGCGTACTTGTACTTATTCTGGTTTTGGGTACCATTATTCCTCCAAGTTATAAAATATTTAAAGAAAATTAATTATTGTTTAGTAATGAAAAAAATATATTTTAAAAATATTTTAGGAATGAAAGCAATTAATTAAAAGTTCTTAAATTTATATTTAACAATATTGTTTACTTAATGCGGCAATGAAAAATTAATTTACTGACCTATTAAGATAATTAAATGAAAAATTAATTTACTGACTATTAAGATAAAAAAATTATATTTGAGTAAACTTTTTTTTTAATAAAAAGTTAATTTACGCATTTAATACAAAAATTTTTCAAATACTTCATACATATTAAGTTAAATAATTTTTTTATAAACTTAATGTAACTTTGTTTTGTTGTTTAAAAGTCTGTTTTTTTTTACGTACAGTATTGTCCGGTAACGTTGTTATTCCGTTTAAAAGGAAATAAAAACCGTTAACACCTCCATAAGAAGGCTAATCACTAAAGTAAATATTTTTCTGATTTAAAAAATTTTAACAGATTTAGATTCTCCGTAAAATTTCGCAACTTTTACTTATACCCCACATTTTAAGAAACTTTTTTTTCAAAATATATAATATATATATATATATATATATATATATATATATATATATATATATATATATATATATATTAGCAGCCGTGGCGCAGTGGTAGCGCACTTGCCTTAGAAGCGTAGGATTCGTGGTTCAAACCCCACCTCTGAGCAAGTTTCGCGACATCGGTTGGGTAGGAGGCGTGAACTTCATATTAAATGCTCTTCCGCGGTGCTCTGTGATAAGACCGTAAGGACATCTTAGGGCACCTTAATTAACTTAAAATATATATATATATATATATATATATATATATATATATATATATATATATATATATATATATATATATATATATATATATATATGAATAATAAAAAATATGCAAAGAACAATTGGAATTGCAACAAATATCATGAGTTTTTTGATTTGTTAATATTATAAATGATTTATAATTCAAATAACACTTAAACTTACAAAAAAACAACACAATATACTTAATTGTATATTACAAAATCAACTTTGAAAAAGAAATATTAACACCCATTTCTTTTAAATGACGATTTCGCTTATTTGAAAGTTGGGGTCGTTCCCAACGAGTACTCTGTGGTAACTTCAACACTTTATGAATTTTAGCAAATATACTCCTAAATAACAATTTATAGTATTATAGTATTTTTATGTATTCTTTAAAAATAATGAAAGCCAGAAATAATAGTTGACTTACGCAATTTGCCGCTTCTTTACTTTTAAAAAATATTCAGATTCGTCAGGCTCAAAACGATTTCCTTTACAATTCTTAATAAAAATAAATACATATTTAGTACATTAGGTTCAAAATGATATCAACACATACAAACTAAGTTATTGCGATTAACAGTAGAACAAGAGGATTAAAATCTCAGATAGCACAGGTCAACAAAGATTTTTCATCGGGTTTTTTTTACATTTTTTGACGCTGATTTTAAAACTGCAATCAGATTTTTCGTAGCGCAATTGTTTTTTTTTTTTTAAATGAATTATTTTATTATACGGCTTTTTGTTTATTCGTTAACGTTATGATTGGGTAAAAATACCGCTATAATCTTTCATCTAGTCTTTGTATATTCAGTATTAAATTTGGTATCCTTTAAAGCCCATTTATCCCACATTGCTCCTAAAATTATCATGAAGCCTTCTCAGTTTATTGTTTGAAATGTTGTAAAAAGTTTATTGTCATATTTACAATGTATGTTCTAATTAGGACATTGATCTAATAGTTGAGTCAGAAGGACTTATAAACAAGTTAATTTTCTTTTCATGGAGGAAATGTAGAACATCATAGTCAAATCTTGAACTGTTTTTTTTTTTATATTAGCAGTTTCCATGTTTTTTTTTTTTATATTAGCAGTTTTTTCATCTAATCTCTAATCAATGGTGCCTAGATCTTTGATAAAAGAAAACATACCAGTTTGCAACGCAGCCTCTATTGTCGTGCTCTTTGCCCAAGTCACCGCTTGTTGAATCTGAATTATTATTATTTTTTTTTTTCAACTGGACATTTGCCTCTGCCTATGAATTTGGTTTTCCAACAACAAAAGTTTTCCAACTTTTATTGTAAACTTTGGTTTCACCATTGCAAAATTACTTAAAATACTTTTATCTATAAAATATATATATGGTATAAAACAATTGTGTGCATAAATACATATTATTAATACCTCTGCTAAAAAAGTATAATATCTGAGTGCCTTATATGTTAAATTAACAAGAAATTTTATTTAATAAAGGTCTCCCTAAATACATCATATTTAGGGATGACAATCCCGGGATCCCGAAATCCCGGGATTTTGTACAAATTGTTCATCCCGAAATCCCAGGATTAGTCTCTGAAATTTCCCGGGATTTCGGAATCGTCAAAAAAAAAGAAAAGTTATTAAAGTTTAAGCTTATAATTGTAGTTTAGTAATTTTTATATCGTCTTTGGTATAGTAGCTGTTTGGTTGTGTAACTAATTATTCTCTTCAATGTTTTCCTTTTAAAACTCTTTTTTTTCTGTATTTTACTAAAAAAAAACTCTGCAAAATATTTATATGTTTATATATATATATATATATATATATATATATATATATATATATATATATATATATATATATATATATATATATATATATATATATATATATATATATATATATATATATATATATATATATATATATATATATATATATATATATATATATATATATATATATATATATATATATATATACACATATATATATATATATATATATATATATATATATATATATATATATATATATATATTTATATAAGGCGCGATAGGGTGTGACCCCCCCCCCCATCAATGATTTTTAGTCGGCAAATTGGACCCTTAGTCGGCAAATTGGACCCTTTTAGACTAGTTAGTCGGCAAATGTCGACCCTTTCGATATAGGTTAGTCGGTAATCTAGACAGTCAGCAAATGTCGTCATGGCAGTCGGCAAATTTTGGAAAACGAGGACCTTTTTTTTTTTTTTTTTATTTTTTTAGTCGGCCAAATGTAATGGTACCCCCCCCCCCCACGTGACACCTACTCTCGCCGGCCCTCTATATATATATATATATATATATATATATATATATATATATATATATATATATATATATATGTATATATATATATATATATATATATATATATATATATATATATATATATATATATCATATATATATATATATATATATATATATATATATATATATATATATATATATATATATTTATATATATATATATATATATATATATATATGTATATATATATATATATATATATATATATATATATATATATATATATATATATATATATATATATATACATATAGTTAAAATTAAAGATATATAATAAAATAAAATTAATGTATAACTTTTATTAAAAACTCTTGCTCTTCCCACCAGCAAACGCTTATATTTTTGTTAGTTTTTATAATATACTAGTTTTATTATTATACTATATATAATATATAGTATAATATTAAAACTAGTATATTATAAAAATAAATAAAATTTAGGCGCTTGCTGGTGAAAAGAGCAAGAGTTTTTAATAAAAGTTATACATTAATTTTATTTTGAATTTTCTGCTTCCAATAATATGCGCGATTTTAATTCCATTTTTATTATCCATTCGTTTTTATTTTCTAATGTGTGATTTATAAAAATGCGTGATTAACGAAAGTTTTTTTTAACGTCATGCATATTTATTTTATTTTTTAAATTTATTTTTTATTTATACTGTTTTACCATTTTAAGATATTGTTTTGTAATTTATAATACTTAGGTTTAATAATTTTTAAAAGTCTTATATAAGTTTTTATACAAAATTAAGTTAAAACATGATTCAACTTAATTTTAGAGGTTCATTAATGTATTAAATATTTTAGTTATATTATCATTAAATTAATCATTTTTAAGTATTTGGTGAGTGCTTAAAAAGTATTTAATTGCGTTTGCGTTTTTTTCTATTCAATCCAGGGATTTCCCGGGGAAAGTTTTTCAATCCCGAAATCCCGAAAAATGAAAAAATGGTAAGGCGAATCAAAAATTGGGTATGTTAAAGCACGCAATCCTCTATCCAGATGAAACATCAACAAAATTGTTATATATGTCACTCGTTCGGCCACACTTAGAATATGCTTTTCAAGTGTGGAACCCATATTTTATTATAGAAAAAATTCAGCAAAAAGCTACAAAATTTGGCAACAAAAAAAAGAAAGACAGTTACGAGCAAAGATTAGAGAAAATGGACTTACAAAATCTATCAAATAGAAGGGAAAAAGGTGATCTTATCCAAATGTACAAATTCATGAACAAAATTGATACTATCAATTGGCATCGTGAACCAGAAGTATTGGGTAGGCTAACTAGAGGACACAATCAAAGGTTGCGAAGGCAGTATGTTCAAAACTTTTTGCCGAGGCATCATTTCTTCACGAACCGTATAGTTGAAAATTGAAATCGTTTGGACAGTGAAGTTGTTAACGCTAATTCAGTAATTGATTTTAAAAATAAACTTAAAAAGTTTAGCGAAAAACAGTTGTTAAAATCTAACATCTACAGTTGTTAGATTCTTTCTTGAAACTTTCAAAAACACAGCTTCAATTATTATTATTATTATTATTATCCCGAAATTAAAAATTTCCGGGATTTTTGTCATCCCTAATCATATTAGAATTCACCATAGAGGTTGTAGATTGTAAGGGTTTACTTTGTCGGGTTTTTTGGGGTTGTTCATGTCTTTTCATTTATAATAAGTTTACAATAATGTGTGTACAAATACTATGCCCAAAAACAAAATGTTTGCGAAATTTTGAATGAGTCTGATGAACGACTCTAAAATTATTAGCCAAAACACTCCTTGCGGTATTTAAGGGGTAACAACCGAAAAAAGCAACTTTTCTTTGAAACAAAAAACTTTGCAAAAACTCTTAGATTGAAAATGGCCAGGTAAGACAATCATATTAAGTTGTTTTTAAGTAGAGAAAACTTCAGCACTTTAGAAGTTTCCTATATTCAGTTAAAGGGTACCATTTTTTTTGTAGTTTTTAAGGAGTATCTACCTGTATACCAGTTTAACTGGACTTTCTTGTTAGTTTTTAGTTTAAACTTTATGTGTAGTTTTATAATAGTATAATGTAAGAAACATAAGCTAAAACACATATCTCATTTTTGTCTTATAATAATAATTCTAGTATTATTTATGATAAAACCATAATATTATAATAATATATTTATAATACATGATAATATTAATTTTTATGTTAAAAACATGTATGCAAACACACAGGTTTATCTTGGTTGCCACTGAGGTGATCAAAATAAACCATGGACGCTGTATCAAATCTCCTCTGCTTGATTAAAAGAATTATGCGGTTGGATGAACAAAAGATATTTTCAATACCGTTTGCCATACCCATGATATGGAGGGAGCCGAGAGATCATCATGCACATTGTTACTTTTGCAGTGTCAATATGACAGGGTTTTAATATTGCTTAATACAAATTGCTTAATATTGCTTATCCAGTAATGGATTTAGCACGTAGGCCAGTTAAATATTGTATACTATTATTGCGTATTTTGTAGTTGCAAGTGAAACATTGTAAATTATTATTGGTTATTGCGTAGTTTTAAATTAATGTATGATGTATATTGGGTTGGGGCAACACACGTTCGATTCCCATCATGTCTCTGGTATTACTTTGATCAACTTGTTTCTCCGCTCAGTTTAAAAGTTAATAAATTGAGAGGTGGTTGTAACCACAATAAAGAGACTGAAAAAAACAAAAAAATTTATACGTTTATATTCAAAAAGTAACAAAGGTTCTACGACAAAAACGAAAAATATTTTTATTTCAAAGTTTGAAAATGATTAAACACTCCATTTTCATATAAATGCGTACGTTTTCATAATAAACAAAAATGAAAATAGTTTAACTATACACTGGCTGTGGCTGTGTTTATATATTACCGGCCATGAAAATAATTAAAGGACCCTCCCGACCATACATATATGGCAAAGACTGCCCGGTCCGCAACTTTCTCAAAATAAGTCTTAAGAGAAACAATTAAATCACAAATTAATAAAATTATATTGAATTTAAAAAGTACTAGTGATGTGCAATTTGCACAGTGCAAAGTATAGCAATAAATATTCTTTAAACAGTTTGCTCAATTCAGAAGACAAAGATGCAAATCTTTGAATAATCGTATCATACTCAAGGCTATCAGGTAGACTTTTTTCTACAGACATCAACATATACGACTCTAAGTGGTCATTCGACATAAAATTTCGCAATCTTGTCTTGATTAACTTTAACTTAGAAAACGATCTTTCACATTCGGCTTGTGTTACAGAAATAGTTCATATTATTTTATAAATATGATACAAATAGTCATAGGTTTTGTCGCTGAGTCTATATACAGCAAGAACTTGCAACACACAAGATGGACACGATCCAGGTGCTCCATTAGTATGCTGATAACAGCGCGGTTTGATGTATCAAAACATGCCATGCCCATATATAACTGTCGATGTGAAGTAAAAGCGATTCAAGACATTGGACTACCTGATCCATCACCGCATTGTAAGTGTGAATTCTGTAGTGTTCCAAAGCTTTAGATTCGTCACGTTTGTCAACTTTATGTTCATGTAACATCATTGGTGTCTTCCGCTTCCGTTTAACTGTTAATTCTATCTTCACCTCTAACATTGTTTCAGTTCTCTGGATGATGTTTGCGTTTGCCATCCGTACAAATTGAAGAGCGTTATTATAAAACATCATCAAAAAGTTTTGATCGAATTTTCAATTAAACTGCGGCCTTTTCCACCATCTTGAATACAACTAACACATTTAATCCACGAGTTTGCAGGTATATTGAAAGTTATATTGGTCCCACTTTTTCAAAAATTCGCAAATAGGTAAAGGCAGTCAAAATGGTGTCAAATTTCAGGAATGGCATGAGCAATGTCTTAGCTTCATAACGTGTCTTTACATCAAAGTTTTCTGATTCGCTTATACATGACAGACATAAAATTAAACTGAAAAACACTATTGAAGATGGCTAAGCAAATGTTCGAAATATTGCCGTTGCAGCATTTGATTTACCCGACCACCTTGTTTCACCAATCAATTTCAATCTTTTTATCTTATCCATTCCAATTTGTGTTTCAATAAGCTTAATCCATGTTGCCATTTGCTTATATGACACTTTTATGAATTTTGAAATATTTCTTGCAAAAGATTAAAAAAAAAAACTGCCTGTATGCAGCAACTGGTTGCCTCCTTTACAACTAAGTTGAGAACATATTTGGTGTAATACCAAATATGTACATGGTGGTCTGCAGCTTCTTTAATCTTTTGTTGCAGTCCGTTGTACTGGCCATGATAACTTGAAGCACCATCAGTGCTGCCCGATATTGCAAATTAAAGCCAAGCCGCTGTAGCGTCAAATTTAAGAGATCGAACAAGCATTGACTAGTACCGTCATTGCTTGATGCAATAGGAAGCAGCCGTTCATGCACAGTAGCATCTAAAACATAATGAACCACAATGCTGAATTGGTTACAGATATATCTTGTGACCAATTCAGTTACAAATATATCTTGTCACTTTGCTTTGGATACTTCCATTGCAATCTACTCCTGCATCATATTTTTCATAATATTGAGAAGCTTTGATAAAGTAGTCTTACTTAAAAACGTAACCAGAGCACCGCAAACTTTACTGCCGGCTTTACCTTTACGCTTCAGTTTTTCTATTCTATTTGTTAATTTTTCTTGACACATGGAGAGATGAGAAGTTAAAAGTGGGTTATATTTGTCCATGAGCTGTACCAAAGCCAAAAAATTTCCATGATTGTTTTCATCATTGTCTAATGAATAAGCACCTTCATTCCTATGACCTTGAAATGGCAATGTTTGCTTACATAAATGTTTAATGATATCGATAACTTGAGAAAGTGTTTGTTTCCACATCAGTAGTTTATCATTATGTTTCTTTATTGCTATACTACAAAATCTGTTAAAAATCTTTATTCATTATACGAATGTAATCAAAAACATGCCTACGGTGAGTGCTGCTTGATTCGTGTTCTACAACCCGTTGGCTAACTCGTCTAAAATCTTTGAAACCAGACACAAATGATGAAACGGTGTTAGACTGTGGTGATTCAAATGAAACACAAAACGAGCAATATAGAGACTGAGAGTTTTAGCTAAATGAAAACCAATTTCTCGGTATGCTATCCTAAAAGCCCGTTTGTCTATGGTAAATCTTGTTATCAAAAGACACATGTTCATATGGTTGAATTGGATGTTTGTTAAAAAAACATTTTAACTGGAAACGTGGTGGATATTCAAATGCTGATGTACTATGGGAGTTCCACTAAATATCTCCACCACCTCGTGCTGGTAATATTGCTGATGTACTCTGCAAATTTGACTCAATATCTCCACTACCTTTTGCTTGTATAATTACTGATGTATTCTGTAAATTTGACTCAAAATCTCGACTACCTAGTGCTTGTATTATTTCTGATGTACTCTGTAAATTTAACTAAAGATCTTTACCTCGTGTTTTTATTATCTCTGATGTAATTTGTAAATTCGACTCAATATTGCCTTGACATTGTGGTTGTACTGACAAAAATGATGTGATTAATTTGCACATTTGAAATAATGATAGTGACCTGAGTTCAGAGTTTAACATTTAAAAAATAAAGCAAAAATAAAGATTGTCTCCTTTTAGAAAAAATGATATTTAGATCTTCCTGATCTTTTAGCGTTCAAAAATATGCAACCCCCTCAAATTGAAAGGGGTTTAAACTTTATATGGTCATAATTTTTGAACGCTGAGAGATAATACTTTGAAACTTAAAATTTATCGATAAATATAAGTGTAGTTTAAAATAGTCGTCAACTTGTTTAGTTTAAAATACTTCATCAACTTGTTGCTCTCACGTTTGGGGCAGCGTCGGCCAAATTTTTGTTTTTTTTTTTGTTCCCAAGCTCCAATCATCATAATTTTTTGCAAAACATCCTTATTTTACATAAGTAATAACTTATAAATGTTAGCTATCTCAAAGACCAAAAAATGCTGGCGCCGCCACTGCCGGTATATTTTAGAATATTAACTTTAGCTATAATTTCCAGATCTGTGAAATCTTGTAAAATTCTATTTTTAAGTTAAGACTTTGCTTACTGTTAGAATTATTTAAACTATTGCATTTAAACATTAGAAAATTTGTCATTGATGAATTTCCTATTGTATTCCTTGAAGGAAATAGAAAGAAAAGAGCAACAACTACCAATTTATCCTTCTTTTTTTTCAGTACTTTAACTTAATAGGTTGAAAACATTATGACTATTAATGAAAAAAAAAACATCTTTTTAAGAAAAATATACGATTAGACACTTTATAACAGTTCTTACTCTTTTGTTCTATAATCATGTTTAAAATAATGAGTTTTTAAATTTTATTTATATTTTTTAACAATTTGAAGCGACAGAGCAAAATCCTAAAGAATTTCTAAAATATAACTTAATAAAAATCTAAATTTCTGTATAAGCAAAAAAGACGTATACGTATTTTTTTCTTTCAACACAAGCAGAAGTAGTTGTATTAAAAATACCTTTTCGTGTATTTTATCTCATCCTAAGTTATAGATTGTCAAAGTTTAGGATTTTGTTAAAATTTCCGATTTAAGTATTACTAATTTGCCCTATTAGGGGAAATTAGTAAAACTTAAATCGGAAATCAGCGTAAAAAAATGCTTGTTCAAGCTACGCTGAGGTGCTTTAAGCTGACTAACACAAAAAGTGTTATTTATGTGTTACATAAACAGTTATGCTTATACAAAGTTGATCATAAATTATTTTATCCTCTACTTTTCAAATCTTTTTATTTCAGGCGATTAGCATGATCGGTAACCAAGGCCAGCGCGATGGGTGTGTGTGTGTATGTAGGGAAGGAGGGGGGGAGGGGTATGACCTCCCCCCTCGTTGCTACGGGTCTGAAATATATATATATATATATATATATATATATATAATAGTAATATTTAGAGATGCCATTATTTACAAGAATCACAATAGTGATGAAGTGATTCAGAAGATATATATATGTATATGTATATATATATATATATATATATATATATATATATATATATATATATATATATATATATATATATATATATATATATATATATATATGTATATATATATATATATATATATATATATATATATATATATATAATATATATATATATACATACATACATATATATCAGTGCTTCTGAATCACTTTGCCGACTCCTTTCAACTTTGCCGACAATTGCCGACTGACTGTATTTAGACAAATTTATATATTTATACAGGCACGGATCTAGAGTATAGCCGTTGTGGCTATACTCTAGGCTACACCTTAAAATAATCAACGAAATAAAAAACAATATAATATTCCAACATTTTTTTAAAATAAAAATAATATAAATAATTAAGATAAGTTTATTTTTATTTGCTGTGTAAATTCGGCTTTAAAAGCGATTACTTAAAACCAAAAAAAAAAATTAAAAAAAAGATCGGTTTGTGGCTAAGCTACAAACATATCGGTTTGTGGCTAAGCTACAAACGACCTGATTTTACGGCATAAGCTGACTAAATTATTGTTTTTTTCAATGTAATATATTTTTATTCAAAAGTCGTATGCCGTCAACACTCGTAGCCCGTGGCTAGATTGCTTTTTGCCTTGTGGCTGAACTTATTTCCCAGTCAAGCTATTTTCAAATAAGCAAAGCGCCTTTATTACTTTCTTAGTAAGTTGGTTATTATGGCGGATATGTTTTGAAAAAAAACTGTTCCAAATGCTATTGATTCACATTCATAACATTAAATGTTGCGAAAAAAATTGTTTACAAATCGAAATGGTTTTGCAAAAAATTGTTTACAAAACGAATTTCGTAGTTAAACTTTTGGTTCGAAAATGCCCTGATACAAATGTTTTTATGCCATATTTTAAAATGGATCAAGGTTTTGACAAAACTTTTGTAGCTTTAAGGTATATTTTTAACTATGTTTTCACGTACTATATTTGTAATAAAAATAACTAGCTTTTTATAACTGTAACTAGTTTACTTATATACAACTGTTTCTGTGCTTATTGTTTTAAAATTTTTATAACATTTAACTAAAACATTATTATTTTATTAAACAGTTTAATACTATAAATAATAGTTTTGCCACAGAGCTATATAAACAATTTTTATTGTTTTTTGCTATAAATGTAAATAATTAAAATATTACATTTTTATTTCTTCTAAAAAATTTTAACCTTTAAATTGAAGCTTTAATTAAAGAGGATTTTATAAGTTGATTCTATTATTGATTAGAATCAAATATAATACAATATTGGAGACTATAAAATAAGTGAGTCCTCAAGAAAGAGTTGAAGGAAATATTTTCGAACTACTTAATTTTGGAATTTATGCAGGTGACACTATCTTATAAGATCATTTAATATCAGCCCCTAAAAGTATTACATTATTTCTTAAACCACACTAAATCAACTTATGGAGTGTTGTAGTGAGGCTTTTATTTCTGAAATTAATAATAGTAAATACTATTCAATTTTAGCTGATAAAGCATCTGATTGTGCCAATCTTAAACAATAGTCTATCGTTATAAGATATGTAGGCAATAACTATAATACTCGTAAAGATTTCTTAAAGTTTGTTAACTTTCCTTAATTATTTAAATGTGCTCTTTTTTTAAAAAAAAATTAGAGGCATGTTTAAATAATTATCTTTCTGTTGGTAAAACAAAGCTAATCAATGTCTGTTTAACTTGTTGGGTTTAAAAACAGAAAAATCTAGACATTTTTTTCAGCTAAAGTCTCTTCATAGTTAATGTTTGAATTTTATTTTAATGTAACTTTAGTTTTAACCAAAATTTGATGGGTTGAATGTTTTATATTGTAATTAGACTCCAAAATAAGCAATACAACATGTTTCAAATTTCAGAATTTTGAAATTGACAATTAAACACGCTTCAAGAGATTAAATTTGGTATTGATTTATATTGCTACAACTGGTCTAATATTGCTTTTAAATTAGCTATGACTTTAAATGTAAAAGAAAATAAAAAACTAGAAAATGTAGAAAGCAAATCAATCATGATAATCATTCATCATCTGATTATTTTAAGCTTTCTATCAATTTACCTTTGCTGGACCATCTTATTAATGAGCTTATTAATTAAATAAGATTTCAAACAGAAAGCAAGTTGGTTTATATGGGATGAAAACCCACATCTAGTATTTTTTTAAACAAAAGTCATGACAATGACTGATTCCCCCCCCCCCCCAACATTCTTGAATATTTTAAAGATTTAATTCTAGGTACCAAGAGACTTATTTAAGAAGTAGAGTGTTAAAAAAAGTCATTGAACGACCTAGCTTTAATGTCAATTTATATCGAAATGGTTCTAGATAAAGACAGGGTTGACAAAAATTTTTTCAGCTTCTGGAGAGAGATGTTTAAAGTTGTTATTTAAGCCTAAAATAATTGGCTATGATTGAATAATAATTATTTTTATATGTGAATAAAATAATCGAATATCTCTTATATTTACAATCATTTTTTTGTTTTTTTCATTGTTTAATTTTCTCTTAGAGCATCTTATTTTTTATTTGTTATAAATGTTTAATAAATAAATTTATTTTCTATTTTGTGTACATTTCATAATCCTTAACATCTAAAATGTTAAATATTTTAAAAATTGTTCTTAACTAAATAATGTAAACCACAAAATAAAAAATTTAAATGTGTGTTAATTTCGTTAGTGTTAGTTGTGTTAGTTTCGAGTATGCTATAAAAAGAGTGCTCGGTAATCATAAAAAACAAAGATGTAATAAATTAGCTTCCTAAGGATTCTATAGATAGTGAGACTGTTCAAATCTTTTTTTTTAATATATATTTATCTATAGTAGTATACAACTTTTAAAGTAAACATCTTTTGAATAAATCATGATATCATATTGTTAATGCAGTAATAGTTGCATTTATTCTATTAGTAACAAAAATATTATGGAAAGAATCCAGAATTGGAGAGCTAACTTAAGGCAGCGTTACAACTTACATATGGAGTGCAAAGTCCTATAACTTACCTTTTAGTTGTTGCACTTCGTTAAGTAAGTTAGACATTATGTCTAAATTACGAACAGAATAGCCAAGGCAAATATTAATAATTTTACCATTAATTATTTTCTAGAATCCATTAAAAATAAATGAAAAATGTATGTGTGCAAAAAGTAAATTAAAGACGCTTAGATAAAAAAACTGTCTGGCGGCGTCTACATGACATAATTATCGGAAGTCTTTTTGACGTAGATTAACCGACTTATTAAATAGTTGCAATTATGACGTAATTTTACAAATTTTAGCTACACCTATATAAAATCCTAGATCTGCCCCTGTTATATATATATAGAAGTGAACTTGAAGTCTGAAATCATACTTTAAATTTGACTTGAGCGTATGCAAAGAGCGAACTTATCAATAATCTTACTACAAATTTAAAAGAAAGAGCTTTAAACTGAAGCTATACTTAAAACCTGGCATTTTCCAGTTAGACTTAAAAGCAAATCATTCTTTACTGCTGGAAAACTAGTTTCTTTTTTCCAATTTCTGAAAAACTCTAAAGATTACTTTGACCCCTCAAACTGTTTGATTAGAGTTTGAGTTTCATTAACTGAGTCCTCTAAAAAAATCCAATATTTTTACTTCTTTACTTATGCCACAGTTTGCAAGATTAGCTGAAGTTGGTGAATTAGCATGACATTCTGTTTTTAATAAAAAACTATCAAGTTTTCGATGTTTCTTTATATTTTCTTCATTTATTGTTTTTTTCTTTCTTTTGACAGCTCCACTTTCATAGCTTTTTCCCATATCTGTTAAAAGTTTCTGAAAAAATTCTACTAATAGATAATACTGAGTGTTATAAAAAAGGTTCTAGGAAAAAATACCCCCGGAAAATATCCCCGAAAAATTTTTTTTTTTTACTTAAAAATTATCAATATGCAGTTATGTTTATTTCTTTATTTATTTTAAATATTTATATAAAATACTTCATTTTTCAAAAAATGTCAAATATGCGCTATTCCTTTAAGGTAGCGAATGTGAAACCCTAAAACCCAGAACAAATAAATGTTCCGGAACATTTATTTGGTTTTGTATAAAAAATGGTGCCTATTTTCAACTATTTTTAAAATAAGCGTATGCATATAAGCTAAATGATTCAATAAAAATGCATTGCAAGATGCAAATTTGTTTTGAAAGTAACTCAAACTATTTTTTTTTACAAAGTTGTTGTCATCTTAACAAGAGTTTTTAGTCCTTGATCTCTGCATTGTCCTAGGTCTTGGTCATATATAAAGACAAGATTATCGATATACTATTTGCCTTTCAACATGTTGCCTTGAAACTTTTACTTTTTGCCTTCCATCTTTTTTATTGAATTCAAAACATTTCTTCGAATATAATTTCATATCTTTATTCATTGAGTAAAAACTTGTAGTAATTTCATGCAACCAAGAAAATTCCGATCCCACTCGTGTGGGATCAATCATGAGTAGACCAGATGGTGGGCAATTATTTAAAAACAGTTATTTGACCATCATAAATTTCAAGTTATTTTTAACGATATTTAAAATTTGGATAAATAGAATAGAAATTTAATTATTAGTGTATTATTAATTTAAAAAGAAGTTATATATGTGTGTTTAAAAACTTAATCTTAAAATATAACATTACAAAAACAGTATTATTCTTATTAAGATCAGTTTTAATTTGAATTAATAAGAAGTATAATTCAAGGTAACATTTAACTTGTGTTAAGAAAGTTTAATTTTCATTGTTTAATAGTTTTTATTTAATTATATTCTTTGCAAGCATTGCTATTAATGCATTTTTAATAAACTTATATTAATTTTATTTATAAAATTCAACTTTGAACTAATAAGCAGAGTTGTTTATCATTGGCCTTGCCAACAGTGATAATAATAAAAATAATTATTATTATAATTATAATAATAGAATAATAATAGTAATAATAATGATAACAATAACAACAATAACAATTGTTAATATTATTATCATTATTATCATCATTGTTATTATTATTTATATTAATATTATTAATGATATTATTATTGGTATATATTGTTATATATGAGCTTTGTCATATATTTTATTTATATGTCATATATTTTTTATTGTATTAGCTTTGTCTTATCTTGTTATTTTAATTTGTGAACATTATCATAAGTATTTTCCTCATAAATATTCTGTATTTACTTGATATTATTTAATTTACTGTTTGTGAATAATTGTGAAAGTAAGACCTTTATTCAGAATATATATTATTGATTGACTGTATTGATATGACTGTACCTTATATCTTTGCCACAATGTACTACAATTATTGACATTTAAAAATAAAAATAAACAATAGTGTTGAAAGATCAATGTTATTAAATAACATAATTATCACATTGCATGGAAAAGTAAAAAAAAGTAAAAGTAGCATCTGAAAGTTTCTGTTCTCTTGGCTACCAGCTTTTGGCAATTTATTAAATTATTTAGTAAGCCCATAACATTATTAAGTTATTTTAAGCCCATAACATTTATAGCAGTTATGAAGTTTAACCTTTAATTTTATTATTAACTATTTCTCTTCTTTTTGTTGTTGTTGTTGTTATTGTTGCAAGATTCAATGTACTTATCCTTTTTAGTAGGTAAAACTTTAATTTTACACAATGTCTCAGCATTCAGAAAAAGAGTGTATTGACGCTAGCACAACAAATATTGATCTTTGCACATCTCCTTTAAATAAGTTTGTATGGAATATGGCTAACACAAGAGTATTATTAGATTTATGGAAAGATAATTACAAAGCATTAACATCTGCAAGAAGAAACACAAATATTTACAAACAAATGGCAGCTGAATTTTGAAACACATTTAATATCGTACCTCCGTTAACTGGATATCAAATTCAATCTAAAATTAGTAATTTGAGGAAGCAATTTAGGTATGTACATATTCTACATTTAATGTTTGATACCTGAAATACTGAAAGTATTTTACAAAACTAACCATGTGTAATAATATCTAATTGCAATTTAGTTTGTTGATTTTGTTGTTTTAATATAACTGATTGTTATATTAAAAATTACTTAAATCTTATTCAGTATTGAAGACTTACAGCTCGTTGATAATTATTTTGTTAATAATTCGTTATTTTATTATTCGTTAATAATTTGTTAATTTTGTTAATAATTATTTCGTTAATAATAATTTGGTGTTAATGATGTGCTTATATTTACTTATATTTATGTATATTTTTCATAGACGAGAAAAACTTCAAGTTGGTTCATCGGGAGGAGCTCCTAGTAAATGGTGGCCTTACGATATTGTTGCCAAAATAATAGGTGGTGAAGCTTCCCTTGACAATGACCTTTTATCTCAAAGTCAAAACTTTTCTACTCAAGATTTTCAAGGTGGTCAGGTAAGTTTAGTATAATTTATTGTTGTATATTTTAAAGTGCTATATATTTTTTAAAGTAATATAAACAAGCATGTTAACTATTTCTACAAAATAAGGTTTAAGAGGTTCTTAGTTTTGCAACATTTGGCAGACTTAAAACATAAAGATCAAAAACATATAAAGTTTTTGAATTATAAAAGGGATCTTTTAATATTGGCTAGATCAATTTGTAAAATGCTATTGTCTAAATAGATCCTTTTTGAAAGTCAAGTCTTTCAAAGTCAAGAGATAAATTTTGATTGAAACATGATTTATAATCATTTCTCAAATGTGTAATTTTTTTAATGTGTATATTTTATTTACAGATTGCCAGAATGGAAGATGGCAAGGAGACTGTCAGTATTTTAAATATTGAAGCTCTGGATGATACAAGTGATGTGCAATCAATTGTCACTATTCCTGATGAGGAACTAACTCAATCTACATCCAGCTGCAATAAACGAAGGAACTCTGATGATAAAAAAACTTTGAATAAAATAGCAAAAACTGAACCGGTGAGAAAAAATAAAAAAACAAATTTGTCTTCTGAATATTTAAAAATAGAAAATAAAAATCTAGATGTTCAAATCCGTTCACAAGAGCTACGAATCAGAGAGGTTGTTGGTTTAGAGCGTATTTGCGATGCAATTGAAAATGCATCTAAAGCCCAAGTAGATGTGTCTAAAGCCCAAGTAGAATATTATAAATTTTTAATAAAAAAATAAGGTGTTCTATTAGTCAAGATATCTTTTTAGTAATTATGTTAAAGTTGAAAGGTCAGTATTTTTTCAACAGTATACCTTGTTTTCAATTCTATGCAATATATATTTCATAAGGTTTTTCAATGTTTTAACTAAAGAGATGGTTAGTGAAATATTGTACAAGCTTGTAGATGAAGCTTTATTTATATATATTTTTTCATGTTACCATATTACTATTATCAAAGGAATTTTTACTTTATGTAAAATAAAAATATTTTGTGATTTCAAGCATTAAAATGCATATCTGGTGGTATTTTTTAAATTTGTCATGTTATTTTATAAATACCTTTTTTTGTATCTCTATGCTATATATATTTAGTATTTTTACCAAATAATTTTTTTTTGCGATATGAAGCAAGCCTGTAGATAAATTATAGTGATATGTTTTTTGCCGACGTGTTTTGTTTTTAATTTATACAAATTGCATTAGATGTTTCATTTTTGTTTTTGTTAACAGATCATGCTGTATCAATTCTAACAAAATGGTTTTTAAAAATGTGTTTTAATTTCTCTTGAATTGTAATATAATAAGTATTATATTTATTTAATATATTTATATAGTTTTAATAGCTTTTTAGGGAGACATCTGTAAAGGAAAAAGCTATTGGAAAAACATGGAAAGCGTTTTGGCCCTACTTCGATCAAGAAGTAAAACATTAATCAATGATGAATCAATCACCCATTTTCATATTTAGATTTAGCTTCCTTTAAGTTAAATCAACAAGGGTATCTGATTGAAAAAAAAGTTTGGGTTAGGCCGAAAAGTTCTCAATGGTTTAATGAGATTTTTAATCAAATGGAGGAATGTGAATTTAAAGAGCATTTTCGAGTAAACGTAACACATTTAATTTCCTAGTTAATGAATTGCATCCACATTTAGGCAAAACTACCACAACTATGCGAGAACCTATTTCAGTAGTAAAACGTGTTGCAGTTGCATTACATTATCTAGCTTCATGTGAAGAGTATCGTGTTGTGTCTAGCCTTTTTGGCATAGGAAAGTCAACAGCAAATTTAATTGTTCATGAATTTATTAATGCTGTTAATGACATTTTGCTCCCTAAATATGTTAAATTTCCATTGTCAGTGGAAAATTTAAATAAACATAGTAAAGATTTCGAAGCTATTCTTGGTTTTCCACAATGCTGTTGATGGATGCCACATCTCTATTTTAGCCCCTAAAGATCAAGCAATTTCTTATTATAATTATAAATGGTGGTATTCCATTGTACTTTTTTCCGTTGTAGACTGTCGATACCGTTTCATTTATACAAGTGTTGGATCGCCTGGTAGAAATAATGACAGCTATATTTTGCAGAATTCTTCTTTGAAAGCAATTTTAGAATCAAGTCTATTTGATAAATGTTGTAAAGAGCTGGGCGATTCTCTTGTTCCGCTATGTTTGATAGGTGATTCAGCATTTCCTTTAACGCGTCATTTGTTAAAACCTTATCTTGAAAATTTGGAGCTTAGTGAAATTCAAAAAAATTTCAATAAAATACTTTGCGGAGCTAGAAGAGTAGTTGAGAATGCCTTTGGGCGCGTTAAAGCTCGATTCCGTGTAATTTGCAAACGTATGGAATGCGATATTAACTTGGCTACAAGAATTGTTAATGCTTGCGTCACTCTTCACAACATTTGTGAATATTATGACGATATTATTATAATAGAATGGCTTATGCATCATCATGATGACAGTCTAGCTCAACCCAATACAGTTTCTACAACTGGGAACAATGGACCAGAAAAAAATGTTTGTGACTCAATTGCTAAACACCTTTATGAAAGGGACAAGTAAAGTAGTAATAATACTATTTATTATTTAAAGTTTTAGCTGTAATATGGTTATGTATTTACTTACTTTCCTTGAGGTTATCAAATGTGTCTAAATAAATAAATATTAAATATGTATGAACACAAAATGAGATTAGTTTTAACTGGTCGTGGGTAACATATTAATGTATAATATGTTTATTCGGTACTATACCACTGATGGACTACTATTCTGTGTCGCCAAAAGCGACTAAAGGAGATATGACCTATCCATAAAAGCCAAAAAACGGGATAACAAAATTCCAACGTCACCTTTTGTATGGCGGGTATTTTGGGTTGGGTTTCTATTGTCTAACTCTGAGCTAGCTAAACCCTCAGCGTTGTTTGTATTTTACCTCTCATAAATGTTTAAATGTTAAAAATTAATAAATTATATTAACAATGTGTATTTGCCAAACTGTTTGTCACTAATTTTTATTCGAGTTTTACCTACCGTCTTTTTACTCGTTTTTTCTTTTATGTACCGTCAAGCCAATTTTACATGTGAACGCTACAAGTAACATTTTGTTCCGGGAACATTTGTTCCGGAATAATGTTCCGCCGAACATTGCCAGTGTGAACATGGTATAAGCCTAACCCTGACGAACTGGTAAAATGTGAACTTTTTTGCGAACCATCGTCTTATTGGTTGCTAATGATGTAATACTTTATTTATCGTTTACCGTTAAATTGTTAATTTAGCGGTATATTTTTAAGGACTTTTAAGGAAAAAGTTATTAAAAAATAAAAAATAAAAGGAAATTAAGTGAAAGACGATATAAAAATATAAAAATATATATTTTTTTAATTATTTGATAGACTGCTTGCCCAAATCAAACCCTCAGTCAGCAGCACTCCGTTGCGAGTTAGGCTATTTGCGAGTCGATGTAGTAGCACTCCGTTGCGAGTCAGGCTAAAGATATTCGATGTAGCAACACTCCGCGCATGTTTTACAGTTAAAAAATAAAATTTTTATTTTAAATAAAGCTTTAAAATAGATAATCAAGAACTGGAGAGTTTTTTTTAAAGTTTTTTTTATTATATTATAATATAATAAATTTTATTATATTATTTTATTTATATATATTACTATTATCATAAAAATAATGGTCTTTATAAAATATAATATTTTGGTTTGCAAAAAAGTTCGCATTTTACCGGTTCGCAGTTCGCATTTAACCTTGACATTTTGATGAAAAATGAAGTATTTTATAAAACTATTTAAAATAAAACGATATAACTATTTTATTGATAATTTTTAATTCAAAAAATTATTTTTTTTGGGGGGGGGGGGGGGCGGTGATATTTTCTGGGGGGATTTTATACGGGGGCAGGGGGTTTTTTCTCGGGGGATTTTTTCCCGGGGAATTTTTTCCTGCTACCTGTAAAAAATACTTTCAAAAAAGTATTTAAAATACAAATACTGGATCAAAAATATAATTAAAATACTAATACAAAATACACTAAATATTTAAAATAAAAAATACAAAATACTCAATATAAAAGTGTTTAAAATACAAAATACTTTTAAAAAGCGAAAAATAAAAAAAATGCTATTGAAAGTGCTTTAAAGCAACTCAAGTTTAAAATGACAATAAAATCTAATCTAAACTTTTGTTGGTATTCAACAAAAAATTTGCTTTCAAAGACAATTGTTCAAAATGTTTATCTAATAACCGCTTGCGGCGTGGCACAGCAATTAAGGCTCCTTTAGAAAATAGGTATTCAACTAGAGCAGATGATGGAACAGTTGCATTAACATCTCTGAAAAGTTGAAATACTCTGCTGTATTACATATAGAAACTGTCTTCTGAATGTGATCTCTAATTCTTTATAATATAATTTCAAATTTACTATCTAGTACTAAGAGTTGGACAAGACATAACTGTGGATGAGGGAGAAAGACCGGTAACTAAATCTTTGGACGATTGTTTATTTTGGACGATTGATAATTAAATCAGCTTTACACCTAGCTAGCATTTTTTTTTCATCAGCAATTTGGTTATTTTGAAATAACGCCCATCTAGGATTGTAGAAAGACCTGATGTTTTTGATTTTAAACTTCTGACTCCAGGGTCAGACGGCTGAATCTCACTAGAATCTGAATTTGTATTATCTTCTGACTCCATTTTTTTATATATATATTATCATATATATAAAAAAATATTTTTATATATATATGCTTATATATATATATATGCTTATATATATATATATATATATATATATATATATATATATGCTTATATGTATATATATATGCTTATATATATATATATATATATATATATATATATATATATATATATATATATATATGCTTATATATATATATATATGCTTATATATATATATATATATGCTTATATATATATGCTTATATATATATATAATATATATATATATATATATATATATATATATATATATATATATATATATATATATATATATATATATATATGCTTATATATATATATATATATATGCTTATATATATATATATGCTTATATATATATATATATATATATATATATATATATATATATATATATATATATATATATATATATATATATATATATATATATATATATATATATATATATATATATATATATAAGGCTGGATGAATAAAAAAAAAATTGTTTTTACTCAGCGTTTTTATGCATTTCCAAGGCTAGATTATCTGAATTAAAATTCTTAAAAGGGAAACAAACAGCTGAAGACTATATTATTAGACTCCCTGATTACTTAATGCCATATTGGCATGCCAATTATGGACATACGTTTGTACTTTATGCAAGATAACGCATCGATACATATGGCAAATACCGTGATGGAATTTGTAATGGAATATAACATCTAGTTGTTTGTTCATCCAGCCTTTTCCTTCGACTTGAACCCAACTGAAAATATTTGGGGTTAAAACAATAAACTAATGTCACAAACTGAAAATGGCCATCCAGATGGAATGGAACAAAATCCCCAAATCTTTGCTTGAGACGCTCATTTCCTCAATGCCTAAGCATTGCATTCATATTATGAAGAAAGGTAAAAAGATTGACTATTAGGTACGTTTCTACGTCTTAATAATCTCTGAAACATGCTGAAAAGGTTTGGCACATGATGCATTTTTAATTTTTTGTTTTTTTTACATATTTTAAACAAAAAAGAAGATAATAATTATTTTTTTTTTGCATTTTATTTCTTGTTACATTGTGTTAAATATGTATTAATTATTGTGTTAAACTTAAAATGTTCATACATTTTAAGTTTAACACAATAATTAATACATATTTAACTATTTTTATTACCAAATTATTGCGTTTGGCGCTGACTGTATCAATTTTTGTATTAGAGGTGGTTTTCGACAGTCAGGTTGTACTGAGGAAAAAAGAAATAGGCTTCATGAGTTAATTGGAGATAACAGAAGCTATAATCTACAGGAGATAAAGGTGCCTTTAAGTTATGGCGATGGTTAAAAAAATTGAATTATACGTATAAGAAATTAAGACCCATTATTGAAAGACGCAATACTGCAGAGGTAAAATAAGAAAAAAACATACATTGCAATAACGTTACAGAAATATCATTTATATTGATAAAAGTCCGTTCAATCTTCATATAAGAAACTACGGATACAGTCTCCGAGGAACGACCCCAAATCAATGTGTATTGTCATCAGAGGTCGTAATTTAACCATGATATTAGCATTAATTTGTTTAAACATAGTCCACAGTGAAGCAATAACTAGCGTAGGGATGACAGCAGATGTCTTAAAAGAATTAAATACAATTAAAAGTATTTTGGGGAAAGTAAAAGAGTTGGTTGGTGATGGACAACGTTATGATGGTGATGGACAACCTTGGTGATGGACAATGTTGGTGATGGACAACCTTGGTGATGGACAACGTTAACTTTCATAATTCATTTTATGATTTTTATGATAGTTATCCCTATGATACTATATATAGTATCATAAGGATACTATATGGTTTTTTACCCCGATACTCACCTTTTCTAAATCCTTGTAAAGAGACATTCTCTAAAATTAAGAATACTACAAATAGCTTCGATCGGAAATAACGACTTATTAGAACGAATAAGGAACGGTTGTTTTTTTCAAACTTGTATGTTATATATATATATATATATATATATATATATATATATATATATATATATATATGTATTTATATAGTATTAGTATTAGTTTATGCTGTGACTGGTATTGTGTGAGTGTGGCTTTAAAGCACACTTTGACAGCTGAGTCTTGTGATGGTTTGACTCCCATCGATCAAGTCTTGTTTTAAATGAGTTGACTGAATTAGCTTTAACGACATTTTCTGGCAGTGCATTCCAATAATTTGCAGCTCGATTTAGTAAAATATTTTCGCTATAATTATATACAGAAAATTTTAGAACTTTCTGTACATAAAACATTAGGTTATGGCCACGAGTACAATTACATTTTAAGGACTTATTTTCTTTAAATTCAACTTTATCGTAACCTTTAAAAATTTTAAACAACTGAATTATGTCACCACGTTGTCTTTATTTAATTAGTGAGGGCAATCTAAGACAAGCTAGTCGATCTTCATAGCACAATTTATTGATTGAAGGTACCAATTTAGAGGCACGACGCTGTATTCTTTCTAAAATTGCAATATCTCGTTTTTGATATGGAGCCGAAACTGGTACAGCAAACTCTAGGAGTGGTCGAACAAAGGATAAGAGATAGAACAAAGGATAAAGGATAAAAGATATAGAGATTTTAGCAGTTCTGCATCAAATTGAACAAAAGATTTTTTTATTATACCTAACATGCGGTTTGCTTTGCTTGCACTCGATAAGACTTGATTTTTCCACTTTAAGTTATCTGAAAAAATCACTCCTAGGTCCTTTTCTGAATCTGATATGTTGAGTTTACAACCATTTATATAAATTGGGTATCTCTTATTTTTATAGCCATAGTGCATAACTAAATATTTGTCAATGTTAAAATTAAGTAACCAATCTTAAACAGAAAAAAAAAAAAAAAAAAAAAATAGTGACAGAGAAAGAGCGAAAGCAGTAGCACAGTTTTTTAAGATAGATGGATGTAACTTGTCGACTCCGTAGGCTTTGTTTTGATCAAGATTATTTAGCCTTTCAAGAACGTCTTCATATTGGATATTTTCAGGAGTTAAATTAAAGGTATCATCATTGATTCTTGTTTTGAATAATGGAGTGCACTCTTTATTTTCTTTGACAAAAACGTTTTGAAAATTTATAATTAGAAGATCAGCAATCTTTTCTGGATCGTGGTTTGTTTCACCATTTGTTTGTCGCAGAGCTTTTATATAGTCTCTTACATATTGTTGTGAATTCATATAATTATATAATACTTTTGGGTTCTTTTTAGCTTTTTCCACAATCATTAATTCGTATTTTTGTCTTGCAATGGAAATTTCAAATGACGCTCTTTTTGATAATTGTTTATATTGGTTACAAAGATTTGAATTTTTCCATTTACTAGAACAATTTCTGTTTTTCCCTAATGAGTAAGATAAGTTCTTTGTTCAGGTATAGTTTCTTTGACGATGAACTTGAGGTATTTATAGGAACATATAAGTTACACACTTCTTCAGTATAATGAATTAACTCATCATACATTTCTTGAACATTCTTGGTATGAAAACACTGAAGCCAATCGACACTTGTAAGGAAATCATTAATGCTATTATAGTCTGTTTTTCTATATAAAAGTTTTTTTTCCTCTGTATTTTTATTCACTGCTTTACTTTTAAGAATAAAATCAAAGCACAATATCAAATGACCCCTTGATATGTTTTCTAAAACAAATTTACTATCAATGGTACTTATATTTGCTGACTGAGTAGTGAATATTAAATCTAAAATATTTACAGCAAGTTTATTTGTTGTTTAAAATGTTGGCATGTTAACATGTTAACGATTTTTTAATTGAATTTATTGAACCATTGGACCAACTTATTCCAGGAAAGTTAAAATCACCAACTATGATTAGATCTTTATAACCTTTTTGGTTGACATATTCTTTAGCAATTTTAAATACATTTTCAATATCAATCATATCTGTGAAGTCATAAGGTCTATTAATACATCCAATAAGATATCTATTATTGCCGAACTGGATAACAGCCCAGACATGCTCAATTTGACTTAATGTAAATCTGTTATCATTAAGTTTGTATGAAGTAATTTCGCTGTCAATATAAACCTCACCTCCACCTCGACGGCCATCACATCTATCTTTTTTATACAAACTTTAACCATCTAATTTGTATAGAAGTAGGTTTAAACCATTTTTCCGTAATAGTAATTATTTTAGGATTGTAACTTGCAACTATTAGTTTAAATTCGTCAAATTTGTTGTCAAAAGATGTGGCATTAAGGTACATGCAATTTAGTTTTTTAATGCTACTCATAGATAACAGACAATTAGCCTTACTGTCTAACTTCTATTGGTTTCTTTTTAAATTTTTGTATCTGATTTCCACGCATACCATACCAATAGGGATCCGTCTCCTTAAGGGCATTATTCAGTTTATTTCGCTTTGTTCTGAGTATAAAATCCTGTTGCCGTCCAACCTCTGTTAAATCTGGAGATATATAGATATTTTTAAAACTTGGAAGCAATTTCAATTTTTTTGATGAAATTAGTATTTTGTTTCAAAGATTGGAATCAGCCAAGTTAACCAGCAATGGGCCTGGTTCGTCAGAAATTTTACTTCTTAATCGTCTCACATTCTCAAATCTAATGTCTTGAACTCCAATTTCTGTAAATATTTCCAAGACTTTCGCCTTATTTTTAGCTACTTTATCATCTAAAGTAACTTTATTGGATTCTGACACTCTATAAATAATGATATTTTTAGCCCTCTTCATTTCGTTCATTTAACTCATTTATGGTAGAATTTGCTACTAAAAGTTGATCGCTTAGTTTTGTTAGTTGTCCTGACTTTTTAACTTGAATCCTATCATTTATTCATCGTTAAATTTTAAGTTTTATAGTATAATTTTTTAGTGTTCAAAAATTATAACAATATAAAATTTGCAACCCCCTCAAATTGAGGGGGTTTAAACATTATATAGTCATAATTTTTGAACGCTAAAGTATTTTACTATGAAACTTAAAATTTATCGATGAATATTAGTCTAGTTAAAAATAGTACAAAAAATATTTTATCAACTTGTTGCTCTCACGTTTGGGGCAGACTAGGCAAAAATTTTGGGGCTATGTTGTTACCAAGCTCCAATTATCGCAATTTTTTGCAAAGCATCCTTATTTGACATAAGTATAAATATACATATGTTTGGAGTTTGCTTCATGTCTGGAAGTTAGCTATCTCAAAAACCAAAAAATACTAGCGCCGGCCCTATATATATATATATATATATATATATATATATATATATATATATATATATATATATATATATATATATATATATATATATATATATATATATATATATATATATATATATATATATATATATATATATATATATATATATATATATATATATATATATAAATACATATATATATATATATATATATATATTATTATTATTATTATTATTATTATTATTATTATTATTATTATTATTATTATTATTATTATTATTATTATTATTGCTATTATTATTGCTATTATTATTATTATTATTATTATTATTATTACATATTATTATATATATAATATGTAATAATAATAATAATAATAATAATAATATAATATATTATACATATATTATTATTATTTTTGCTATTATTGCTATTATTATTATTATTATTATTATTATTACTCAATGCTATTAAATTACTCTATCTGTTAACTTTAAATTTATTTTCAACTGGAATATGTGGAATAGGGGAGAGCGGGGTTGGTTGTCACACTTTTTACATTTTAGGCTGCTCAGCTTTTAATTTTCATCCAATCAATGCTAAACTTTGCACAAAGCTAGTTTAACTATTTCCAGTAACTATTATAATATTTTTATGACATTGAGTGAAATATTTATTGCTGTAAAATCATTTTTCAAAGACCGCTTCTGTGTGACAACTAGCCCCGCTCACGGGGTAGGTTGTCACATGGTGCGGGGTTGATTGTCACATTTGGATTTTGACAAGATTAGATAAGAATTTAATGTAAAACGAGTACAAATTAATTTCGTTTATGTTTTACTAAGAAAAATAAAAATAAAATACTATAAACTGAAATATATATATTTTAAATATAACACAATTAACAAGTTTAGTTTATCACTATAAATGTTTTTAGGTTTGGTTTTTTAAAAATTATTGGATAAAGAACACAATTCACAAATAAACTGTTGTAAGCCTGGTGTGCATTCTTCATGAGGCCATTTTTGGCAAACCTGACATTGAATCCACTGTTCTCTCGATCGGCTGTTGGAAAATGATTCAAAACAATAGATGCACAGATACTCTTCATCTTCAGATGAATTTAAGACTATAGAAGGTTTTTTCATAGCAAGATTTGATTTTATTAATTCTTTTTTACTTACCATTAGTAAATTTTTTTTTATTAGTTTTCTTCTTTTTATAATTAGCAAGCCATGCTTTGACAGACGTGTTAGTAAGAATCATAGTATTGACCGCTTTTTCCTACCTCTTTTTGATGCTAACCTCGGGCCTGCTTTAAGCAGAGGCCTAATACTCTCAGGTGGTATGATTGAATTGTTAAAACCTAATGTTGTGATTGGGTTTTGATTAGAGGTTTTATTTGATACAACTGGATCTTCTATTGTTATGTCTACCTGATTATCTGGTATCTGAATAGATTCTTTAAATCTTTTATTTGATGGTTCTGGTTGCATTGAATAAGATTCACAGTCTTTTTTATTTGAATCAGCCTGTGAACAAGGTGGGTCAGGGCGATCAGTTACATAGTTAGGACAGTAATCATTTTCAGTAAACACATCAGGATTTAACGGGTAAATACCTGTTGCAGAA
>NC_061159.1:28325660-28335660 GCF_022113875.1 Hydra vulgaris | reverse complement strand
ATAAATTTTAAGTTTCCTAGTATAATTTCTTAGCGTTCAAAAATTATGACCATATGAAATTGGTAACCTCCACAATGTAAGGGGCAATTTTTCCCTGTTTCAAAGCATCTTTGAAACAGGGAATATTTGATATACGTTTATACTTACTTGACATAAGTATAAACGTGTATCAAAGTTTGCGCCATGTCTGTAACTTACAAATGTTAGTTAGCTATTTAGACCAAGAAATGCTGGATCTACCCCTGAACTATACAGACTTTATGTTGACCATAATAATAAAAAGGTTTTGTCGTACATTAGATGAAGCCTAACTCGTGTTAACCATTTTCTTACTACTTATTAAAAGCAAAGAGTTTTAGAAAATACTTTTGTAAAAATCTGACAGGAAAATTGTCAGGATCACAAGCCGTAAAAAAGTGAAAAACCATTATAGAAATTGATGCTGGAATAATTCAGAACAAGTCTCAGGACAAGTATGATTTTCAGATTCAAGAGATGAAGATTTAGTATAACAATAATGAATCTTAGTATTAGAGAAAATCTTTTTGCACCGATTTCTTGCAATAATGAAAAAACATTTTCAAGAGAGTTGCTATGGTGAAAAGAAGAAATGATTACGATTAAGCAACAAAACACTACGCGCTAATTTCTATTTTGTACTTAGTCTTTATTTTTTTCAATTTTCTTATTAACTTATCTGATCAATTTTATTTTGTTTTTACTTTATTTGTTAAATTTTTTTTTTATATTCTCTTTAGAGTTATCCCCTTAATGGGGCATCCATAAAGTACGTACGCAGTAAAACCTCCCCTCTCCCTTCGCGTACGTACGCATTATTTTTTTTTTCGATTTTTTTTTCATAACTTATAAAGATATTGAAAAAAATTTTTTTTGACTGAAGTCAGGAAAAAAGCAAAATTCTGATTTGTTACACACGTGAAATATGTTTAAAAAAATAAAAAATCAAGTTTAAAAAAGGTAGTCAAACCGCGTACGTACTCACTATCTTTAACACCCCTTCCCCCCTTGTACGCAAACTATTCCTTGTACGCTGTTATTTTACTACACAGTATATAGCCAATAGGCGTTTTCCAATGACCTCGTAATCCTACAAGCATTAATACCAATGCTTCTGAAGCTGGTGTATTTGATTCAATTGCAACAATATCTTTTCCATAATCCGTAAAACCAATGAATCAACCTGTCTTTTTATCGTTTAGAACTAACGTTTTGATTGTCATTGCATCTATAATTAACGCACAATCTTTATAATCAATGTCAGTCTCTGCTTTTATACTAATATAACTTAAAATATGATCAAAAAAACTAGGTTAACAATCTACAGAAGAAGTTCCGTTGGCTAAAGAGCTTGAAACAGGTAAATGGAGTATAGGCCGTAGAAAATTGTTTGTACGCTTTTGGAAAAACCCCTCTCCCCATACCTGCGTACGTACTTTATGGATGGCGCCCAACTAAACAAGTTTATTTTTTTAATTTATTTTCTTTTACTCTTTAATATAGACAATTCTGCCATTTATGATTTTTTTTGCCATGAATGAATAATATTTAAATAAAATTTAAAACTGAAAAATTTATTTTTCTATGAACAGATTATTAAAAAACAAAACAAAACAAAACAAAAAACAGCATTAAATCAAACAATGATTTGATAAATAGTAGATGGCCTTTAACTGAACCTATTTTTTAACTTTCTTGATTCATAGATTATGACCATTTTGAATTTTAACAAATCAACATTTGTTTTTTCATATTTATATTATATTTAATACTTTATTTTATATCAAAGAAATGATAATACTAATATTATAATAATATAATATTCATTTCGAGGTTTTAAATTAAACTAAAGGTACCCATCCGACAAGAAAACTTATTGCGTACCATATGTGATACCCACACACAATTTATAGGATGGTGTAGATGTGGGCCATTTATGGTTATGGTATTTATAATACATAAGTGGCGTAAAAATTATAGCCCCATGTGGGCCATATGTGACTACCATCAAAAGTGTATATATGCCATAAGCAAATATGGCCCACATCCAGGGTTTAGTTTGGATTTAAACTTTTAATTTGGATTTAGTTTTAAAAAAAAATGTGTATATCAATTCTCTATCATCTGGAGCTTGTTCCACATATGTGCAACAAATTCCAGACGATAAAGAATTGATATAAATAAAATTGATATTAAATAAAAGCATTTTTTACAACGTTTTTTAAACTTGATTTCTTGTGTGTGTGTGTGTTTGTCCGTCCGGTTAGAATCTTTGAAGCTATATTTAACCCACTTCCCGACTAGCTAGAGCTCTGAAACTTTCAGGATAGCTCAAAACTCGATGACAATGCAATTTAAAACTAAAACCCTATAAATAAAATTTCGGACAAATTTTAATTGCATTTATTATGTAATTTATTTCATGCAAGCAAAAAACTTTTATACTTATGTGAAAGAGCATTTTATAATCTATTTAAATTTAATTCAATTAATTTAAAAATATTATTTAAATATTGAAAACAAAATGGTGAAAGAGAAGGACCACGAAAAAATGATGGAAATTTTTTTCCCAAAAATTGAGAAAAAGGTGAAGCGTTTGTTGCTAAGCACTTTATGGAATGAGGTTTACCCAGATTAACTTCTTACAATAAAATCGTAAAATTGGAGAATGGATCTCTAAAAAGAAAAGTTGGAAGTGGTCGAATCGCTAAGGTAGCTACTAAAGATATTATTCCAAAGATTGCTGCATTTTTTGAAAATAAGTCAGGGTGCTCCCAAAAGTAAGTAGCTCAAGTTTTTAACTGTAGTCAAACTCGAATTTCCCAAGTATTAAAAACAATGACTAACATTTGAACTTTCGAAAAACAAATCGTCCAGATCGTAACCATCAGCAGAAGACAGCTATGCGTCCTAAATGTCGTAAATTGTATGAAAATTATAAAAAATTGGATTTTGTTATGTATGATGAAAGCTATTTTACCTTAAACAATAGCATATTAGCTGGTAATGATAGGTTTTATGCCGCTGATCCTTCTCAATGTTCTGACAAAGTTAGATACAATTTGCGTAAAAAGTACGAGGACAAACTCTTAGTTTCTTGTTGCATCAGCCCCCGTGGAATAAGCCCTCTTTATATTTATCACAGTAAGCAGGCAATCAACCAGTACACTTATAAAGAGATAGAAGAAAAAACTTTACTTCCTCTAGTATCAGAATATTATAAAAAAGACAATGAGTTTATCTTCTGGCCTGATCTAGCTCGATCGCATTACGCAAAGTCGGTCATCGACTTTTTAAAATTAAAAAAAATTAAAGTTGTACCCAAAGATATAAACCCAACTAACGTTCCAGAAGCAAGACCAATTGAAAACTTTCGGGGTGATTTAAAACGGCTAGTGTACAAGAATAATTGGAGAGCTGAGAATTTGGAAGAGCTTGAAGCAAGAATTAGATATTGTTATTCAAAAATGAATAAAGAAATTTTCTTTACTCAAATAAAACATCTTTCAAAAAAACTTTATAATATTACTAAATATGGTATTTGAAATAATTATTTTAATATATTTATAAACTACATATACTAACATATTAACAGTTGAAATATTAAATAATAAAATTTATTAGCTCTTAAAATATTAATTTTTAAATTTTGTCCAAAATTTTATTTATGAGGTGTTATTTTCAAGCTTTGACAGCCAATATTTCTCTCAATCTCAACAAAATAAAATTTTATATGCAGAAAAAATAACCAAACAAATCTAAAAAGTAAAAAATAATCTGCAATAAAAAATGAATTTTTTAAAAACAACGTTTTTCAAGCGAACTAAAAAGTAGAAAATAATTTTTCTTTGAGCTTGTCAGAATGTTTATTATATTCCTCTTATAATGATGACAGATTTTATAACAAATTTGATACGCGTAAAACAAAAAATGTTGGGCGCATGTTATAAGATAAAAGATTGGTGATCAACCAACACTTAATGGTTTTGTTAACCATATATCAGTGCAATATATCTATACTGATCATTAAAATGGCCAACTATATTTAAATTATAATAGATACACTTAAATACATCCACACAAACAAAGCATTAAATCAAATGTTATACTGCATGTCATAATATTAATAGTCTAAAAAGTAAAAAATAATCTGCATATCTGTGCGCCCCTTATTCAAGTATGTAATTTTTAAATTTTTTTATTTAAAAGAATAAAATTTAAAAATTGAGAAACTTTTTTTTGTAAAGTTTCCTTACGATTAAAAGAGTGCTCGTCCGAACCAACATGCCTTAGGCACAGCAGAATGTACATACATCTTAGTTAATGTATGTGTACCTATGGCTATATGAGACGATGTAAAAAAAAAATGTTTTAAAATGAAAACATATTGGTTGAAAATAAAAAAGAATCTAATTGCTTCAAAGCAACTCATGTCTCATTAAGACATCTGAAAATTATTTTCATATTTTGAAATAATAGTAATATATAAATTCCATAATTTTTCTTATTTTGGTGGATGTTTTTTTTTTGTACGCTAGTTATTTCTCAACATGTTAATTATTTTTCAACATGTTAGTTTTGTGAAGTTTTTCGTAGCAACATTTGAAGTTTTTCATAGCAACTTGTGAAGTTTTTCATTGCAATATGTGAGGTTTTCATAGCAAAAAAGATTATTCCAAGAGAATGTGTTTTAAATGTGCTGCCACAAATTAAAGATGCATATCTTATATGAAAAAACAAAAATGTTTTTTGTTTGTTAGAGATGTTTAGTGAGACTAATTTAAAATTTGATAATCTTTCTTCAGATCTCAGTGATATAGTATCCTTTGATTAGCGAAGAATCCAATAGTCATATACTTGGCTTGGGGGTATACATACGCATCAACTCACCTATTATTGTTATGAAAATCAGGTTTGAATCCTTTGACCATTCTGTTATGTGCTTCCGCTTAGACCTCTTCACTCTATCACTTTTCTCTTTGTTCTTTATTTTTCTCCTTCTGATCAAATTAGTCGTGCTCTCTCTCTTTACGACTCTGCCAATATTGTTGTTATTGGTGACTTCAATATTCATCACACTGAGTGGCTTGGCTCTAACGCCACTGACCTTGCTGGCACTAAAGCTTATAACTTCTGCATTTCTCAATCTCTTACTGAGAAAGTTAACTTTGTGAATCGTTTTCCTGACAACCCTAATCATTTATCTTCGCTCCTTGATTTATGTCTGATCTCTATCCTATCTTGTGTTCAATTTCTCCTTTTTCTCCCTTAGGTGGTTCTGACTATGCAATGATCTCTTTAAATCTTTCACCTCATACTTCCTTTTTGCACTCACTCTATCATTACACTACTTACTGCTACCCTAAACCTGACTGGGATTCTTTTCGTGACAGTCCTTGGGATGAAGTCTTTTCTCTCTTCGCTGATAAATGCGCCTCCTACCTTTTTGATTCAGGCAGGAATGAAAGCTTTTATTCCTTTTTGTCGGTTCCAAGTAAAGCCTCATTCTACTCTAAGGTTTTCACCTTCTTGTGCAGCTGCTATATCTAATCGTAATTATTTTTTTCATTCGTTTCAAGAGAACAACTCTCTTGAGAACATACGGCAATTTATTATTGCAAAAAATCGATGTAAAAAGGTGCTGCCTGATGCTAAGCTCTATTATTCTCAGTTCACTAAATATCGCGTCTTATCTCAGAAGTTAGTCTCTTGAGATTTTTGGAAAATTGTTAACAGCGTCATTAACAATGGTAGGTCTAATATTTCATTTCTCATTCATGGGACTGATCTTATTACTTCTCCCATAGATAAGGCAGATCTATTTGCAAAGAACTTTTCTTCAAATTCGAGTCTTGAATTTTATGGCCTTCTCTTCCTTCCATACCAATTAAATAGGTTAACCCATTGTTAGACATTCAAACCACTCCAGCTTCTGTTGCTAAAGTTATACCTCAATTAAACTCTTGTAATGCTTGTGGTTCAGGCAACATTCCTGTCATAATCTTACAAAACTGTTCTCCAGAACTCTCTTCAATTTCCTTTAATTCTCTCTAAACTATTTAATAAATGCTTGACTGAGTCTTGTTTTCCTACCTGCTGTAAAATGGCATCTGTTGTTCCAATTTTTAAAAAAATACAGTGAACATTCTGACCCCTCCAAATATCATTTGATTAGTCTTCTATCTCTTATTAGCAAGATCTTTGAGTCTTTGATCAACAAATTTTACACATCCAATTTTAAGTCAAATAACTTACTGTCAGACAATCAATATGGTTTTCGATCCTCTCACTCTACGGCTGACTTACTAACTGCTGTGACTAAAATTTTTTTATCATTATTGCATGGGATGAAAGTGGAGAGGTTAAGGTTATTGCTCTTGACATATCTAAGGCGTTCGATAAAGTTTGGCATTCTGGCCTTCTCCATAAGACTGCTTCATTTGGTGAATCTAGGAAAGTTTTTGAGATTATCAAATCGTTTGCAGGGGGAATTTAAGCTCGAAAAGGATCTCACTTCTGCTACAGCATGGGGCTCACAGTGGTTGGTAAACTTTAATTCAGATAAAACTCAATTTTCTTCAGCCAATCATTATCGCAATAATTTTGACCTTCCTATATTTATGAACGGTAATGTACTCGACATAATGTCATCTATCCTTCATCTTCCTCATCATCCTTTTTCTTACTCCTTATTCCATTCTCTAGCTCTACAAATCTCTTATTCTTCCATGTATGGAATACTATTGTCATATATATATATATATATATATATATATATATATATATATATATATATATATATATATATATATATATATATATATATATATATATATATATATATATGTGTGTGTGAGTGTACATATATATATATGTATATATGTATACATATATATATATATATATATATATATATATATATATATATATATATATATATATATATATAAATATATATATATATATATATATATATATGTATATAAATATACGTCATATACACATATATATATATATGTACATATATATATATATATATATATACATATATATATATATATATATATATATATATATATATATATGTAAACATATATGTTATATAAATATATGTCATACATACACATATGTTATATATCATAACCTTATTATACATAAAAAATATATTTAATAAGAAACACTTTTTACTTGATAAAAAAAAAAACTTGCTTTTATTTTTGCAGCAACATTGAACCTGATGTTTTGTTTATTGATAGAAAGTAGAAGACCAATATTATACTAAAATAAACACAAAAGCAGTGTTTTGTAAAAACAACAAAAATAACCTAATAATTTCAATTTTATTAAAACAAAATAAACATACTAAAGCATGCTAAATATTTCATATTAAAATATACTAAAAGTAGCTTATACAAATATATTGAACGAAAATTTTTTTTTCATGTGTAAAAGTTAAAACTACAAAATGAAAGTGTTATATATATATATATATATATATATATATATATATATATATATATATATATATAACAAAATTTTTAAAATTTATATATATATTTATGTATATATATATATAAAAAAATTTTTAAATTAACGTTTAATAATTTAACTATTTTTTAAAAAAAAAAAGAGATCACAATATTATAAACCATACTTGATCCTGATAGCGAACAGAGATATATTTATTCAGAGAAAAACACATAGGGTGAAATGGAGGTGTTCGTTTATGACCTTGAACCAAATACCATTGCCATCTACTATATTTCTCGCCATTTCTTTTAAGTTCAATTCCACCTCTTGAATTTACAAACAATCTGTAAAAAACAGTACAAGCTTAGTGATAGGATTTGTGTGTGTGTGTGTGTGTGTGTATAAATATATATACATATATTTATATATATATATATACATATATATATATACATATACATATATATATATATATATATATATATATATATATATATATATATATATATATATATATATATATATATATATATATGTATATATATATATATATATATATATATATATATATATATATATATGTATATATATATATATACATATATATGTATATATATATATATATATATATTTATATATATATATATATATATATATATATATATATATATATATATATATATATATATATATATGTATATATGTATATATATATATATATATATATATATATATATATATATATATATATATATATATATATATATATATATATATATATATATATATATACATATGTATATATATATGTATACATATATATATACATATATATGTATATATATATATATATATATATATATATATATATATATATATATATATATATATATATATATATATATATATATATATATAATATATATATATATTAGGGTGTTTCTTACTTTTAAAGAATCGATTTTTGCATGGGCTTCCCTGCTATTTGGTTCATTATCATAAAAAAGTAATACTCTATTTTTATTTTTTTTGACAGAATGATTTCTAGGGGTCGCTACCGACCCTACAGTATTGCGCAAATGTACCCTAAAAATGCTTATGTTGCGTATGATGTTATGCAATAAAAGTGGTTGGTGCTTAGCGTACAAACCTCTTTTAACTAGTAATTTTTTTACTTTTAGTGTACAGAATTGTGTCAATAATGCTTAATTATTCCTTTTGCAGGTTAAACTAGTGTAACTACTGTACAGTCATGGCTTCATCAACCAGTGCAACGATAGCTACCAGAAAGAAAACTGAGATATGGCTTATTGGACAGATGTCCTCTTCTTTAGATAGTGTTATGCTTCCATCAAAAAGGGAAGCGTTGGCTTTTCCTTCCATTACAAGCACATTGCCAACCAAAGCATTAGGGAAGCATTACATTCCACAGAAAATGATGTTTTTGAAGTTTGGTCAAAGGCCCGAATACCTGTACAATTAAAGAAGCACGTTGTCCCTAAAATCGAAAACATTTACAAGGATTGGGAAAAGTTGAAGAAAAATAAAGAGAATAAAGCTAAGCGTTCAGATTATTTGAAACAAAAGAAAGACCAATGGAAGGAAGGGTTAGAAGAACTATCCGATATTGCCATTGCCAATGCATTGGAAATGATCACCATTAAGGAGGATAAGGACTTCCTATTATGCCAAATAAGAGAAAATTCGGAGAGGCAAAATGGGTCCAGTCAATAAGAAATTGGCAAAGCAAGAAGAAGTATCAAGAAAAAAATTGGGTTTCAATTGATTCCACAAAGTACCACACAGCTTTTCTTGATGATGAGGTTTGCCCATGAGACGAAGGTCAAGATGGTCCAAGCATTGAACAATGTTTCAGATCAGATACCTATGAAACGAGATACCTATGAAACGTTGTCAACAACATTGCAGAACGTGGCATAGCACTAATGGACGAATATAATAGACTACATACAAATAACGAAGAGCAAAAGCAGTTCCTGTTGTTGGTAGTTCAAAAATATAGACAGAAATATCCTGACAGAAAAAAGACAACTCCCATGAGCGATTAATCTTAGTAATGTAAATTAAATAAACCTACAATCAAAGTAAAAAAGCATTTTTTTTTGCTGTCTTTAAATAAATAAGTAGAAATGCAATGACAGAAAATGGATATTTTTAATGCATGTAATAAGTAAATAATTGTGTTCCAAGTAAATGAGTCATTATCACCAGTCTCCATCAGTTTTATGATTTTTTCCAATGTAAATGACTAAGAGTGCATAGTAAAATATGCCTTAAATTTCAATAACTGGTAGCGCTCAGTAAAAATGTTTTTTTCCCCTTGAAATTTTTACACATTTATTTGCTCACCAAAATGAACCATTTCAATGGCCAACTAAAAAATAAAAATAAAATTTTTTTAACCCCAAATAAGAAACACCCTAATATATATATATATATATATATATATATATATATATATATATATATATATATATATATATATATATAT
>NC_061159.1:28139733-28324660 GCF_022113875.1 Hydra vulgaris | reverse complement strand
TAGAACTAATTTTTGGAATATAATGATTCGTTATTAACAAAACTTATCATTAAAAGATCAAAGTTTAAGCCACTTTTTGTTGAAACAATACTACTATGTTTACCACACAAAAAAAAAAAATTAGTTTTTTTTTTTTTCAATTTTATTAACTCAAAACTTTAAACAATAAAACGTCAAACTTTTTGAATTTAAAATACAGAAAAATATTTAGTGTTATTAAAATATTAAAATTTTTTGCTGTTTTTTTTTTTATTCAAAAAGCAATTAAAACCACTGCTATTTTAGGACTTTAAACTAGGTAATTTCAATGAAAAACACTGGGTAATTTGAGTATGCTTATATTATACAAAAATGGCATTTTTAAACAGTCAAAACTAAATGTTTCTATGCATTGTTTTTCAAACAAAAATGGATTGGATTTTTAGCTAACATTTTTTTTACGAAAATTTAATCTCATTATTTTAGCACCAAAATTTTGCGCCACAGATTTATTCATGCAGGATGATATTATTTTAACAACACAAAAATTTTAACAGCGTTTTAATTAGATAATAGCCGCTAATAACTGCATATAAGTTTGCGCTAATTGTATTGGTTCCTATTATCACCACATAAAGTTGATTCCAAAAATACAAAGCAATTTCACTTCACTTCAAAATACTTCAACTTTAACTTCACTTCAAATATATATATATATATATATATATATATATATATATATATATATATATATATATATATTACTATATATATATATATATATATATATATATATATATATATATATATATATATATATATATATATATATATACATACATATTCGAGTGGTCCTTAAAATCAATTTTTTTCAAAAAAGTCTGCTTTTATCCACAAAAAGTGTTCTATATAATAAAATAACACTAGATTTAAAAAACTTTTGACTAAAAAAATACTTCATTGGGTGCCCCAAGAACCTTGAACAGGTCCCTAATATTATAAAAAAAGTTTTTAATAAAAATGTTATGTTGGGTCAAAAAGAAAATTTTAAAAATAATTATTTTATAAAAAACATATTGAAAATGACTAAGCGCCTATCTTTATCTAGTTAACATTGTTAACTCTGGTTTAATTAAAAATAGTATTATGTTTTTTATCAAAACAATCATCACTCACTTAATTCAACTTAAAAAAAAAAAAAATGCATAGAAGGAAGATGATATACCAGCTGCATTAACTGATATGAAAGAAAATAATACATCACTGAGAAATGCTGTTTTCAATCACAGATTTCCAGTCTCAACAATCAAAGATTGCAAAAATAACAACAAAGGTTTTCATGGCTCAGGCATAACATCGGTACTCCTAAATGAGATAGAAAAAATGATGATGCATACGTTCCAATCATTTGGTTATAGTTTAACCCAAACACTGGGGTTATGGTTTAACCAAAATGAACTCCTCAAATTTGTAACCGGCTGCCTTAAACGCAAAGATCAATTGCACTTACTCAGAAATGGCAAGCCTGGCAAAGTCTGGTTTTATGCCTTTATGAAAAGATGGGCAAAAGAAATTTGACCAAAAAAATTGAACAAGATAGCATCTAACAAAGCTGGTTTTATGCCAGAAATAATTAATCGTTATTTTGAATATACCACTAAGGAATAGTGACACGTTCAAAAAAACGTCAGATTAACAAATAATGAAACCCAGAAGTTTTACCAGTCAACAGACTGGTAAAAATTTATTATACTGTGTAGGCCTTGGCATGAATCGAGAGCAATTGCGCCCGTCACATTTAACACACTTGCCAATGGAGTATTTACAAATTGCAGGCATGTTAAACAATTATGGAAAGAAATTCTTAACAAGTATTACAAAGACACAAAATGTAAGAATTTGGAAAAAATTTCGCACTCTTGCTCAAACTGCAGTATGAGAGTGGTATATGTTTTACATGCTTGCATGCATTAGCAATCACACAAACGTTTAATCTACCATTATCATCTTTTGCAGCCTCCACAGCATCTATACCATCTTGTTCAGTCACAGCTTTATTATCTTCAACAGCTGCCACATCACACATTTCAACTACATACCAATTACCATTTTTATTAACTAAAGTTTTGATGGTATCAAGCATGTGTTGAGCGTTGAAAAACAGTATTGAGATAAAGTTAAAGCAATTTTTTCAAGCCAGAAATTATATGCATGTTAAAAAATCAAAGCTGTGCATTATCTCAAAACATGGCAGAAAATGTGTTACCAAAGAAAATGTGATCAAGTTTCTCAGAAAAAAAGAAAAAACATCAAAGGATGCTGTAAAAGTTATAAACTTAACGCAAAGCATTAACTCTTTATTACAAGTACTAAAATGCCTGAGCAAAACAATGTTGAGCAACCAAAGCTAAACAATAACTAAATTTAAAAATTAATTTAAAAGTTGAAAAATGTAAAAAATGTAAAGTACAATTATTTTAATACCTATCTAATGAAAAAAAAAAATGAAATTAAAAAAGTTTTAAATAAAAATCTAATTTTTATTGATCAGTGTTTTTTTTTTTTAACATCTTCACTTCCAACAAGGCTGCAAGCAATTACTATTAAAGTTGGAAGTTATAGGAAGAGAAAAGATGAAGTTTATAAAGCAAGATAACGATTGACAGACAACTTAAAAGATTAAAATTTATATGAATCAGGAAAACAAGATAAAGTAATGGAATTCCAAAGAACTGATGTTCGAGGAAAAAAACTAGACGAATAAGAATTTTTTGAGCACTTAGGAACAGTCACAGTAAAAAGATGAGGCTTAATTGATTGATGAATAACACAATAATCAATTTTAGTAAATGGCACAAGAGACACTAGCTCATTTGAGCAGCACCCATTATAGTATTTGCAACAAAAAAAAAGAAGCAATGACAATGTGATAATGTTTGGAGGTTGGCTGCAAGAGCATGTTTAACTATGTCTACAAGGCATTTTCACACCTTGTCTAATAGAGCATCATTGGAAGATCCGCCCCATATATGGCAACAGTATTCCATACAAGGATGGATTTGAGATTTATAGAGATAAAGAATAGAATCCTGAGTGAGAAAGTGGTGAGCATAATAAAAAGATGCAACCTTGGCAGATGCTAATTTTGCAATGAATTTGATATATGGTTTCCAAGAAAGATCGGAAGTAAGAGTTAAACCTAGAAGATAAAGGGTAGATGACTCATTGAGTACATTACTGTTCATAAAAATAGGAAGATCTAGATTATTGCAATAACGATTAGGTAAAAAAAAAATTGAGTTTTATCTGAGTTAAAGTTCACCAGCCACTAAGAGCCACATGCTGTAGCAGAAGTGAGATCCTTTTCAGGCTCAAATGCCCACTCCAAGCAATCAGAGAGTATTGGCTTCTTATCAAGACAAGATTTAATGGTAGTATCATCAGCAAACAATGCCACCTTAGATCTGAGAATTTCTGGTAGACCGTTAATGTAAATTAAAAAGAGTATAAGGTCAAGGATAGAATCTTGTGTAACCTCTGAAGTTACAGGATATCAAGAAAAGTGCTGTTCAACAAGGATAACTCTTATACTGCAATTGGTAAAGAAAAATTCAATAATCATAAAGATGTTACCTGATACACGTTAAAGATGTTACCTGATACACGTTAAGAAGAAAGCTTATGGAGAAGATCGCCATGCCACACTTTATCAAAAGCTTTAGAAATGTTGAAAGGGATAGCCTTAACCTCTCCACATCTATCTAATGCGTGATAAAACCAATCGGGTATTACTGT
This sequence comes from Hydra vulgaris, assembly GCF_022113875.1. NCBI lineage: Eukaryota > Metazoa > Cnidaria > Hydrozoa > Anthoathecata > Hydridae > Hydra > Hydra vulgaris. Next base: position 28,320,886 of record NC_061159.1, on the reverse strand, counting down.
TAGCAAATCAGCTGTAGAATGTGAAGATAGATATCCATATTGATGATCAGAATGTAAGTCATTAGATTCAAGATGAGAGATGAGGTGTTTATTAATTAAAGACTAAAAAACGTTGCTTATGAAAGAAAGACTGGGACAAAATTCCATTTCCCATTTGGGACAAAAAAATTTATTTTTTTCATAAACCTTTCTAAATATAAAATGTAATTTAAAAAGAAATTAAAACAAAATTTCACCATATTCTATAACGCTTGTAAAATAATTAGCTAAGATTATATAATTGTACTAATGTTATGAATGGTTGATTATAATTGTACTAATGTTTTGAATGCTTGTTTAAATAAAGTAATCAATAAGTTTGATTAAAAAACAAATCTTAGTTTATATGAATAAAACAATTTTTAAGACATTAAAACTTTTATGTTCATTATGAAAGAAGTTCATAAACTTATTTTTATATTATTTATTTTTTTGAAATGTGAACCATTATATATACAATGAGAATCATTATATATACAATGAGGTTTACAAAAATGGAAAGAAAAAAAATTATATCACACAACCATTTGTGACACTCCACAGCATAGCAAAGCATCTTGATAAAAAAAAAATTAGTTATTCATATATTTAAAACTACTTTTTTCTAAGCTTTCTAAAATGATTATTCCGGCCAGTATTGATAAATATTTTAGAAAATTTATGTCAATCAATATATAGAAATTTTAAGTTAAATTTATTTGTGTTATTATTTTTTTTTTTTAAAGTATTGTTTTAAAATCAGTAAAACAAATTATTTGTTTTGCATAACTTTACCTCTGCACATTCTTTTCAATGTGCATCTAACAATTTTTTGAAACTTAAAATAATCAAAATAATTTTTGTGTGAAAATGTTTATTAAAAGTTTAATATTATCTTTATTCTATAAGCAAGGATTGAAAACAACTACAGATTTTCACAGGAAGAAGTGCGATCACACATTAAAAAAAAAACTTTTCTAAAAATAAGAAAAGATATATAATTAGGGTAAAAGATTTATGTTTTGCTGTACTTTGTTCTTTAAAATTTTGTTTACTTATAACTTTTTACTCATATACTCTCTTCATATGAAACATGCAGCAAAATGTTACATAAAGAAAATATTATACATGTTACAAAAATGGAATGGTAACAAGTCAGATCGCTCTCCAGAATTTTCGAAAATAGGAATGACAGATGCTGCTTTCCAGCAGGCTTGAAAACAAGACTCTGATAAGCACTTGTTAAATAGTTTTGAAAGTATAGGCAACAGCTCCGGAGAACACTTCTGCAAGACTATAACAGGTATGTTGTCCAGACCACAAGCTGTAGAAGAGTATAAGCATGAATCACTTTAGATACAGAAGCTGAAGTAATACGAAGGTCAGGTATTGGATTAACCTGTTTATCAGCTTATTAGGTAGAATGCAACTAGTGGAATTAAGAGATGATATCGATGAGAAGTTCTTAGCAAACAATTCAGCTTTGTCTTTTGGTGAGGTGACAAAATCTGAACCTTACAAGAGAGGTGGAATAACAGATTTACCCATGCTGTTAAAGATTCTCCTGAAGTCACAAGAGCTTAACTTTTGAGATGAAATATAAGAATTTGAGACCTGAGAAAAGCGGGCTTTGGCAAAACCTTTTTACAATGGTTTCTAGCAGTAGTAAACAGAAGTCTGTTTTCTGGAGAAATGTTTTGCTGATAGGTATAAAAGTAATAGTTACAATTGAAGATTGCAAGATTGCAGCAGCACAATGAAAGGAAAACCATGGAAAGAAAAAGGCTTGACTTGGAATTGTCTAGATGAAAAAAAGGATTCCATGCCAGCCTGAATCCAAGAAGAAGGGGTATCCAACATCATTTTATCTCTTACAACTACCTTAAAGCTGACTGAGACTCTTTCAGTAATTTTCTTCATTATAGCCCGTTGGTAGAAATTTTTTGTCTTCCTGCTGACAAATGTAAGAAGCATATTTGTCAGCAGGAAGACAAATGATTTCTTCACATGGGCCATCACAAAGAAAATCACAGAAATGGAGTCCTAGTCAGCTTTAAGGTAGTTGTAAGAGGTAAAATGATAGGGGGATTCTGATGATGAAGAAGAATGAGATATTAGTTTTAGAGAGATCAAACCATAATCAGAAGCACCTAAGGGTGAATGTGGAGAAACTGAGCACTGACTAGAATCAGAAACAAGACATAAACCAAATAGAGTAGGTAAATGATTTGGATTGTCTGGAAAGCAAGTTGGAAAGTTGACTATTTGTGTTAGAGATTGAGAAAGGCAAACATTGTGGGCCTTAATGCCAGCAGAGTCACTGACACTATAGATAAGCCATTCAGTGTGATAAGCATTAAAGTCACCAACAGCAACATTGTGGCTGAAGAATAAAGAGAAAAGGCTTGTTCAATTTGATAAGAAATATCATCGAAAAAAGTGTAGTCTTGAGATGAAGAGGAGTGATATAGAACAAAAAGAAAGACAATAGAGTGAAGTGGTGCTAAATGAAAGCACATAAAAGAATAATATGTGGACTTAAACTTAGTTTGTCAACAAATGGTGAATTCTTACAAATGTAAATGCTCAGGCCAAGCATGTGGCTATTGGAGTCTTAACAAATTAAAGGAACATACACATCAACACTAAGATCACAAGATGAAACAGACGAATTCAAATTAGTCTCAAAAAGAGCTAGTAGGTCTGGTGTCAAATTATTCTCAAAAAGATCTAATAGGTCTGGTGAACTTTGCAAGAGATAAGACTCGACAGAAGAAAAGTTACTTCAAAGATCATGAATAATAATGAATGATAGATTTAGAGAACTTGGTGATGATAATGGTTTTTTGTGTTTCATAATTTTTGGTACTTAAGTTATTTTTAATTTTGTTAAAGAACTTGACTCAAAGCACAAATAGCACTCAGTACACTATTTAATAGTCCAAGCATTTGATGAACAAGTAATGAGACAAATTGTCTCATTACTATTATTAAATCTAAAGCTGTAACAAAGGGTTCCAAATGAGGCTTTTATAATGCGCACCAAAAGTACAAACAGGGAAATCATCTATGCGCAACATGGCACTGTTAGTGCTCTGATATTTTACAGCTGTTGATGAAATCAGCCTCTCTGAGAGCTACCACAGAGTTCAGGAAACCTGACTACCAGCCAGTCTCAGAACTACAATTTGTGTGTAACTATTTATGCTATAAATATTTATTACTGTAAATAAATACTCTACCTGAAATATAATAAATGTTGACTGATGTTTTTCAGTAGATAAAATCATAACAGCAACTTCTCCATTTGGATAAATATTTAAATGTTAAGGAAGCAGATTCTACATCATTACTGTACTTGATTCTACATCATTACTGTACATCATTACATGTACTTTTGCTGAACAAGTTTTCATTACTAAGGTTTTAATTATAAAATATACTTTTATTACAAACTTTTCTTTGGTGCATGCAATTTATTTTGCAAATTCAATTTATTTTGTACAATTAATAAGAACAATAAAAATTATTATTATATTCTTTTTTATGTGTGTAATTTTTGTTAGCCTTTTATAATGTTCATAACAATTGAGTTTTTAACATGTTGCAAACTGAATGGTTATTATACCAATAATTATATTTTTCACAACTCAATAATATAGTTGTGTGGACACACACACACAAAATTCAAAATCAATTTAAAAAAGCATTGAAAGATATAAGAATAAAAATAAAAAAGAAATGTATAAGAAGAGAAGGCTGAGAGGAAAGAACAAGTGGTAATACAAAAAAAAAAAAAAAAAAAAAAAAAAAAAAATTCACCATAAAAACACGTACAAAAATATGAAATGGATACTAACAACAACCACTTCCATCTGGAAAAATTGTCATAAATTTTTCTCCATTTTCATAAAACTTTTCATTAATGAAAAGATTTTCCTATAATAAAAAAATCCGGAAAATACTGAATATAATATATATATATATATATATATATATATATATATATATATATATATATATATATATATATATATGTATATATATAAATTTATAATATATAAATTTAATATTATCAAAATGTATGTATTAACAAAAAAATGTTAAGCTTCTAAATAAAACTTTTGAAAAAAAAATTTCATCTCATGTATTTTTACTTTTAGTATTTATTATTCAATTTTTTTTTTAAAGAAAAGTAAAATATCTAGAATAGAAATATGCTGTACACTCAATTTCTTGAGTGTTGGGTCCAAACTATGCAGAGTTCGAGACTGTAACAGCTGTAACAAAACAAAATAGCTTTAAAAAATAATTGCTAATATTTAAAATGTTTGTCTATTCTGTTTTTAAATTGATTGATGGTACTTGATTCTATTGCATTTTGATCGAGATTGTTCCAATCATTCACCACTCTATTTGTAAAGAAGTTAAATCTTTTTATGTTGCTTGTTAACTGCATTCTTAATTTCAAATTGCGACCCCTTGTTTTTCTTTCATTATCAATAATTTCTGGTGGATGGTGAAAATTAATTATGTCATATCCTTTAAAATATTTGAACATTTGAATTAAATCCTCTCTTCTTCTTCTATTCTCGAGCGATAATAGATCTAGTTTTTTAAGTCTCTCTTCATAGCTATACCCTCGTAAACTTTTTTGATTCTAAATGCTCTTTTTTGGACTTTCTCTAATTTATCCTTATCATACTGCCAGTACGAGTTCCAAATTGTGGCTGCATATTCTAAGTGAGGTCTAACTAATGAGACAAATAACATCTTCATCATAATCTCATTCATATAACAGAAAACATGTTTGATTTGACCGAGTTTTCGATTCGCTTTGTTCACTGCACAGTTTACATGATTATTCTATTCCAAATCGTCTGAATTTAGAATTCCTTTTTCAAAGTTGTAACCACTAATTTTTCGCCCTCGATAAATTCGAATTGTTGTTGACTATTACCAAATATAATTATTTTGCATTTTTGTTTATTGAATTTTAGTGACCACTCGTTTGACCATTCTACTAATGAATTAATATCTTGTTGTAATTCAATTGAATCATTCACATCTTTGATAGCTCGTAAGAGTTTCGTATCATTAGCAAATATTTTACAAAGTGATTTGATTCTTTTTGTTATGTTATTAATAAATACAACAAAGAAGAGAGAACCTAAAACTGAACTTTGTGGTACGCTGCTAACAACTTCATCCCAATCTGATTCAAAACTACCTAATACCACTCTCTGCAATCTGTTTTTTAAGAAGCCTCTACACCAGTTTAATACTTTCAATTCAAATCCAAGGCTTTTTAATTTAAATAATAACTTCTCATGGTCTACTGAGTCGAATGTTTTAGCGAAGTCCAGAAATGGGATCACCAATGGCCAACCTTCATTAACTGAACTTGTAATATAATCGAATGTTTCCAACAAATTTGAAACACAATTTTTTTTGTTTACAAAGCCATGTTGGTTCACGTTAATTAAATTGTTATTTGTTAGATGTTTCATCATCTTATCCCTAACGATCCTCTCCATTGTTTTATACACAATAGATGTCAATGAGACAGGTCTATAGTTAGTTGGATCAAGTTTTTTTTTTTTTAAATTATCTTCGCTTCCAACAAGGTTGCAAGCAACCACTAATTAGTGTTGGAAGTTACTGGAAGAGAAAAGATGAAGATTGTAGAGCAAGATAACGATTGACAGACGACTTAAAAGATTGCAAATTATATGAATCAGGAAAGCAAGATGAAGGAAGCGAATTCCAAAGAACTGATGTTCGAGGAAAAAAACTAGACGAATAAGAGTTTTTGGAGCACTTAGGAACAGTAACAGAAAAAGGATGAGACTTAATTGAATGACAAGTAACACAAGAATGAATTTTAGTAGATGGCACAAGAGACGCTAGCTCTTTAGAGCAGTGCCCATTATAGTACTTGTAGTAAAGAAAAAGAGAAGCAACATTACAACGATGTGACAGAGGTTGAAGGTTGGCTGCAAGAGCAGGTCCAACTATGTTACCAATGCGTTTTTGCACCTTGTCTAAAAGAGAAAGGGCATCATTAGAAGATCCGCCCCAGATATGGCAACAGTATTCCATACAAGGCCGGATTTGAGATTTATAGAGATAGAGAATAGAATCCAGAGTAAGAAAGTGACAAGCTCGATAAGGAGATGCAACTTTAGCAGATGCTAATTTTGCAACGAATTTGATATAAGGTTTCCAAGAAAGATCAGAAGTAAGAGTTAATCCTAGAAGATGAAGGGTAGGAGACTCATCGAGTACATTACCGTTCATAAATATAGGAAGGTCTAAATTATTGCGATAATGATTGGCCGAAAAAAATTGAGTTTTATCTGAATTAAAGTTCACCAGCCACTGCGAGCCCCATGCTGTAGCAGATGTGAGATCCTTTTCGAACTCAGATGCCCCCTGCAAGCAATCAGAGGGAGTTGGCTTCTTATCGTGACAAGAATAAATGGTAGTATCATCAGCGAACAATGCCACCTTAGATGTGAGAATATCTGGAAGATCGTTAATGTAAATTAAAAAGAGTATAGGGCCAAGGATTGAACCTTGGGGAACCCCTGAGGTTACAGAATAAGAAGAAGAGTACTGTCCATCAAGGACAACTTTTATACTACGATTGGAAAGGAAGGATTCAATAATGTTAAAGATGTTTCCAGATACACCATAAGAAGAAAGCTTATGGAGGAGACCAGCATGCCAAACTTTATCAAACGCTTTAGAAATGTCAAGAGCAATGGCCTTAACCTCTCCACCTTTATCTAATGCGCGATAAAACCTATCGGTTATTACTGATAGCAAATCAGCCGTAGAACGAGAAGATCGAAATCCATACTGATGATCAGAAAGTAGGTTATGAGATTCGAGATGAGAGATTAAGTGTTTGTTAATTAAAGATTCAAAAACCTTGCTTATGATAGAAAGAAGACTAATGGGACGGTAGTTAGATGAGTCAGATCGCTCTCCAGAATTTTTAAAAATTGGGATAACAGATGCTGCTTTCCAGCAGGCTGGAAAACAAGACTCTGATAAGCACTTGTTGAATAGTTTTGAAAAGATAGACGACAGCTCAGGAGAACACTTCTGCAAGACTATAACAGGTATGTTGTCCGGGCCGCAAGCTGTAGAAGAGTCTAAGCGTCTAAGTTTGTTCCCTTTTTTAAACAATGGAATAATATTGGCGCATGACCAAACTTTAGGTATTGTTCCTAATTGAAATGATTTGTTAAATATGATTGATAATGGTTTGGACAATACATCTGAGCATTCTCTGAGAACTCTTGGGTGCACTTTATCTAGTCCTGTTGCTTTATTTGTGTCTAATTTATTTAAGTAGTTTTCAATTATTGTTTTATTAAATTCAGGGTCTTGACAACAGCTTGAAGTTTTCACAAAGTTTGTTGGAATTGAAGTTTACTTTTTTCTTAAGATTCTTGTTTAATTCTTTATAATAGTCAAGCATTTGATTGTCGATAAACTTTAATTTTCTACACTCGAACCACAGTCGCCTTTTTTCTTTAGTAAGTAGCTTTATTTCATTATTCATCCAAATTGATACATTATTTCTCGGATTATTTGATAATTTAGTAAATGGAATGTACTTGTTACAACCTTCATGATACAGAGAGAGCCATTTTTCATAACACGAGTTCACATCTATATTGTGAAATTCTCTACTCCAGTTTATAGTTTTAAAATATTGGCTCATTGGATAGTAATTACCTTTGTTAAAATTTATCTTTTCATATATAAACTTTCAATCGTACAATTAACAAACTATGTTTGAATTTAATAACATGGTGCCCATGATTAATACCTCCTAGTGGTGGGAGATGAATTAATCCGAAAACACGATTTTTGCATTCAGTGAGAATTAGATCTAATACGTTAGTCATTACTCCTACGTTATTCTGAAATGTAGGTTCTATTACGTTTTGGTGTAAAAAACAATCATTTAAACACTCTAGGAATATTTTAGCCTGTACATCAGATGCGTTCAATAACATTCCAAAATATTCTTCAGACCATTTGATTGTATTGAAATTAAAATCCCCACATATTAATAACCCTGCAAACTTTTTATTTATATTCATAGAATGAGCGTATCTTATAGATTTAATTATATCATTACATTTATTCATATCGCTTGCTCCCGTTCTATATACACATCCGCATAATAATTTTTCTAAACCTAATTCAACTATACACCAAACTTGCTCTACATTTGGGTTATTTAAACAATTCTCTGCAACCTCATAGACTTTGATTTTATCTTTTATATACATACAAACTCCGCCACCTCTATCAATGTTTCTATCCATTCTAAATAGAGTGTATCCTACTATATTTATAACTGAAGAATTTGTCCACCATGTCTCGCTTATCATTATAATATCAGCTTTGCTTGAAATTATTTCCTTAATTAAATCATCTAATTTATTGTTCAACGATGTTGCACTTGTGTATAAGCACGTTATCTCACTAAGTTTATCACTCAAATTCGACAGTGTATTAACACTCTTTTCATTTCGGAAATGAGTTTTTGTATTATTGTTATTATTATTATTGTTACTGATGTTGTACTTATTAATTTTTACATTTCTTTTAATAACATTTTTTGAATTTTGGTTAGTCATTTTCATGAGTCCTAATTACTAGTTCATGGGTTCCAATAAATAACCCATAGGTCTTAATGATCATTCTATGGCATTAACAATATTAAAACCATGGTGACATATTACTTTGTCATATAACATGATTAAAATTACTTTACCAGAGTTGTTGAGGTAGCAAATGGAATCAAGAGAAGCAACCTTAGCAAGTGCTAATTTAGCAATCAATTGTATATATGGTTTCCATGAAAAGTCAGTAGTAAATGATAATCCAAGAAGACATAGTGAAGAGGACTCTGTGAGAGGGTTGACATTCATTAATATAGGAATGTCGACAGTATTGAGATTGTTGTTTTCAGTAAATAACTTATTTTTTTGGGGACAAAATTTACTTGCCACTAAGTAAATTTTGTCCCCAAAATTTTTTACAGAATTAAGATCAGACTTAAGATCGGCTGCCTATTCTAATTGATTGAAAAGAGAAGACTTTTTGTCAAGACAGGAGAATAAAGTTGAGTCATCAACAAAAAGAGATTTAGCTGTAAGGTTGTTGGGAAGATTATTAAGGTAGATAAGAAACAAAACAGGACCAAGGATAGAACATTGAGGTACCTCAGAAGTTACTGGAAATAAAGAACAGTGTTGGCCTTCAAGGATGGCTTTAATAAAGTGGTTAGAAAGAAACGAATTGGTAATCTCAAAATCTTTCCCACATACACCATATGAAACAAGCTTATTGAAAAGACCAACATACCAAACTTTGTTGAAAACCTTAAATATGTCAAGAGCAATAGCCCTAGCCTCTCTGCCTCCATCTAATGCGTGATAAAATCTTTCAGTCACAGCAGTTAGCAAGTCAGCCATAGAGAGAAAGGATTGAAAACTGTATTGATTGTCTGACAGTTATTTATTTTACTCAAAATAAGGTGTGAGAAATTTGTTTATAAAAGACTCAAAGACCTTGCTAATAACAGAAAGAAGACTGATCGGACCATAATTGGAGGGGTCAAAATGTTCACCAGAGTTTTTGAAAATTGGAACAACTGATGCTATTTTCCAGCAGGCAGGAAAACAAGACTCAGTCAGGCACTTATTAAAAAGTTTAGAGAGAATTGAAAAAAGTTCTGGAGGACAATTTTTTAGACTATGACAGGAATGTTGTTTGGCCGTAGAAGAGTTTAATCAAGATATGACTTTAGTAATGGAAGCTGGAGTGATTTGAATGTCTAACAATGGGTTAATCTGTTTAATTGGAATGGAAGGAAGAGATTTGCCATAAGATTCAAGAGTTGAATTAGAAGAAAAGTTCTTTATAAATAGTTCTGTCTTACTCATTTTTCAGCTGAGAGGGAAAAGATGTCAGTTGGAGGACCGTCACAAAGAAAACCATGAAAAGATTCGTATTCAGCTTTAGAGTAGTAGTAACTACATACTAATTTAATATTATAATTAAAAATGTTCAGCTCTTAAATAAAACTTCTGATAAAAAATTTTATCTCATGAATCCCATTAATACAATGTTAGAGAAACTAATAATAAATAATTAAATCTGTAAATAAAAAGTTTCCAGTAATTTTTATCTGAGATGGTGATCCAGTAATTTTTCTCTAAGATGGTGATCCAGTAATTTTTCTCTGAGATGGTGATCCAGTAATTTTTCCTCTGAGATGGTGATCCAGTAATTTTTCCTCTGAGATGGTGATCTAGTAACTTTTCCAGTATGATTCCTCCTTTTCATACCTGTTTGTTTTCTATTTTTAATGTCAAATCCGGTGTAAATGATGAATTTAGTGAAACAGATTCTAAATATTAAAATTATTTAACTAAAGAGAGTAAATAAAATTAGACAACATGTAAATTATAAAAAAATAGTTAAAATGTTTTAAAATTATTTTAACTATTTCTTAAAAAACCTTTTTTTTAGGTTAATAAAACAACAGATAAGTTAATATTTTGCTTTATTGTAAAAAGACATATTTATGTTTAAACTAAATTGTGGAAGATGGTAAAAAAAAAGTACATTTTTTAAAATTATTTACTTTAAATTTCTATCAATATGGATATATTCCACATATTTTTAACCCTGAATGACAATTTTAAACAGTTGATCTTTGCCCATAAGCTATTCCAAATAATTTACTAACCCCTAATTCAGTTAAAGGGTGACCTGGATGGTGACGAAGCCAAGTACCAACTTTCAAAGAATATATTGAGGCTTTTGTAGAATGAAACATCAAGCGGTTGCAGTTTGTGCATGCAGTGGAATGGAAGTAATTTTTTTAAATGATTTTTTTTTATGACTTGAATGTCTACCCAAAGTTAGAAGAGCTGGTAGGTTTCATGACTATAGCTGGACTGCTTTTAAAAATGATTAAGCCATTTTTCAAACAACTCAATTAAAACCCAGCCATTTTTGCTGCAACCAGAAATAGAACATTTTGGAAATTTATCTAAAAATTCAGGTCTCACTTGAATACGTGGATAGATCAGCATTTGTGAACAAAAATCCGCCTGCTGTTTGGCAAGAAAATATTCTGATTGTTTTTCCTCTTTCAAAGCTTGTTAAGCCACCAACACTGTGTTTTCCACCAACACTGTGTTTTCCACCAACACTGTGTTTTCCCTTCAGGTCAAAAATATTTCCTGTTTTATGACCTGTTTTATGGCAATCCAGATTTATCTATGTTGAACAAGTTTGATAGTGAAGTAATCTGCATTCCATTGGTATTAAAAATTATTTTTTCTAGTTCATCATAAAAACGATTTATCTTAATTCTATTAAAACTGATAGCTCAATGCAACAACATTGACTCAGCAACTCTTTCAGAGAGTTTATTATGACGTTTCAAAAAACCATTCTTTTTATTCTGATGTAGTTTCACAATTAAACTTGTGAATAACCACATTGTCTTTACAAAACTGGAATATCCTTTGTTTCACATCGTTTGGAGACCAAACAATCTCTGTGACATGGTCAGAAAGTACTACTACAAGTTCTTCTTCTTAAAAAACAAATTTTTTTTATTTTAGTTTCGTAGAAAACACTGGTCGGCAAAATTCAGCATTGCCAAAATAAAAAACTGTTTATCAACCTGTTTATCAGAAATTATCTCCATAGAGTAGTCCTTGGGGAAACAATTATGTCATGTAACATACTTTGAGTTTCATATTATTGTTGCTCACATTTTATTCAGTTCATATTTTTGAATAAAATAAATAATGATTTTTTATTTATAATAAATAAAAAATTTACAAGAAAAAATCATTTATCCTGCATTTTCAAAAAAAGTAAAAACGTTAAGTACTTTACCCTATATATATATATATATATATATATATATATATATATATATATATATATATATATATATATATATATATATATATATATATATATATATATTAAATAAATAAAAATTAATTTATTATTTCTCTATTTTTATAAGAACATTGAGCACTCTATTTTGAAGAATACATTTAAAATTATTTGTATTTAAATTCAATCAGTAATAACCTTAAAAATGGTGGAACTTTCTTTTATGTAGTCTAAATCTATTTTTATTTCATCATTGATCTCAATTGATGATGTGATTGAAGTTGAAGGTTTTATTGTCCACCCTTCATCCATACATTTTGGAGAGGACACTGAATACTGAATAGTTTTTATTTGACGTCCACCTAAATTATAAATAAAGTTGATTGCAATATTTTACCTTTGTTTAGGTAGCAGGTATAAGGTGCATAAAAGCAAAGCAAATTTGAGATGACAGAGTGGAGTTAAACTTAGCATAGCCAGTTCAGGGTAGTAGGAGTAAAGTTAGAGTACCAAATTTTAAAAATAATAAATTTAAAGTTTTTTTTAAGATTTTGAAGTTAAAAATATAAAAATAAAAGTAAAAGTATTGCCTAGAAAATCTTCATCCTGAAAACTGTCAGACTGGTTTATTTTAAAATCAAACTTCTTATATCTAAATATGAACTACAAAAACTAATAATAAATAATTAAATCTGTAAATAATGTGAATATTTTATAAAATATACACATATTTTATTTAATATCAAGTTAAATAAATGTATGTGTTATAAAGAAATAACAAATTTTCAAAAATTTACTCTACTTTTTTAAAAGCTTAAAAGACCAATATGAATGATTGTTTAATTGGTTTGAAAAATCTCACAAACATTTTTTAATTTACTTAATTTACTTTTTTTGCAAGCAAAAAGTCTTTTTTTGCAAGCAAAAAGTCTGCACAATTGTAGAGTAGATTGCTGTCATCTCTCGGGCATTAGTCCTTAATACCTGAGAGCCCATTACAATCTTACAAGCAACTCATTTTTTATTATTTTTAAAAATCTTTTTTTTTATTTTATTACAAACCTCTTGATGAACAAAGATGCTGCAGAGACTTGATAAGGATTAAAAATGGAAGTTCTTGCATACAAGGCAAGCATATATCAATGTTGCAATGTTAATAACCATCATAGTTTCATCTCCTTATAATTATTTTTTTTAGAAGAAAAAAAGTAATAAGATAAAATTTTTTATTAAAATCTTCTCCTTCACCTTAAATCCTCTCAATAGGTAAAACCTCAATTTATCCTGCATATTTAGTTCAAATTAAAAAAATATCTGGCATATCTGATATATTTTTTTTTTTTTTTTTTTTTTTTTTTTTTATTTTACTTCACCTCCTCAAGGCCGAGAAGGCCACTACAAACGAGGAGGCTACTTATTTTGTGGCTATAACCCTCTCTCAACTCTATAACTCCGAAACACGAACCTTGACGAACAAGGCCGCTGCGCGGAGAAACGAGTTGAGCGCGGTACTACCAGGGACGTGGTGGGGATCGAACTCGGAACCACTCGTTTATGAAGCGAGCGCTCTACCACTACACCACTACCGCAGATAAAAAACAAATATCTAGCATATCTGATATATAAGCAGATAAAAAAGTTGATAAAAACTTTTTTTTTTTTTTAATTTTAATTCACCTCCTCAAGGCCGAGAAGGCCACTACAGACGAGGAGGCTACTTATTTGTGGCTATAACCCTCTCTCAACTCTATAACTCCAAAACACGAACCTTGACGAACAGGGCCGCTGCGCGGAGAAACGAGTTGAGCGCGGTACTACCAGGGACGTGGTGGGGATCGAACTCGGAACCACTCGTTTATGAAGCGAGCACTCTACCACTACACCACTACCGCATAACTTATATCCATTTCAACTTTACTTCATATATAAAAAAAAACAATTTGAAAAAACAACTAACCGGTTGAGAGTGTGATGTTTTTGAGAGTTAATAGAAGTATTACGATGTGTTATATCAAGAAGTTCATCATATGTTATACCTGTATCTTTTGTTGCTATGTGCAGTAATGAAACAAAATATTCATACTCTGCACAACAATAGATCTAAAAAACAACTTGATATCAATGATATAATCATGAAGTTTTATAACTATTTTTATATGAAAGTTTTTAAATCTTCCAGTTTTTAGTCATATAATATATTGTTAGCATGTTTTTATGATTATGATTTCAATAATGTATTTTATGATGATTAAAAACTAAAAAAAATTAAAAATACTTTTGCAAAATTAAGTTTGTTTAGTGAATTTTCCATGACAACAGTTTGTTCTTGGGTAACTTCAACAAGAAAATTATTACAAAATTGACAAACTTTATCAGAGGAAGCAATTACTTTATTTGTTAACTCAATCAATGATTGAAGTTTAATACTAGACTTTTCTGTATGATATTGTAAAATTTCTGGTGTAGTTTTAAAGCTAGGAAACATAAGTTTTTTTATTATGCTCATATCTTGAATATTGCTTCGATATTTTTTAACTTTATCTTTAGATTTTTTATTATCCGATAAAAGATCATTTAACGATTTGCTAGTTTTAACAAAATTATCTTTTATTTCTTTTTTAGATTGCTTAAAATTTTTATCAAACTTTTCTTTGTTATTCTTCCGTAGTTTCTTAGAGGAATCTAAAAAAAAAAATATATTTTAAAAATCAAATAACAACATAAAACAAAAAAACAAAAAACACATATTATACATAATGTCTCAAAAAAACACATAAGCACAACAATATTTGTTGCATTTACACAGGTGTTTCATACAATCACATACAAACATTTATAAATATCTCAAATTAAATTGTATAAATATTAGAATGTCTTGCATAAATACATATTCACATCAAAGTGTTAAGACACTTTGATGTGAATATGTTTAAGAATATACCAAAATCAGGGTGCATAATTTAAACATAATCAGGTTGCTTAATTTAAACATATGAATATTAGGGTGTCTTAAATAAAAACATAGACACATTATAAACTATCAAAAACTGATCAAAAATATGTAAATAAATTTTTTTTTTATTTACATAACTTGTATCTCAGTAAATAATATTGAGCAGCTAACTATAAACCTCGGTCAGAACATCATATTTTTGTGTGAACCAGAATGCCATATTATTGTGTTAGAAATACTCATCCTTTATATAATTGTATAAAATTCCATAGAAGCCTCTTACTCATTATTTACATTATTGGTAACACCCTATATTATTCAATTTGCAATTTTTAAAAGTCTTACATAAATAAATATCTTGATAATATTTAACAATGATTTAAAAAATTACCATTAAAATCTCTTTAGAAATAACATTGATGGTGAAGTAGACAGTCTTAAACATATAAGAACATTTTATTATCATGTTGTATTTCTAAACTAGTATACTTTTTATATAGACAAACATCTAGGAGAAACTGGAATAAAATGGGGTACTTAAAGAAAAAGCTCTTCTAGACTAACAAAAATTGTCAAAATCAAATTTACTTGAAAACAAAATAATACAACATTGACAGCATTGTAACAAAGCAAAAACACTCTAGAGTGTAAACTTTTTTTAATATATTGAATTAAAAAAAAAATACACAAACACCCCATTTGTGTATTTCTTTTTTTTAATACTAGGGCGAAACAGGGTTTTTTTTAATACTAGGGCGAAACAGGGGGGGGGGGTTTGACATGGGTAAAAATGGGGTCATGAGATCTTGTGTAACAATAAAACCATATACTATTTATGCATAGCTCACACACAAAGTTTGGACTATTTTTTTTTCTTCATTTCCAGCACAGAAATAGTGAGCCTGTCTATTTCTGTACTGGCACTCACTACAAAAAACACAACTTTCAACATTCTAGGAATAAAGCTCTTTAGAATAGAAAAATTTAGAGCCAAGAATAAAGAAATTAAGAGCCATTGTACCATTAATTACATAAGCCAAAGCAGCAATAGAAGCAAATGAGTTAAAATGGGGAAGTAAAAGTGAAAATGTGTGGAGACAGTAGTCAAACTCAAAGCAGCAACTAGGGGTTAGTATAATTAAGCTAGAAGCACTATAAGTGTACAATTACATGATATAAAATAATTACAAAGTTGGGGGAAATGAGGAAAAACCCCATTTTGCCCCATTTAAATTATCCAATTTTACCCCATTGTAGTTGTACATTAAAATGCATTATAATCAAAACTGGATTGACTTTATTGTTGAGTTAAATATTTGTCAACAATAAGTTATTAAGATAAAATAAAATATTTAGCTTTAATTATTAAGTACCAGCTTCTGAAGTTGTAAGTTAAAAAAATTTGAAGAAAAAGAGATGCAAAGATTTATATTTAACTTGCAACAATAATGCTGCATGAAAAGAGGACTATATATCAAGATAGCACTGGCTTTTATTGCATTACTTCAAATCCGTAATATGGTCCGTAATATGGTCAACATTCCTACCGTAATATGGTCAATATTCCTATATTAATGAATGGCAATCCTCTCACTGAGTCCTCCTTTTTACGTCTTCTTGGATTATCGCTTACTACTAACCTTTCATGGAAACCATATATACAATCGATTGCTAAATTAGCTTCTGCTAAGGTTGCTTCTCTTTATCGTGCTCGCCATTTCCTTACTTCTGATTCCATTCTCTACCTCTACAAATCTCTTATTTGTCCCTGTATGGAATACTGTTGTTATATTTGGGCTGGTTCTTCTAACGATTCACTTTCTCTTCTTGACAAGGTCCAAAAACGCATTGTAAATGTTGTTGGACCTGGACTATCTGCTAAGCTTGAACCTCTTTCCCATCGTTGTAAAGTTGCATCTCTTTCTCTTTTCTACAAATACTATCATGGTCACTGATCAAAGGAGTTATCATCTCTAGTTCCATCAACTAAAATTCATTCTCGTTTTACTCATCATTCAGCTAAGTCTCATTCGTTTACTGTATCTGTCCCTGCATGCTCTAAAAACTTTTATTCATCTAGTTTTTTTCCCCGCACTTCAATCCTTTGGAACTCTCTCCCATCTTCATGTTTTCCTGACTCATACAACCTTCAACTTTTCAAGTCTTCTGTCAACCGTTTCCTTGCTCTATAGCTCTGTTTTTTTTCCTAGTAACTGCCAACTTAATAGTGGTTGCTTGCAGCCTTGTTGGGAGTGAATGCAAATAAAAAAAAAAAAATCCAATTATTTGAGTTTTTGAGGCTCTAAAGGGTGTATTTGCAAAATTCCATTAATCTTCATACCCCATTTGACCCAAGTTGTCTCTAAATACTGAATAAAAGTCTGTTAAATTTAGTTTTGAACATTTGTTTTTTAATTTTACAAAATATATTGTTTAAATTCAAAAAAAATGTTAAGGTTTGTGTTTCAAGGTAAGAGAAACTTGTGACAAAATTATTTATTTGAAATTACATCTTAATTAAAAATAAATTCAAATTGTAGTTGTAATTAAAAAATAAGAGTTGTCAGAATTTTTGAAAAAAAAAGATTATAATTTGCTTGCATATATACTAGTAGGATTTGCCAAAATCTGGGAAGTTTCCCAAGAAATCCTGATTATTTTATGTATGAAAATTGAAAAAAAAAAATTATTACTCAATTCAGTATGATGCAATAAAATAACTAGTACAGAAAATTATTTCTTTTGTCTTTTGAAAATATACAGAAAGCTCAAAATAATTCTCATCACTTAAGCTACTTCATATTTTACAGCAAACTAGTCAACAGCTTGTTTCTGGTTGTTGCTAGATAATCCTTTTTCAAGTTTTGTTTAGTTGTTCACTAATAGATTTTTGTCATTTTCTGAGCAGATATCTTCTTCACTTGATAAACTTTTAATGTTAAATTTTCTAGGAAGATTTTAACTTGTGACATTTAATCTATTTAAAAGATCAAACATTATTTTTTTACTTTCTTGAATTAGATGTTATTTTTGATGTTTCAGATAGAGATTTAACTTGTTTTCTCCAAGAATTTGGTAGTTGACTGCAATATCTAATGTAGATATTAAAGCAAGCTACATAATTCAGCCCTTTGTTTTTTTATTCTGCATTAAAAAGCTGACAATTTATTGTAATATTTTATTGCAAATTGACATTTTATAGTAATTTTTTATTCTTTAAATTTAGTTTGCACAAAGCATAATGTTAGCAGTTATAAGATTTGCATCATGTGGACATTTACTAGTTTTACTGGGATTATCATGTTAACTAGTTCAAATATAATTTTATACTCACTACCTTTTTTAACCAATCATTAATACTGATATCAACAAAGATCTTTTTTTATGCAATTTTAAACATTGAAATTTTTTCCAAAATCATTTTTTAGGTATGTTCAATTATCATTTTTAGTTAATGACTTTTTAAAAACCATCATAACTTTTCTAACTTTATTTATCACTGGGCCTATTACTTTAATCAGTTAATCTTCAATTAATTGATTACTTACTATAAAGCAACTTTTATTTCAATCAACATCATTATCTGATTCACAGCTTACACTAAAATGCAATTTCATTTTCCAAACTTTTTATAATATCTTGTCTTCCTCTACTAATTGTTTCGGTATACAAACTGATGCTGACGTATTAAATAAAACTATACCCAGTTACCATGAGCAGCATTGCTGTTGATTAATCTTTAATAGTTGGTAGTGGTGCAGAGTTAAATCGTTTGCCTCATAAGCAAGAATTTTCAAGTTCTATTCCCAGAACTTGGAGTTATAGAGTTGAGAGAGGGTTGTAACCACAACTAAAGTAGCCAACTTGACTATAGTATCCTTCTCAGCCTTGAGGAGGTAAATTAACATAAAAATAAAAAAAAATTGTTTTTAAATTTTTGGCAAATTACTTTTTAGCCAGCTCAGCACCTGTATTAGTAGAAATAAATATTATGTTAAAAGATAACCCAGCCGAGCCTAAATTTTTGCTTGCACTTCTAACATATTGTCTTTTTACTTTTATTATTTTTACTTTTATTACTCCATAGTTCTTCTTTTGATGGCAGATGAAAATTTATTTTATGTAACTGAAATAGACACTTATGAAGTACTTTTGTTGATCCCTTAGTACTTTTCAATATTTTTTTTGCAATTGCTTAAGTTACCCTTTGCTGTTTCACTATTTTATAACCTTTTACTTGACCAGAACTTTTCATCAATTAACTTGTCTACAAATTCAATCTTTATTTATTAAGTAATCAACTTATTCACATAGTGCTGTGTATGTAATAACGCTCTTCTTTGAGGCACAGTTGATAGTATTGCAGATTTAAATCCTCCTCAGGGAGATTTGAATTTTAATGTTTTATTTTTAGAAGGTAATTATTTGTATGTTCATATAATTGTAGGTTCTCATTACATTTTTGCTCACATTATTTGTACGCTCGTACAAATGTTTACATAGCAAAAATCTAATTTGTATGTAAAAAATTTAAATTCTTCATTTTTTCTCCGAACTGATATAGTAGTATAGTCTTGTGGATGTAATATATGTCTAATTTTGAAGTGCAGCTAACAGGGTTGCAAGTTCAATTTCTCCTGAAAATGCTCTTTTTTTAATTTCAATGTTTTTTCATTGATTATGATTAAAAAAATGGTATTTTATTGCAGTTTTTATATAGCCAATATTGTAAATCAATACTTGTATTGATTTACAATACTGCAGGGATTGATTACTATATTAATATATTAGTATAGTTATTAATCCCTATATATTATTAACATATAGGGATTAATAATTATATTAATGTATTATATTAATATATATAATATATTATTATTTATTCATAAGATTGACGCTATATATATATAAATATATAAATATATATATATATATATATATATATATATATATATATATATATATATATATATATATATAGCGTCATACTGAAATAGCTTGTTGCTGGGGGCTTCAGTACATACACCGACTGACAAATATCCTGACTTGCAGCAGAGTGCTGCTACATCGACTGAGGTTTTGGGATAGAGCAGCAATCTTTTCTTTCATTATTCTTTGCTTTTTTCTTCTTTTTCTAAAAACGCGGTATGCTATAAAGATAAGCAAAACTAGTGGACAAATGCTTATCTAAATCAGCTATAGGAGATATATATATATATCCTATAGACAAAGCTGAATTGTTTGCTAAGAACTTTTCATCAATATCATCTCTTGATTCCACTAGTTGCGTTCTACCTGATATAGGTGTCAAACAGGTTGATCTATTGCTTGACATCCGTATCACTTCAACTTCTGTATCTAAAGTGATTTCCTGCTTAGACTCTACTACAGCTTGCAACCTGGACAACATACCTGTTATAGTCATGCAGAAGTGTTCACCGGAGCTGTCATCTTTTCAAAACTATTCGAGAAGTGCTTATCAGAGTCTTGTTTTTCAGCCTGCTGGAAAGCAGCATCTGTTATCCCTATTTTTAAAAATTCTGGAGAGCGATCTGATTTGTCTAACTACCGTCCCATTAGTCTTCTTCCTGTCATAAGCAAGGTTGAATCTTTAATTAACAAACACTTAATCTCTCATCTTGAATCTAATAACTTACTTTCTGATCATCAATATGGATTTCGATCTTCTCATTCTACACTGATTTGCTAACAGTAATAATCAATAGGTTTTATCGCGTATTAGATAAAGGTTAAGGCCATCGCTCTTGACATTTCTGAAGCGTTTGAAATTAAAAAATAAGTTTGGCATGTTGGTCTTCTCCATAAGCTTTCCTCTTACGGTGTATTTGGAAACATCTTTAAGAATATTGAATCCTTCCTTTCCAATCGTAGTATAAAAATTGTCCTTGATGGACAGCACACTTCTTCTTATTCTGTAACTTCAAGGGTTCCTCAAGGTTCAATCCTTGGCTCTATACTTTTTTTAATTTACATTAAGGATCTTCCAGATAATCTCACATCTAAGGTGGGATTGTTCGCTGATGATACTACCATTTATTCTTGTCGCAATAAGAAGCCAACTCCATCTGATTGCTTGTAGGGAGCATTTGAGCTTGAAAAAAGATCTCACTTCTGCTACAGCATAGGGCTCACAGTGGCTGGTGAACTTTAAATCATATAAAACTCAATTTTTTTCAGCCAATCATTATTGCAATAATTTAGACCTTCCTATATTTATGAACGGTAATGTACTCGATGAGTCATCTACCCTTCATCTTCTAGGATTAACTTTTATTTCTGATCTTTCTTGAAAACCTTATATCAAATCCGTTGCAAAATTAGCATCTGCTAAAGTTGCATCTCTTTATCGAGCTTTATATTTTCTTACTCTGGATTCTATTCTCTATCTCTATAAATCTCAAATCCGGCCTTGTATGGAATACTGTTGCCATATCTGGGGCGGATTTTCTAATGATGCTCTTTCTTATTTAGACAAGGTGCAAAAACGCATTGTAAACATAGTTGGACCTGTACTTGCAGCTAACCTTCAACATTTATCATATCGTCATAATGTTGCTTCTCTTTCTCTTTTCTACAAATACTATTATGGACACTGCTCTAAAGAGCTAGCGTCTTTTGTGCTATCTACTAAAATTCATTCTTGTATTACTCGCCATTTAATTAAGTCTCATCCTTTTTCCTTAGTACTCCAAAAACTCTTATTCACCTAGTTTTTTTTCCTCAAACATCAGTTCTTTGGAATTCGCTTCTTTCACCTTGTGTTTCTGATTCATATAATTTGCAATCTTTTAAGTCGTCTGTCAATCGTTATCTTGCTCTACAATCTTTATATTTTTTCTTCCAGTAACTTTTTCTGTCTCATTTGTGCTTGCATTTGGCACAAGACAACTGTAAGTTGATATTCTTTTAAGAATACCTGGATTTTCTATGGCTTCCAGAAGGAGATATAAAACAAAATGGCAGTTGTCAAAAGAAACCTTTTTTTATTTGTCAGAAACAAATGTAGAATTTGCTTTTTTGGATAAATGCAACACTGAAAGTTAATAAAAAAGCTAAATAAATAAGTCAGAGACTAACAACAACAAAAATTCTTGTTGAAGTAGTCAAGCGTCATAGACATCACCAAGCAAACAAAAGAAGAAATTATTTCCTGCATCTTCAAAAAATTGATAACGTGCAATTTTTTCATATAATAGATTCTTAAACTATTATTAGTAATGATTATAAATTATTAGTAATGATTAGTATTTTGAGTTATTATTATTTTAAAATTCTTATTTCTTAATATATCGTTTACCATTACACTGGTGTCTTTCTTGAATTTCTTTTTCTTTATTAGCTGCAATGAAATCGTCTTTTAAACAACTCCAGTCAGTTTGCACAATTTTAGAACAATATTTTTGGTTCTCTTCATGAGGGATATCAGACATTTTCTAGAAAACAAAAACTGAAATTATTATTTTTTTAATTTCTTTAAATAGAAAATATCTTAAGCATTTTCTATTTTACACAACTTTTTTGCAAAAAAAAAAAAAAATGAAAGTAAAATACTTACATTCTTTCCAATTTGTAAAATAATAAACTTGCAAAACCATTAACGGTTAGTTAATTGTTATATGAAATACCCATTTTATGTATAAATCACTCCAATAAGCTAAACAAGTAAATTATTGTAATTTTTTTTTTGAAACTTTTCTTACTAATTATTTAAAAAGGTTTAACTTTATTTTTAAATATACTTAACACCATTAAAATTAAAAATTATTAAATCGATCAGTTTTAACGAAAATATATTCATCAGACGAGATTTGCTCTTAGTAACATTTGTCAACAATAACGTCCGCATGATCCCAAAATGGCGACTGCTTAGGTAAATAAATTCGTAAATCTAATGTATTCTGGAGTATGTGCAAATCTGCATTAGTGCAAAGCATTGAAAAAACTTTTTTTTATTGTAAAATTGTATAAATACAAACCATCATAAATGCTCCAAATAGTTTCTTTATGTTAAATTTTAAAAAACAAAAAGTAAACCACCTCCAAACCAAGTTCAAAAAAATATGAAAACTGTGTACATTTTGCTGCGAGTATTCTTTCCTTTTTATTTATTTATTAGAAGTATTTATAACATATCTATAACATATCATATATATGTATATATATACAGACACATATTAGAGCAACTACGATAAGATATAAAAACAAATTTTTATTGCAAATAGTTAAACAAACAGTTTCTTAATTCAGAACAGTGGCGCCAATTGCGCCATAGCTTTGAGATACCAAACAAGATAGCAAACTTCCAGACATGGAGCAAACTCCAAACAATAATATGTTTATAATTATGTCAAATATGGATGCTTTGCAAAAAATTGCAATGATTGGAGCTTGGGAACAAAAAAGCCCTAAAATTTTGTCCAGACCCTGCCCAAAACGTGAGAGCAACAAGTTGATGAAATATTTTTTATACTATTTTCAACTGACTTATATTCATTGATAAATTTTAAGTTTCATAGTCAAATATTTTAGCGTTCAAAATTTATGACCATATAAAGTTTAAACCCCCCTCAATTTGAGGGATTGCAGATTTTATATGGTCATTCTGAAAAATAATAATATGAAAACTTAAAATTTATCGATGAATATAAGTTTGGGGCAGGATGGGGCCAAAATTTTTTGCTTACGGCACCATTTATTATTTATATAATCTTTTTAATAACTCAAATCATGATTATAACACTTTAAAACATAAAACCCAAAAAAACTACCACCAATTAGTTTAAATCTATCATTTACAAATATTGGTATTCTTCAAAGTAAAGTTTGAGGTCTCTATAGTAAATTTTTGAATTAAATATTAATTAATTTAACTGTTGTAATTAATTCATAACTGTTTGCTTAAAGGCTTTGACTATTCATGGCCGACGACATGGGTTTTGAAGTGGAGGGCCGCAATCGTCTATTTCTCGAATAAAGTCATTTATATGTAGAATTTTCTCAAAAAATTTTAAAGAAAAGGTCCCTTAGACACGTGCCCACAGTCCTATTCTCTTACATGTTTTTTTCAATTTCACTTAAATATCTTTGCTTTTAACCATTCTTCTTTTGATACAAATCATTTTGATACTGTTTCTGATTATATCGGTTCCTCTTTTTCCAGCTACCCTTTTCCACTGGACTCATCACTAACCAATGAACTCATCACTAATTAGTGACAATAAAACTTGAAAATTTATAACTATTGCTAAAACTATTTTTCACTTGAAATTTTTCAAAGATTATGACCCTTACAACTTTTTGTTGAAGTGAATTTTGAGAAAAAATGAAGTTGTTTTTCAGAACAATCTAAAATAGTTTCCAAACTATTTTAAAAGTATTTAACTTCTTTTACTGCGTGCTAAAAAACAGCAATTATGGCAACTATAGTTTTGACTTTTAAAAGGTCTGGAAATTATAAATGAACCCTCTAATTATTGAACAAACAGTTTTTCTTACAATTATCAGCAAGATTTTTATCTTTTATCTTGAGTTTAATAATTTAATTACCATACTTCGGGTATGTCTTGTTATACTGCTTATTTATTAATTAACAACTGTTACTTTTTTTTTCTTTCTCTCAAGCTTAAATTCACAAACACGAATCTTTTTAAACAAGGTTACTGTGCGTGGTACTTCCAGAGGCGTACCGTGAATTTAAACCTTGAACCTCTTGATTGCGTCAAGTGTTCTACCACTATTTCACTAAAGCATAATAAAACTATTTATTAATTGACCCGATCGTCCCAATTGACCCTTATAGTGAAATATAGTAACAGTAATAAAGAATTTAGTCCAATGCAAGGTACAGTTTATGCAAACAGGTCTTTTTTCTAAAAATAAAAAAACATAGCAGCTAAATTAAGGTCTATAGGCATAGCTACAACTTTAATATTTTAGGTTAACTGCTAACTATAAGATGTTTTTATAAAACAACTTAAACACCTTAACTTTGTTTTGTTAATCTTATAAAAAAGGTTGCATGCTAAACAACTATGTAATATTTTTGTGTAGATTGTTGTACTTATGTACCATAAGATAATATTTTTCTCCTTGTAATCTTGTATGGTAATTTGATTAACACTTTTCAAGATCTAATTGATAAGTTGAAAGTTTTAAGATAGAAATGTAAGATGTAATTGAAATGATGAATGTTATAATTGAGAAATGTCATTTGTAATTTAATAAGGATAAATTGTAATAAGGTAACGTAATATATAATTTAAAACATGAAAGTTGTAAATAAGAAATCGTAAGATGTAATTGAGAACACAGTGGCGTCGCGACGCCACTGTGACGCCACAACACCGACGCGTCGGTAAGGTTGGTGTCACTCAGGGCTGTAAACTTTTGGTATCAACCCTCTAGACTAACAGGTGAAAGGTAAAACTAAAAAAAGTACCTTGTTAAATATGATTGGATTCTAATTTAGCCAAATTGATCATATGTCTTGGCTTTCAATAAACAATAATATAATATAAATTAAATAAAAAAGTAATGAAAAAGGCATTATTGGTTTTTGGTGGTAACGGGTAAAATTCTTGCATTAAAAACTATGGCAATTTTTAGTTAAACACCAACTTGAACGATTTCATATTTGAATTTGTTGCGTAATGCGTTGTACAGCACGTGCGCAATCACCTCCCATTATTGTATTTTTTGTTGAAGTGACAATTCTTTCCAATTAGTGCATTCGTTGTTTCACTATCCCAGCACCAAATACAAATCGAATGCGAATCGCATTTTCAACGTTACTTTTAGTTTTTGTTTAACCTGATGGAAACAGATTATTTCCACTAGGTTTAACATTGGACCGTAAGGCCCTAAACGTAACAACTGAGCTAGCGAATTTTCAAACATCTTTTTCAAACGAGAATGACATTTGTCTGTTACAACAACAAAACCTATGAATGAAAATTGTCTGTCACAACAACCAAACCCTCTAAACGATTCCTAGATGTAACCCACTGGTGAAACATAGACACTTGTTACAAGTACCTGCATTGAAAGATCCTCTGCGAGTTTTTATCATGACTACATTTTTTGTTTGCTGCAATCAAATGTATGTTTTTTCATAGACCGTTTGAATTAGGATTTTCATTACTGCTTTTCTTCCGTGTTTAGCACGTCCTAGCGTTTTTATACAATAAATTATCTAATGATCATTAGTGTATTGTTCAAACACCACAAAATGTTGAATCCGTCACTGAAGAGCAGGGCCGCTATGAACAGGGGGTGCTCCCCCTACCCAAAGCTGTTATATATATGCATTTGAGTTGGCACATTTAGCATTTCAGTGGGCAAGTTATGAAGTATAGTTGAGAAATGTCAAATATCAAGGACCTTTTTTTATATAAACTATCATATTAATGTTTTAGACAACAGAGAGCACAATTAAATTCTCCAGGCCTCAAACAAATTAAGATTTTATGATAAAAATGCTTTGCTGCTTCGTTACTAAGGTATCCAGAAAAAAGAGGAGTCAGGGAAAAGTTAAAGACTTCAATCAACCTAAGAAAATCCGAGGGGCTTTTGATATATAAATGTATAATGTATAATGTATATCATCACCTAGATTCTTATATATATATATATATATATATATATATATATATATATATATATATATATATATATATATATATATAATATATATATATATATATATATATATATATATATATATATATATATATATATATATATATATATATATATATATATATATATATATATATATAAACTGATCTTAAAATGATTACCTGAGCGGTCATGACCATTCCTTAAGACCAAATTGCTCAATTTCGAATTTCCTGACCGCAATTTTCTATATTTAGACATACAACATGTCCCGTTGATGTCCCGACGAAAAACATCGGGACATCTCAGGACCACCCTTAAAGACATGACCACTTTTAAAGACCGAATATTCCCAGATTTGAATTTCTGGACATCTTTATTTAGATATACAACTTGTCCCATCTAATTTAAAAATAATCGAGAAAGCCCATGACCACCCTTGACAACCCCTAAAATAACCACTTGTTTGTTCATGATAACTCCAAAATTAAAATGGAGCCCAAAAATGAAATCTTTGGCCCCAAAAACTTTTATAAACGAGTATCATATACCTATATTTAACCCATTAATAGTTTTGCCATTTTTAGGCAATTCTGGCCCACTGTGCAATGTTGTAGAAGCAACAGCTGCACCAGTTCTTTCACTTGATACTTGAAAAAAAGATTTTTAGTTATACATATTAAAAAAATTTAAATAAACATATTTTTAATAGGAATTCATTATGAATATATCTCAATATCCAATGAAACATTGATTTGAAAAATTTGAAAAGTTTTGTCTAATATATATATAAACTTTTTCACAAAGCTGTGTTATTAATGTGTAAAGTGTCATCAGCATAGTGATAGAGCACAGAGTGACCAAAATAAATTGTATATATATATATATATATATATATATATATATATATATATATATATATATATATATATATATATATATATATATATATATATATATATATATATATGTATATATATATTTGTATATATATATATATATATATATGTATATATATTTATATATATATATATATATATATATATATATATATATATATATATATATATATATATATATATATATATATATATATATATATATATATATATATATATATATATATATATATATATGTATATATATATATATATATATATATATATATATATATATATATATATATATATATATATATATATATATATATATATATATATATATATATATATATATATATATATATATATATGCTTTTGTTACCTGAAATATGCAATCATTCACAGTAAAATTCTTTGCAAATAATATAAAAAAATAAGTTATTAAAGACCTGCTTGTTATAATTCAAGTATGCATTTTTTAAATGTATAAGTCACTTATACATTTAAAAAATGCATACTTGAATTATAACATTTTTTAAGTATAAATATGCAAATATATGCATTTAAACAGTTTATATATGCAAATATATGCACTTAGTGCATATATTTGCATATATAAACTGTTTAAATGCATATATTTGCATATTTATACTTAAAAAATAGGAAAAGTCTTAGCATAAGAGCATTCTTTTTTACTGCATTTCCCAGTGGGCACAGGACGTAAAAAAGACGTCCTTAGGACGTTCAAATCGCGTCCGTCCGTCCCATTAAAATTCTAAAGGTCTTTTGAACGTCTTTTTCGCGTCCAATAATTTTTTCGTCCAAGAAATAAAAAAAAATCAGTTAAATCACGCAAGCTCTGCCGATTGTACCTACCTAACTTCTCAAAATTTTTAAGTAACGCATTTTTAATAAAGTTTTTTTTCAATTACAAAAGAAGTCTTTTTACAACAACTAATAGACACGTTCCATCTAATTTTTGTTTTTGTTATCAATTGAAAATTGTGGTAATATTGATACAGGTAATAAAATTTTTACAGATAATAAAAGAAACGGTTTAAAACTGAATATATGCTATACTATGTATATATATACTTGATATACTATTAGTATAGTATTGCTATATCAATAACCAAGTTCTAACAATTTCAAAGATTTAGACATCTCATGCAGAATCAAATTTTTCAATAGGAAAACCTGTTAATGATACATGGAACAATTATCCTGATAATTCTTTGAATTCAATGTCTTTACTCGACACCATTATGCTATTTTATAATGGAGCCAGTACATTAGTTAATGATCTTCTTGAAATATTGCCAAATCAAGGTTTGGAACTTCCCAAAGATTCAAGGAGAATTTTAAAAGCACCTTATGAAAAGTGACTTATAGACAGGTTCTTGCTAATTTATATATATATATATTTTTAAACATTTAATTACTTGAGAATCGTATTAATATTAATACATATATTGAAATTGATACAGATATTGAAATAAATAGTTAAAAACTGGATATATGATATATATATATATATATATATATATATATATATATATATATATATATATATATATATATATATATATATATATATATATATATATGTATATATATATATATATATATATATATATATATATATATATATATATATATATATATATAAGTATATACTTGACACTTGATATAGTTTTTCAAGTATAATAATTAATATACTATATCAAGAACCAAGTTCTGACTGTTTGAAAGACTTAGACATCACAGAATCTCATGCATAGTCATATTTTTCAAAAAGAAAACCTATTAATAATACAGAGAGTTTATGCTGATAATTCAATATAATTCAATATCTTTAATTAACAACTTTTAGATTGTTCTATTCGAAATAATTGGACCAGTACATTACTTGATGAACTTTTTGAAATATTACAATATCAAGTTTCGGAACTTCGCTAATAACCAATTACTTAACTTTAGTAATTAGTTATTAGTGAAGTTCAAAAGTTTTGACTAAAAAATAAGTCTAATTGAAAAAATTAAACCAGTCATAACAGTTATATAAGAGACAGGAAGGTAGAAAATTTCCTTTACTCTAAAGGAAATTTTCTACCCACCTGTCTCTTATATAACTGTATTAACATATGAATAACCACTTTATCACGTGTTGGAATGCTATTGGCAATTTACTAAGTAACCAATGAGAAACACTCCTTAATTTCTCTTTTTTTTTTATCATCTAGGAAATTTTATTAAAGTAAACGGATTATAATTATTATTAAAGAAATAATATAGTCCTTTGACAATATGGTAATTTGGTAATTTATAATAATAATATATATATATATATATATATATATATATATATATATATATATATATATATATATATATATATATATATATATATATATATAAGTAATATGGTAATTTATAATAATTTTTCTGTTTTTATTTAAAATTTATTGAAAAAAATAAGATTCTGTTTTCAATGTAGTTATTTTCTCCTTAATTCTGCTATTTTTTCTTTCAAAAAATTGACTTTCATGACCAAATCTTTTTAAATAATAGAAAAATGTCTCCTTAAAATCCTTACTTATAGCGTCAGTTTTAATAGTAAAAATACAAAATATATGTCAAATAAAATAAAAATGAGTTTTGCTAAAATTTAAAATTATTAGAATTAGTTAAAATTTAGAACTATTAGTTATTATTATTTAAAATTAGTAGAATTTGTAGTATTAGTTAAAATTTAGAAATAGATAGTGTGAAACATCAATTAGATACAATTTAAAGTTGAACAGAAAAAAAAAAAAAAAAAAATGCTAATGCTAAAAAAAAAAACACTTGCAAGAATATATTTTACTTTATCCATAAATTTTATTTACTTGTTAATTAAGATTTTATTTTTAGGAACGTCAACTACATCAAGTGTCAGTTGATATATATGTTTTGGTCAAATACATGTTTGTATTTGGTAATATTATGTTACATTTTTGTTTTGTATTTCAAAAACTCATATTGCATTTATTTAAATATGCATTTAGGAATCTAGAATTGATGTGTTTGTAGTTTTTGTATCTAATTTTGTTTTAAATTAAAGAAATTTTATTTGATTAAATGCATTTAACTCTAAAGTTCATTTTTATTTTTGCCTTCGGTTTTAAAAAAATAGAACAACGGTTTTGGCTATTGTTCATTTTATGTAATGGTTAATGTAATATAATTTATTTTATGTAATATGCCTAATGAATTTTTATTATTATCAACTTCTTTAATTCATTCAGCTTCTCCGAAATTTGAAAGTCTGTGATTCAAAGTTTCGCTTTTCCCAAAACAAAGTTAAAGAAAATATATGAAGTCAATGATAAATCTTAAAGTTTTACAAAGAATAATGTAAGTAATATTTTTTCTTGTAATAACTATCTTGGAAGTTATTTTAACTATCTAGGCCTTTTATCTTTATAAATTAATTTTTTTAATACTTCTCAATACTCAAAATAGGTACCTAGTCAATTCAGCAAGAAAAAAAGAACATTTAAGAATTTCCTTTCAAAAGATGTAGTTAGTAAAATTTTAAGTTAGTTATATATATACATATATATATATATATATATATATATATATATATATATATATATATATATATATATATATATATATATATATATATATATATATATATATCTTCTTCATATCCTGTAACTTCAGAGGTTCTTCAAGGTTTAATCCTTAGCCCTATACTCTTTTTAATTTACATTAACGATCTTCCAGATATTATCACATCTAAGGTGGCATTGTTCGCTGACGACACTACTATTTATCTTGATAAAAATCTCACCTCTGCTACAGCATGTGGCTCACAATGGCTGGTGAACTTTATTTCAGATAAAACTCAATTTTTTTCGGCCAATTGTTATCGCAATAATTTTGATCTTCCTATATTTATGAATGGTAATGTACTAGATGAGTCATATACCCTTCATCTTCTTTGATTAACTTACTTTTGATCTTTCTTTTAAACCGTATATCAAATCCATTCCAAAATTAGCATCTGCTAAGGTTGCATCTCTTTATCGAGCTCGACTCTTCCTTACTCTAGATTCTATTCTCTATCTCTATAAATCTCAAATCCGTCCCTGTATGGAATACTGTTGCCATATCTGGGGCAGATCTTCTATTGATGCCCTTTCTCTTTTAGACAAGGTGCAAAAACGCATTGTAAACATAGTTGGACCTGCTTGTGCAGCCAATCTCCAACCATTGTCACATCGTCGTGATGTTGCTTCTTTTTCTCTTTTCTACAAATAATATAATTGGCACTGCTCTAAAGCTAGTTTTTTTCTTCGAACATCAGTTCTTTGGAATTTGCTTCCTTCATCTTGCTTCCCTGATTCATATAATTTGCAATTTTTTAAGTCATCTGTCAATCGTTATCTTGCTCTACGAACTTAATCATTTCTTTTCCAATAACTTCCAAACTCTTATAGTGGTTTTTCGCAGCCTTGTTGGAAGCAAAGATGTAATATATATTTTTTCTATTATAATTTATATATATGTAAGTTATAATATATAGTCTTTAATTCATTTACTTACTTATCTTAAGAATAATGAAATATAAAAAACGTTTAAAGTTGAGAATAGTTTTGATCTTTACTAGTATGATTCTATCGCCAAGTTTCTTGAATGTGATCAATCATTTCTCGATACTAATGTTGCAAAAAGTAGTATATTTTTTATTATGGTTAAATGTTTAGTTTTTTTTTATAAGGGTAAATTACATAAAAAATTTTGATCTGTAATTATATACACAATGCTCACTTTACAAGTAAACATAATTTACACAAAATTTTTGAATTGAATAAAACACTAATGAATTGCTCTTATGCCCAATATAACTTACACTAAATTGTCCCATATCAATTACACTAGTGTTATCTTTTGAATTTAGAAATAGAAGTTATTAAATGTTGGTGGCTCATCATGCAGTGCATTTGAGAAGGGCATGCTTTCAAAGTAAGTATAATTTTACTATAAAAAGAGCATTTTTAATACCGCAATTATATTGCATACTTGATATACATAAATATATACGCTGGTCACAACAATCCAGTCAAAAATTTCTTTAAAAAAATAAATTTAGTGCTGAGAAATTCGTATTTTTTGATGTTTGATGTTATGTTTATAAAATAATAATTATATATATGTGTGTTATTTATTTATTTTCCCTTTATTTTTACATACTTATCCTAACAATATTTTTTTAAGGTTAAGACTGCTTTCCTGATTCCTACAGCAAATAAACAAACTTTAAAATGCTGGTGGCAATATTTTAAAGAGTGCATCTGATCGAAAAGAAGGTGAATGACGTCAACTGTTCGAAAATTCGATTCTTGGAAATTAACAAGTGGAAGAAGAAGTTTACAAAGTTGTAATTTATAAAACTTAGCACAATTATATTATTAAAAAATTTAAATGATTTATTATTTTTTTCTTATTCTCAAGAAGTTCTGTAAAAACATAAATTTGAACCTTACGTTTAAGTAAAGCCATGTTAGAACACGTATTTTAGACGTCGAAATAAGAACGTCTAAATTAGGTTATTTAAAGACGTCATTCGGCGTTTCCATTTTGCACTAGTTCTGAACGTCCTAAATTCACGTCTTTTAGAGGTCTCAAAACACGTCTTTATTCCGTCCTAAAAAGACGTCCTAATTACGTCTTAAAAAGACGTCATCTGGCGTTGCCATTTAGAACCAGTTCTGGACGTCCTAAAAAGACGTCCTTTCGACGTCATATGGACGTTTCCGTGCCCGCTGTGTTTTTACTTTTTTGTTGCAATATTCAACAAACTTTAGTACAAAGTATAATAAAATATTTTCATCTAATAATAATCTCTAAGCAATTTTATTTGTAGGAAAATTTTTTTTATTATAATTTTAGTTTTTAGTTATGTTTATATTGATTTGATTTATCTTACTTACTTATTTACAGTTAAACAAAAACTGCAAAGGGCAAAATATAAATAACTTTTCGAAAGGAATGGCGTTTAGTCTGGAACATCTTCAACGCATAAACTAATGAAGGAAACAGTTCTAAAAGTAGTTCTATATTATATTTGCAGTTTGATCATTATTTGTATAATGCTTTTGCGACATAATTATTATAAATTTTTTACTAAAGTATACAGAGCAAAAGTTTCATCTGCAACTATTCTTTGCACAACTTATGTTAAAGAATTGTGCAAATCTTGTATTGAAACTGTTTTAAAAATTACCAAATCTTCTTTGTGAACGACTATTGATGAGAATGATGCTTCTGGGAGATCACAAATGCTATGATTGGAATATAACATTAAGAGCCAGAAATCAAACAAAGCATTTTAGACATATGAGCATGTGAAATTTTATGGAAAAAATTTTGGGAATTATTATGTTTTTTATTTCTGCAACACCATACATAGTGCAGAAGAAATAAATAGCAAAACAAAGACATTTCATTTTTTATTTTGTAATATATATATTAAAAATATATATTACAAAAAAATATGTTGCTTTTTAAATATTTAGTTCAACATATGATCGGAACCGTTATTGCACTGTATTACTATCTTATTTATTATTTTCAAGATATTTTTTAAAATTTTAAAATTTTTGGCAGCTATATTTAAAAAAAAAAATGTAGCTGTCACTTTCTAATGTGTTTTATATAATAAAAAATTTTTTTGAAGAAAAATCATTTTTGCAGTCCCTTAAACATATAAAGAGTTCCTATTATTATCAATTAAAAAAATCTTTAAAAGTGTATCTTGACAATTCGGCTCAAATTAAGCGAAATTTCAAATATGAATAAAATATTCCCAAAAATTGCTAAAAATGGACATTTTTCTTTTTTAGTTAATAAAATTCATTTTTTATGGTGTTAAATCTAACATTGAAATTTTCATATAATTTTGCTTTATTTAGGACCCAACATGATACACTCAAATTTAAACATAACAAGTTCCTAAATAAATAAAACATAACAAGTTCCTAAGGTTTATGAGGGAGTCATCAAAATATGTTAAAATTACCACCATAAAAAATGAATTTTATTAACTAAAAAAGAAAAATGTCCATTATTACCAATTTTTAGCAATATTTTTTTTGACATTTTCATATAATTTTGCTTCACTTGAGACCCATTATGATATAATTTATACATAATACTTATGATATGACCATTATGATATAATTTATACATAATACACTTATATATATATTTTTATAATTATTAGGAAATTGTTATGTTTCTAATAATTATATAAAAAAAATAAGGGTCTTGAGGGAGTCATCAAAATATTTTTTTATCAAAAATTTTTAAAAACCAATTGTTTTTTATTATATAAAACACATTAAGCATACTGTATGCTTAATGTATATATATATATATATATATATATATATATATATATATATATATATATATATATATATATATATATATATATATATATATATATATATATATATATATATATATATATATATATATATATATATATATATATATATATATATATATATATAGTCAGAAAAATAGTAAATAACAAAATAATTAATGAAATTGCACTTATATAAGGAAATAGTCAGATATATAAGTCAGATATATTAGGAAATAGTCATAACAGTAAAAACAAATTTTTATACGGAAAAAAAGTTGAAGCAATGACCAGAAAAATATCAAACATATAGAACATATTTATCTGAAGTTTTAAAAAAAAAATTATTGAAATCCTACAGTCAGATTTTTAGAAAATTTATTTTAAATAAATAAACAAATCTATAATTTTAGTACGCGGAAATAGCGATTTACGGAGCCGAATTTTGTGCTAAAATTCTGTGACTTGTTTTTTTTGACCTTTTTTTTAGGTAGCCTAAGGCAAACGTATTTTTGAGGAGTTTCTTTTTGGAAACATATATAAACATAGTATATTTTTGGAAAGAAGAAGAGTTAAGCTCGTTTTTTATGCTATTTTTACACACGGTTGTCTCACCATTTTTTGGAGCATTTGGCTCATAAAAAATAGGTTGGTGTTTACTTGTCAAATTCTTGTCGAAGGACTCTTTATTCCGCTTTTTTGATTCTTTAAATAAGTTTTTACATGCATTTTCTTTGCACATACCAAATTTTATTGAAAAATATTATGTAGCAGATAGTTAAATCAGTTTAGCACTTTTAGTACCTAATTTCTGTTTTTCCGATTTTTTTTTTGCGGATTTCCCGTTTCATTTTTTTGAGTAGGGTTAAACAAACAATTTTTTGTTGGTTTTTTTTTCAGAAACATATATACACATAGTATATTTTCAGAAAGAAGAAGAGTTAGGCTTGTTTTTTGTGTTATTTTTTATATGATTATCATACCTTTTTTTTTACTTTTTTGCTCATGAAAATTATGTTGATGTTTACTTGTTAAATTATTGTTAAAGGAATCTATATTTCGCTTTTTTGATTTTTTTAAATAAGTTTCTACATGCATTTCCTTTGCACCTGCCAAACTTCATGAAAAAATATTATGTAGCAATTAGTTAATTCTTTAAACACTTTTGGTACCTAATTTCTGTTTTCAAAAATAGCCGAGGTGGGGCTGAGGGGGATAGAGTTTTTTTTTTCTTATATGTTTATTTCATATTGTTTCACTTAGATTGTTAGTAATTAAAAAAATGAATGATATAAATGAACTGGGTAATCAAACAGATAGTAAGTTTATATGTTTTTTCATAATAATACTATTGTTTATTACTTTTACAAGTATTTTTTTGTTAAAATTTTAAAAATCATTGACTAGGTAAAACCTATTCAATACTTTTTTTTAAGTAACCCCTAATTTTTGTTATTTACGCCTTTATTTTATTTGTTATTTACACAGTACTTTTCTTTGCTCATTACAAAATTGTTTTATTGGATTTGTTGTCAAAAATGTGTATTTTTTTTCTTATATTACACCTTTTTTAACTTTAGCTTCATCGTCATCTGATGCAGTTGGTAAGTTAAATAAGTAATTTTTTATTAGGTGTTTCTACTTATTCTGTTAAGCCATACTTTAATTTTACTACCTTTTTTTATTTTATTTGAGGACACCTTATTTTTCTTTTAGTTTTATCAACATCTGCTAGTGGCAACTTTTATCAGATCTGTATAGAGTTAATGTCAAAATCAAAGTTATTTTGGTTAATTTTTTTACCTTTAGCTTTGTTACCATCTGCTATGGTTGGTAAGTTTGAAAACTTTTTTTTTTAAACAACTGTATGTAAAGATTTGTTGGCAAAAACTATGTATGTTTTGTTCTTTACATTTTTTATCATTTTTTAAATCATTACACAAACATTTCTAATGTTTCCTTCTTGTTTAGATGCAGGCTTTCTATTTCATCAGTTTTTGAGATTCCGTAAGTGATATATGATAGTGATGTATAGTGATATGATAGTGGTGTATAGTGTATAGATATGATATGATAGTGATGCATAGGTGTATAGATATGATAGTGATGAATAGATGTATAGATATGATAGTGATGTATAGATACGATAGTGATATACAGTATGATAATACAATATGATAGTGATGTATAGATGTATAGAATGATAGTGATGTATAGATGTATAGATATGATAGATAATAGTGACATATAGGGATGACATGAACAATATAATCTTTAATGTTATTCATAATAAAATCAACATTTTGATGCCTTAAAAGTTTTTTAATACAAAAGATAACTTTTTTATAATCTTTCTTTTATTGTTTAAATCATTATACAACCTTTCTTAATGTTTACTTGTGTAATTATGTTTTCATTATATACTTTATCAATAAAGTTGTTGCACATTATGCAGAACTTGTTTGATTGTTGTTACTTATTCACTTACTGTTGTCAAATTTAAGGTGTTTTTTTATTTTGATATACAGTTTTCTTGTTAATTTTAGTCCAATCAACTCAGCCTTTCACTGGTAAGTTTGTATATTGCAATTTCGGTCATTTTTATATAAGTAGAAATTTAAAGATGTATGCTTTGGTTTAATTCATATGTTTTTTATATTAAGTCATTTCTTAAACAACTGTGATTAGTAAATTTAAAAGCTATTATTTTTTAACTTGTAAAAGATTTATTGCCAATTTCTTTTTTTTTTGTGGATAGCATCCATTTTGTTTTTAGTTCCATCTACATTTGAAACAGTTGGTAAGTTTAAGAGTCAATTCTTTTTCAGCAGAGTATTGATTTAATCCCATTTTCAACTTTTTTTTGTTTATTTTTATATTGTATCTTTTCGTGATATTAGTTGCACCTATATCCTTCTTTTTTTTCTATTAATTACACTTTTTTTACATTAGGCTTTATCGACACCAGCTGCGGATGTCGATATCATTTCTTTTGTTATGGCTATTCTATAGATTTAATATCAAATTCAATTTTCTTATTGATTACAGCTTTTTTTTACTTTTAGTTTCATCAACATCTACCACATTTAGAAAGTTTAAAAGCTATTCCTTTGTTCACTTTGTATGTAATATGTGTATGTAAGGACAATTTCTAATACTTTTTTTTTTGGTTACACCTTTTTTTAATCTATATCTGCCACAGTTAGTAAGTTTAAAAGCTATTACTTTTTAATCTCTGTAATAATTTAATGCCTAAATCAAATATTTTTTTGTTGATTACATCCTATAGTAAGTTTAAAAACTAATTATTTTTCAGCAGTGTTTTGATTTTTCTAAAAAAGTCATTTTGTTAATTGTATATATATATTTTTGATTTTTAGCTGCATCTACATCTGTTTTGGTTGGTATGTTAAAAAACTATTTCTTTGTTAGCAGTGCATAATCTTTTTTTATTTTTTTTATGTAAGGGTTTATTTAAAATGTTTCATAATGCTTTTAAATCTTAACTATCAGTGAAAAAATGAATTTATACAAACACTCATCTGCAAAACAACTTTAAGATTTAGATGATGTGATGTCTGAAAGAATTGTTGGCAGAAAACTCTGTCATGAATGGTATGATACTGACTCATCAATATCTATCACTTATAATGGTAGACTAGAAAAATTAAACAAAAGACAAAATGATAGAATTTACACTATTTCTTACTGGAAACAAGATAAAACTGATATTGAAGCTGCTGAGCATAAGATGAAAAAAATCCAGCTAGCTGCTGATGTTGTATTAGATAAGTTAATATTTTCTTAGTTTGAATATGAAATAATGTAAAAATGCTTGAAAAAAAAGTTCTGCATGTTTTGTGGCTTGCAAACAAGTACTTCAAGGTTTTTGGATTGCAAAGAGATACAGCAAGTTTTGTGGTTTGCAAACAAGTACAACAAGTTTTGTGGCTTGCTATTAGGTAAAGCAAGTTTTGTGGCATGCCATTAGGTAAAGCAAGTTTTGTGGCTTGCAAATAGGTACAGCAAGTTTTGTGGCTTGCAAATGGGTACAGCAAGTTTTGTGGCTTGCAAATTTTTTTGATAGATGGCTCTGGCTTACCTTCACATGGTGTCTATCATTAAAAATGATTTATTTAGTTCATAAATAGAATTCAAAACATAAATCATTTACTAAAAGCCAAGACAATAGTTAATTACTTTTTTTATTTCAAAAGACTTGCTGCTTTTTGTTTTTTTTAGGTTGGAGTTCAACAACAAACTTGCTTTACCTAATGGCAAGCCACAAAACTTGTTGTACTTGTTTGCAAGCCACAAAACTTGCTGTATCTATTTGCAGTCTTGTAACATGGTAGTTTTTTAAACTATTTTATATGTGTTTAAAAAAGCATTTTTAAACTTTTTTTTGTTAAATTCTAATTAAATTTTTTTTTAGGTACGGGGCGGAAGGGGGCGGCTTACACCCCCTTTCATGAAGGCAATTTATACACCATTGTAACGTGGTAAAATAGTTTTTTATACTATTTTATATGTGTTTAAAAAGCATTTTTAAACATATTTTGTTAAATTCTCATTAAAACTTTTTTCAGGTATTTGGCGGAAGAGGGGCGGCTTACACCCCTTCAAATATCTATAACTTGGTATTAAAAGATAGGTGTAAAAAAGGGCTATAATTTTCAATTAGATTTTAGGTCAAGGGCGCATCCAGGGATCCGGAGGGGGTGCTAATTCACCACCTACATCTCACAAAAATACACTTTTTTTCATAAAAAAGTGTTTTTCTTTTAAAATTACAAATATTTATATACAAAAAATTGTTATTATCTTATTCCACATCACTAGCGAATATTACAAGTCTATATCAAAGTCGGGTGTTGGATTTTGAATAAGGTTTAACACACCCTATCAAAATTTCATTCTTTTAAATATTTCAATGTTTACTAAAACAATTAATTTTAATATAAAAAATAAAAAATATATTTTGATACTTGGAAAAATAGTAACTAGTGGTGTATAAATTTTTTGACCACAGTTTTATCAAGAAATCCATATATCGAAAATTTGCTACTTCCCAGTGGGCACCGGACCTAAAAAAGACATCTTTTGAACGTACAAAAGACGTCTAAAACGTATATAAGACGTTTAAAAGACGTCTTTTAAAACGTCATAACTTTTGATGGAATTGTCCGATTTTCATAATTTTTCACCTTTGAAATACTGTATTTGAGTGTTTTTTAATGATATATAACATTCTGGTATTTGATTAATTTTAAAAAATCAGTCCACGTACCTAATAATTTACACTAAAAAAGTATTAAGTAAAAATACAGTTTTAGCGCGCAAAGATTTTTGTTACCTCTATTTATTTATATTTTTGTGAAATTTTTGTATTATTTTATTGATTTACGTTAAAAATAAGGCTATATCATTGGCTTTTCAGAAATTAATTAACAAATAAACTGTTGCCATATAAAATATTTTCTGTAGTTAAGAACCGTAGCCATTTTAAAAGCTTCGTATTTTCTTACGCATGCGTACCTAAACAGCGCTTGTTACTAATATCTAAACGACCGTGAACTCATCTTTTTTTACAAAAATTTATGAAATAAGTTTCAATTAAAAAAAAATTAAATAGAACCAAGCTACATTTTTAATAAGTAAAAGTTATTTAAAAAATCTTGTTAATAATTTTATTACTATCAATTTAATTATGCCATTCTTATTGTGATAATCATAAAATAATTAAAACAGTAAGAGTTTTTACTAAAAGAATATTGTAAAAATCGCTGTTTTTATTTTTAATTATGCCCTTAATTTTTACTATCGCTGTAACTTATGTTATAGTTGTTAATTATTATATACCAACATTTATTATTATTTTTTATCATTTTTCTTATTTGAATGATTATAAATTACTATGATTATTGAATTAAACACATTTAGTTTTTTATACGCGTAATCATTTTATTTGAATTTATCGAAGTTTATTTATCATTTTTATACATTATATAGTTTATATCTTATTGTTACTTTGTAATATTAAACGCATTTTATTCTTTATTACAATTTTGTATTATTAAAATTATTATTTGTTCACATTATTATTGAAATTATTATGTTTTTTTGTTTGCTATTAACATATTTTTTTTAATTATTATAATAACTTTTCATATATATATATATATATATATATATATATATATATATATATATATATATATATATATATATATATATATATATATATATATATATATATATATATTCAATCTAAATCCTTAATTGATATAAAACTTAATTAATACTTTAATGGATATTAATTTACGTTTTTGTTAAATAACAACGGTCAATTTGTAATTGGTACATATGTATTTACATATACATTAATTTACCAAAAATTGCTTACTTGCTAAATACGTTGACCGCAATTAAATTAAATAGTTGTTTCAAATTGTACCCAAACAATTTTTTTCAACTTTACTAATTGTCTGTAACTTCCAGAAATTAATCTAATAATTTGCAACCACCTCTAATGTGTTTCGTTTTTATAAAAAGCTTGTTGCATTTTTTTTATAAAAAATGAAACTGAAATAAAAAAAATCGCAACCATCGTTGGATTTATGCCATCATTTTTTTTTTTTTTTTGTAAACTTTTTGTGTAATTATGGTTATATATTGATTTTTTTTAATTATAATTCAAATTTATTAAATGCAATGATTACACTTATTTAAAATTACGGAGTGTGTATTGGCACGTTTTTCACGTACGAATAGACTGTAATTAAATATCGTCTATTCTCACGTTTAATAAAAGAAAAAAAAATGGGAAAAATATTCCAATTCAATAAAAATTAAAAAAGCTAAGCTTTTAATATTTGATTTTTAAATTTAAAAGTCAGCTAACGCAGGTAGAGTATATTCGTTGACTTACTATTAGGGATAGGTGCAGTGTAGTCAGGACCGTCCAGAAGAAATTTTAAAGGAGATGGGGGGGGGGGAAGGATGATGCAGCT
The DNA here is from genome assembly GCF_022113875.1 of Hydra vulgaris. Lineage (NCBI taxonomy): Eukaryota > Metazoa > Cnidaria > Hydrozoa > Anthoathecata > Hydridae > Hydra > Hydra vulgaris. Next base: position 28,279,006 of record NC_061159.1, on the reverse strand, counting down.
TTTTTTTGCCGACTAAGGCTAAAAAAAAAAATATTTTGATGACTGTGACCTAAAAAAAATTGCCAACAAAAAACCCTAAATGGGCGACTCCATGGTTCAAATTTGCTGACTAATTTTTGAATAAAGTTTTCCTAGGGGTCAGATTATACCCTACCCTTTCCCTAACGTCGAAGTGTAAATAAATTAAAGAGAGTTTTGGCTTGGGCAGACAATCCTTCAATTTTTTAAAAAGTATTTTTTAATATATTTTATCTATTGGTAGGAAGTGAGAGTGGGGAGAAGTGGTACACGTAAAGTTTTTTTTAGGGTAATTGCAATATCTTTGTGCCATTTGGGGTAAAGTGGAACAAGTGTGAGTAGAAGTGGGAAAAATAAATTTAAAACAACAATTTAACACAAATTATTAAATAGAAACTGATGAAATCATAACATCACCTAATCGACATAAAAATGTTACAGAGCTTGCACCAATCGAAATAATTAAATGGCGACGGGAAGAAACGGGGCATACATATATATTTTTTTCTGTCCCACTTCACCCCAATTTAAACACTTTTTTAAAGTATATTTCAAAATTAGGGCTTCTAGCGCACGCAGGGAAAGAAAGCCATTTCTGCTAAATAAAAGGAAAGAAAATTAATTGTTTACATTAAATAACGGTATTTAAGGTGAGTTTCCACTCATCCGTTTTTTCACGGGAACGGGATAGGAACGGGAAAAATAATCATGTGAGCATGCGTAGTTTTACTTCGGACATATTAAAACTTATACTACGCATGCCCACGTGATTATTTTTCCCGTCCTTTCCCGTTCCCGTGAAAAAACGGATGAGTGGAAACTCGCCTTTAGACACCACTCCTAATTCGAAATTTTAGGTTGTCCCAATGTACCTAAAAATAAGTTTTATTTGTAAAAACTTGTTTGATTCAGTTTATACAACAAATAAAAAAAATATTGCAATTACCCTAAAAAAAAATTTACGTGTCCCACTTATCTCCACTCTCCCATAATATCATTGATGTCATACTGAAATAGCCTGCTGCCTGTCGCTTCAGCACATACAACAACTATCTTATAGCCTGCTGCCGCAAAGGAGTACCGCTACATTGACTGAGGGTTTGGGGTTTGGTAGCAATTTTTTTTCTCAATATTCTTTGCTTTTTTATCTGTAAAGGCCGTATACTGTAAAAACCAGCAAAACGAGTAAACAATTGCCAAAATTAACTATTTGCGACACTATTCCGTTTTTACTATTTGCGACAATATTCCTTTTTTTTCATTTGCGATATTATTCTCTTTTTTTGTTTTGTTTTCAACATTATTCTTTTAACTCGTTTGCGACACCATTCTGTTTTTTTTTTACGACATTAGGCTTTTTAAAATATTCGACATTATTTTGAAATTCATTTTTCGACACTATTCCTGTCACACATAAAATTCTTTCAATGGCCTTAGATTTATCATATCTAGAATTTTTTTCTACTTTTTTCAGCGCAACGAATTACGCTCACTTGCAGCTCTAAATATAGTGGAACCCATATCTTTTTGTCATTTGATACAGGAATCGCCCCTGGTCACCACCCACGCAAATAAATACAATCACAATTTATATAGAAAATTTTTATTTTAGAAGACAGTTTTCAAGAAAGTACAAAAAACATTAAAAAAGAGAGTTCTACACAAAAGTAATCAAAATTCAAATATTCTAAAAAAAATATTATAAAATAAAAAAGTTTTATGAATAATATCTAGAATTTTAAAACTTTGATGTTATTTTAAATGACATCAAATTTTTAGAAAGGTAAGTTAAAACTGAAAAAGTTTATAATTGCTTTTCTTCCATTCTCCAAAAAACTTTTTAAACTTAACGTTTTACAATACTCGTATATCTCGTATATAACTATTTTAAATGTTCTACAATACTCGTATATCTCGTATGGATCTGGAGCTAATTGATCTCATTTGATTTAAAATCTTTGCTTTGTTTTCTTGAAAAAAATACGTTTCCTTAATTTTAACCATACTTAAAGAAGTGACATGGAAAACATTTTTAATAAGTTCAATTTGTTTAATAGTGTCATTCTTTAGATTTACTAACTTCTCATCAATAATGATTATATCTCCTTCAAGATTTTTTTCTTTCCAATCAGGTATTTCAATAATCGACTCAATGATTGTTTGCTTTATAAAATTTAACTTATCTGTAATAGAACTTGCTTCAGAAAGAACTTTGTTTGCATTTGAAAAAAAGTCTTTCTCGATTAGTCCATTTTTATCTTTTGATAATATATTATTGCAGTCTGCTATTAATTTTTCAACTGCAAGGTAGTTTAAACTAACTGACTTTAGAATATCATTGCATTCATCAAGCAACACTTCGAACTGTGAAGTTATAAGTGAGAGTCTAAAATCTTGGTATAAGTCTAAATCGGCATGTTTTATTTTTTCAATTTCGCTTTGATCAAAATTGATTTCATCTAAAGCTTGATTTAACAACTGCCATAACATTTTAGAACCACTGTCGGATAAGATCAGTTCTTTGGTTTTCTTATCTGAAACCGTAGCATGAATGTTTTCTACGACTGTTAGCAACCTTTTACCTTCTTCAGATAAATTGTCGGCGTACTTGCTTGGTGCAAAGATATCTGCGGAGTTGTTAACGTCACAAACGCAATACCTTATTATTGTACGTATTAGATTTAATGTGAACGTTTCTGACAAAGTTTGTTGGTTTTCTGGAAAAAGAAAACTCCATTCTCTGTTATTTAGTACGTTTCCTTTAAGGCGAGATAAGCACCCTTTAAAAGCCTGCAACTCATTGTAAAGGTGCGATCCTTCTTTTGAAAAACCCGCGTAGCACGGATCGTGAAATATTTTACGATAAAATTCTAAAGCTACAAAGTGACACGCTGTTTTAAAACGCACATACATGTCATTCTTCTGGATTATGCCAAGTGCTTCATACGTCATTACATGCGTCACTTTTTCTTCCATTTTTTTATTTGTTCTAAAAAAAAATTACTAAAACTCTAATCTTGTTACAAAACACTATAGCAAAATTTTAGCGAGTGTAACTTTTTCAGTAAAAGACGAAGCTCTTAATTAATATAAAAAAAGTTATTTTATTGTAATTGTCAAAAACTTTGCTGTCGTTATGCTTTCTTTATGGTACAGTCGTTAAAAAATTTTGAATATTTTTTTACATAATTTTATAACTAATTTAATCAATAAAATTTATCATCATTTGCGATTGTTGCATTTTAAATATATATAAAACGGATATACCATTCTAAATAGGAAATTGAACCAAATAGGTTGAGTTTTACTTAATTGCGTTAACATAAATATATTTTATTATTTATTTGCGTTTTCACTCAATGAGTACCTAATTCTTTAAAATAGTATCACATAATCGACGTTTCGATAAACACAGCAAAAATAATAATCCTTTAAGTTAGCCCAGCTTTTAATTAATATAAGCAAGAATAAAAAAAACTTTTTTATGTTATGCCTAAAATACATGGTTCATAAATGATTAATTTCGCTATCTGTAACATTTTGATATTAAAATATATTCAAGTTAACTGCTTCATTCCATTATTTAATTTGAATAAAACTTTTAAATAAAAATCATGAGTTAAAAAAAAAAAAAAAAAAGCAAATATAATAAATAGCAAATGAATAATGAACATTAATAATAAATAATTTTGTTCTTACCTTTAATGAAGAGATCGCCTTTATCTCTAGGAACGTATTTATCCGAATGCAGAGATACGATGCTATATAAATATTCTAAAAAATTTTAAAGTGTAATTATATAACAGTTTCTTTCAAAACCAATAATTAATTTCACAACCGCAATAGTTTATGTCATCTAGTTTTACAAGCCGCGATAACTTAATTAAAGATGTAAGATTTATTTTCTGGACGAATAATAAAACAATGTCATTTCCGGCCGGATATACAATATAACTGTTATTTTCTTTATTTTATGTCTTGCCTAATTTTAAATTGGTAACTATCAAAAAAAATTTTATACCAGCAAACTGGATATAGAAATAGCTTCATTCGTAATATGAGTATTAAAAGAAAAACTATAATGAGCGCGCTGAATCGTTTCAAAGACTTTGTGGAGTGGACCAGCATTTAGTAAAAGTCCAAAAAAAAAGATTTCTTTAGTAGAAGTTTCTTTAATAAAATATAGGTGATTTTTTCCTTTTGGAAAAAAAAGAATCACTTAAAGACGATAATAGCTAGTTATGCCTAAACTCGGCCCGGTCCAACCTTAAAGTCGATTTTTTTTTTTTTTCGGAAAATCTTTGTTTTTGCAAAAGACATTTGTTTAGCTTTTTATTGGTTAAAAGATTACAATAAAATCATTTAGAGTGTCTATATTATAAAGTTGTACGGTTTTTATAGGAAGCGATGAGATAATTATTGAAACCAAAAATGGCAAAAATGCAAAAAAAGTGATTGTTTCTATGAAGAATTTAACCCAATCGCGTTACATATGTAAAAAAAAAAGCGCAATCTAATTTATGTCCTACCTTTTTTTTGGCTCAACAATGGCCCAAAAAACTTTGATTAGCTTTATAAAAAAATCCGTCTATGCAAGTACCACTTAATTTTTTTACCCCTTCACGTTAAAAGCAACCACTGGACATTCTTAATTGACAACACTTTCGAAAAAACAGTTGGGTTTTGCGGGTTCTTTTAGGGGTAATGGGAGTAATACTTTGAAGTATGATATGTTTCAGAGGTATATGATCTTATGGTCATCTTTATAAATTTGGAGTTTGGGACAAAGTTGCTTTTAATGCACTTCAACAACTCAATAAAAATAGTTGTGGACATATTGTAGATAAGAAAGCTGTAGCTTTATACCGTCGATATATTCGTGCTAGATTTGTACACCGAATGTGCGCTAACATTGATAACGAAGATATATATGACATTCCGCTTTGTGTTAAACCCCGTGGTGCTTACTTAAAATGGTCACATAGCAATCAGTGCAATCGTTGTGTCATAATATCTGCGCGCCGTGTCAATCTTCTGACACGATATTTTCATGAAGCAAATGCGTAAATAAATGATATGTTACCAGTTTATGTTTTTCTTTTTTTTTTGTAAAAAAAATTTCAAACAATAAATATTTTTGTGAGCTTGATATAATAATTATATAAGTTTGTTTGTTTATATATTGAAAAAAAAACTTTTTTAATCCTGGCTGGGTATTAGGTTTTTATACCGGGCCGGGTTCGGCCGGGCCAGCTTTTAGGTATAACCACTAGAAATAACTTTTTTTCAACGATTTTTTCTGAACAGAGAAGAAAATTTAAACTGTTCATTATTCATAAAGGCTTTCAAATCATTTCTTTCAAAGAATTATATGATGCAGATCCGACTAAAATGTTTTTTTTTACTATAAGTAAAAGAATAAATTTTTGGGGGGAAGGTAAAGAATAACAAAACCCCATTCCCCTTTAAACCCACCTCCTCCTCATTCCTTACACACCTTTAAAATTGCCCTTGAATATCAAATGTCAACAGATCTAAAAATTGACACTTACAGAAAGTTAAAATCCACACCTAATGATGTTGTGTAATACTAGTAAATTGGAAATACTTGTTGGTAAATTACAACGCTTCAAGATATCGTTGGTATCAGTTATTGAGTGATTGATGTGTTATAGAGCTTAATAGTTAAGCGATTCTTTAATATTGTAAAAAGTTTTTAATCATTAATTAACATTTTTATATCTTTAATTAGACACTAACTGAAGCTAATTGAAACCTTTTAAATAACAATGATTCATTTTTTCGGCAATTTTACAACTCTTTAATGGTACTAATTTTTAAAACGAAAATATAGGTTAGAGTTAGTATACTTTTAAAATATTTTTTCTGTTTTGTTTGTCAAAACTACACGGGTAACTTTACTTCTCATAATGTAAATAAACATTTACGGCACAAAACATACTAATTTCAATATTACCCCATATTGAGAACAACATTACTCAATGCAACTAAGGCCTGATACACGTTTTTCCGAACAAAAATATTAGTTTTTTCAATTACAATATATATAAGTTTTTCCATCAAAAGTTATGACATATTTGGTATATATGGAAAGATTATTTTAACTACTGTTATAATCTGGTAAAAGTAATGCGACTATAACAAATCGTCAAGCGTAGTTTTATTTAGAAAAGATGCAACTTTTACCATAAAATACCTTAGGGCTTGGCTATAGATAAGTCTATGAATTTGATTTTTTCATAAAAGCACGTATTGGTGTTTGTTTTCAATGAATGTAACTTGCCATTTTTAAGAAGACATTATTTGAAAAATTATTCATGATAAACCAATATTTTATGAAAATTGAAGTTACTATTTTTAATACCACACCTAAATGAGTATGTTTAACAATAATGTCACGTTAGATTTAGATAACCTATGGTAGTGTTAATTTTTCTACCAAAGTCGTTTTTGCATAAATAATCATAACTTTTAGCCCCATTTAAAAAACTGTTTCCGGTATTTAGTATCTTTTTTTGAAATACTCCGGCCATCTTGAAATAATAAATTATTGCGTAAACGATTAAAAAACAGAGTCAGTAAACTTTATAAACAAATTACTTTCAATTCGAATTCTTTGTTGCATAAATTAAATACCAGTAAATAAAAAGTTTTTCGGTTTTCCACTAACAATCACTAACACTAACAATCGGATTTGTTTTAAATTATCGGGTTTTTTTTACGAGTTTGTAAAAAAATCCAACAAACTTTTATTTTATTAATCCATTTCGATTACAACTCTAAAAGCTTACTAATTAAATTTTAAAATTTTTCATTTTTTTGCAAAAGCACCATTTCGCCTTGTAATAATCGTACATAACCAGTATTTGAAGTGAGGCAGGGTGCCATCTCGTCATCTTTTTTTATAAATCTCTATGCATAACGATAATTAGGCGATTATTTTTCATTTACCGAATACCATCCCGTTACTTTATTTTCTCCACTTCGAGCAATGTACATAACCAAGGAGGAATAATAGCTTAGCTGGAAAGAACGAAGCCGAAAAAGGATTTAAACCGCGTTACAATCTTTGTAATATAATTATTCCAGGAGCAACTTGAAATGGTGCTTTTGCAAAAAAATTAAAAATTTTGAAATGTAATTAGTAAGCCTTGAGAGTTGTAATCGAAATGGATTAATAAAAAAAAGTTTATTGGATATGTTTTTAACAACTATTCGATCATTCAAGAAGTTAATTAAAACATAAATCGCGAATAAGGTGAAGTAACTGTTTTTTGCGTACCTCAATTATAGGTATAAATATCAAAGTTTTAGACAATCTCTACTACCTACTTGAACCTTAATTTTTGCTTGCCTGTTCAGCTATAGGTTAGTTACGTTCTTTAAGACTGTTCTTTTGGCCAGGAACTTATTAAATCCATCCAGGATTTTATTTTGTGTTGGAGTATTTTTGCTGGATTTAAAAGCAAATTGCTTTATTCTAAATATAGAGGTATAAAAAACATGATATAAAGTACAAAAAGAGATATAAAATACATGATATAAAATACAAAAAGAGATATAAAATACGTGGCAAAAATACTACCAATTCTTATCTACCCATTAATTCAATTCTAATCTAGAAATTTATTATTAGTCGTTCAAAAAGCACAACAAAAAAATAACAACAAACTGACTTTAAATATTGTTTACGAATTTTTTAAACTTCAATTTATTTTAATTTACGATGTTTCAATTGCTTCCCAGTGGGCATTTCGACGTCGAACGAACGTCGAGCGACGTCGGATCTCGACGTCGGATCGACGTTGGGTTTACGTTGGAAATGGAAATGTTATTTGACGTCGGATAAACTGACATCGCGCGAGGTCGGCATTCCGATGTAAATCCAACGTGTTTTTTGAAAACTAAAAATTGTTGTCACAGGCAGGAATCGAACCTCGGTCTACAAGAAACTAAATTCTACGCGCTTACCACTACACCACAGGGATGTATTACTTATCGTCTTTATTTAGTAATTTATACTTGTAGCTATTTGGGAATTATTACTTTGATAAGAAATAATTTTGTTTAAATATTATATAAATATTAAAACGAATAGATATATATTATAAAAAATGTATACTCGAAAATGTTAATAGTTAAAAAAATATGCTAGTGCATCATACAAAACCTCATGATGTTTTATCAACCATTATTCAAACTTCTTTCCATTAATAAAAAACACGCTTAGTTCACATATTTATTGAAGAGCGCAATTGCACACATATTGTTGGGTTTGGATTAAATTTTCATCAGCGATGTCTTACGACGTTGTTCCGACGTCGTTTTAAGGACGTTGGATTGACCTCGGAAGACGTCAAAAGACATCGGAGTACGTTAATATTATGACGTTGCCCGACATCTTTTTATCGACGTTGGATCGATGTCAGTACTGCGACGTTTTTTGGACGTCTTTTATAAGATGTCGAAACAACGTCAAAATACATCGAAACGACGTCAGGGGATGTTGAGATAAAGACATCGCCCGACGTCATTTTACTGACATCGGAACAACGTCGGAATAGGTCTTTTGACATCGCTGGTGAAAATCGTACGTAAATCCGACGTCGGATTGACGTCGGGTGCGCACTGTGTTATGACGTTTTGAAACAATATGATTCTAAAGCTTTTGTTAAAAGTGGAACGTGATTGGTTAACTTTAAATTATGATAGCGGTGTTTAATAAAAAGTTGTTACTACTAAAACTGTTCTTTGAGAATGACGTATTTTGACCTCGTTCTCCCTCCAGCTAAGCTATTATAACTCCTTGACATAACTAAATTAATATTTTATAATTTTTTTTAATCAACATTATCATTGGCAAACGCGTAAAAATATATATGGAGCAAACTCGAAACATATGTTTATACTTATATCAAATAAAGATGTATTGAAAAATGATTATTTTGAAAGTTAAATTACTATATTTGAATGATAGTATACCTTTAAGACACTAACGCACATGGTTTGTTTAAAATTTGAAATGTAATCAGATGGGGTAAATCGGGTCTATGTGTGTAAAATATTATGATATGTAATTATATTATCGAAGTTGTTGTTAGTAACATTATAAACCTATTAATTTCATCAGACCTAACTATTTTCGTGTTAATAATTCACTAGAACTATTAAATACTTATGTTTGAAGATATATCTTTGAAATTTATATTAAGAAACATGTGTATTTATTTGTATGAAACAATATATTCTCCTAGGTCAAATAAAATATTATATTAGACCTATTTAGTGTTAAAATATTTTTTTTGTGATATGTTATGATTAATGCTAATTCATTTCTTTAAAAATTTAACAGATTTTTCATAAATATTACTTTAGAAAGTATTTAAAAAATGCCAAGATGTTACAATAAAAAAATAAAACCCAAGTACAATGCTGATAGTTTGGAAAGAGCAATTATGTTAGTATGCAAAGGAAAAAAGATTATCTATCATGCTGCTAAATAATGTTCTGTTCCTAAAGAAAAATTGAGACGAAGAATAAAACAACAAGAGTTTAATGCAAATAAACGTGAAGGTTGAAAAAGTGTGCTGAGTGATAATGATGAAACTATGATTGTAGCGGCAGTTCAGTATTGTCAAAGATATGGTCTTCCATTGGATTTTCTTGACATTAGTAATTTAGTTGCTCAATTGTACACAGCCATGAGAATGAAAACTCCTTTTAAAAATGGAATTCCTGGGAAAGGTTTAATAATTTCTTTTAGGAAGCGTCATGTTGATAAACTTCGATTACGTAAATCTGAGGTACTTACATTTTCAAGAACTAAAAGTTTAACATGTGAAGTTCTAGATAATTTTTTTACTATTTTATCTGATGTAATCCATAATGATAACATTGTACCAAGTATACAACCTTGATGATACTGGGCTCTCCACAAATCACTTAACGAAGAGAGTATTTGTACATCCAAAAAGCAAAGATGCTTATGAACTGGCTGCTTCTTCTGGTAAAGCTATCTATTCTGTGCTGTTCTGTGTGTCTGCAGATGGAAGATATCTTCCACCATTTGTTATTTTTGAGGGAGAAGGCTATATGCATTCTAAAGGGATAGAAAATGGACCACTAGGACGTGCTTTTGGGGCAACAGCAAGTGGATGGATGCAAGACTTTCTTTTTGAAAACTGGTATTTTAATTGAATTTTATAATTTTTATTTTCTTGCTTCCAACTTTTTTTTTTCTTATTTTTTTATTGCCTTTGTTGTTCTTGAAGATAGTACAAATGATTCAATAGAAGTAAATACATTCTACGTTTAGGTTTGTCGAGCACTTTAAACCATTTGTTGACCAAGATCAAGAACCAATACTCTTGCTTTTTGATGGTCATGGCAGTCATTTTACAAATGTTACCATAAAAGCGGCCATAGAGAACCATAATTAAGTTGTTTGTCTTTTGCCGAATTGCTCACACGCATTACAACCATTAGATGTGGCTCTCTTTGGACCATTAAAGAATGAGCGGAGAAAAATTTTAAAGCGGTATTCAAGAGAAACACAACACAAAAATATTGATAAGACAGCTTTTACAGGATTATTGAAACAACTCAGAGTACTTTGCTGGAGAGTGTCAGAGACTCTCTCCAGCAAACGATATAGCAGGATTTCGCGGTACAGGTAAATTCACCATTAAGTAAAGAAAAGATGGAAAGAAGAATAACAGGTATTGATTTTCTCAATCAATCATCTGAACGTTATAGCCCTAAATCTCCAAGATTACAAACACCAAGATCTGCTATGCGAGAAGCTTTGAGGTCAATCATATGCCCTAAGGTATCTGCAGAAACAGCTGCAATAATAGAACAACAAAAAGAAAAAAGGAGCACAGCAACAATAATAGAACAACAAAAAACAGCAGCAGGAATACAGCAGCAGGAAAACAGTAGCAATAGTAGAACAACAAAAAGCAAAATGTGGAGAACTCCTTACAAATGAGGAAGTCAAATGACGGTTACTTGAGGAACAAAAAGTTAGAGAGGAAAAAAACCAAGTTAAAAAAAAAATGTCCAAAAAAAACTATTACCTCTACTAAAGTTGTAAAGAAATACCTAAAAAGATCTAAGAAGTGCCCAAAATAGCACGAATGTTACCAGAAAAGTGCAGTGATCAAAAAAATAGTTAATTTTTTTATAAAACACATTATTAAAACATTATTATTTCTGTTTTTAATCACCATTTTTTTATTTCTCTGAGTTTTTAATTTTTATTGTTGTGCTGTGTATTTATGCACTTTCTTTTTAAATAAAAATATCTTAAGACTACTTTTTAAATTAATATATATATATATACTATAATAAAAGTGCGGGCATATAGAATGTATGTCAGATTTTTCAGACCTATTGTTAGTATATTAAGTAATAGTTTTTTGGTTAAATTTGTTTAGCAAGATGTCTAATTATGATTTTAAGGCATCTTTTGTCAGAAAGCCGATACCTAAACATGGTTTTTTCTTTAAGTCAGAAATAGGTAAAAATAGGCTCAGATTACCCCACCCTACCCTATTGAAATTCATAAATAATGATTATAATCAGACAGCCGTAGCGTAATTATTTACTTAGAAAACAGAAAACATGTTGCAGAAACATGACTTTACTGTTAATTTGCCATTAGACTAATAAATATTATGTTTATTTAGTGATGATAAAGATATTGATTTTAGTTTTATACCATTTTTAAGAATAAGTAGCGAAGAGCAAGCACAATAAATGAGAGAAAATGTGACGACAAATTACTACAGGACATCAATGTGACGACAAATTACTACAGGGCATCAATGTAGTGTTTTCTTGACAAATTACTACAGGGCATCAATGTAGTGTTTTCTTGACAATTTACTACAGGGCATCAATGTAGTGTTTTCTTGACAATTTACTACAGGGCATCAATGTAGTGTTTTCTTGACAATTTACTACAGGGCATCAATGTAGTGTTTTCTTGACAAATTACTACAGGGCATCAATGTAGTGTTTTCTTGACAAATTACTACAGGGCATCAATGTAGTGTTTTCTTGACAAATTACTACAGGGCATCAATGTAGTGTTTTCTTGACAAATTACTACAGGGCATCAATGTAGTGTTTTCTTGACAAATTACTACAGGGCATCAATGTAGTGTTTTCTTGATAAATTAGAGAGCAATAGTACTAACACAAGCTTGAGTATAATTTGTAAAAATACATATATGTCTGAGATCAAATGTATTTATCAACGGCATAAAGCTGTAACTTTACAATGACATATGCAATTAATTTGTTTCCTTAATCATTGATCAATTTTAGTAATGGTTTGATGAACATCTATTTAATATATCAATCTTTTTTTGGATGATGGTATTACTAAAATTAAAATTGTCAATTAGGATGAGAGAATCAGTAATGAGAAACTTCCGCAGCGCCATACAAGGGGATGTTTATTTAGCAACCGTAAATCGATTGTCTTTGAATCAGGTTTCAATAAATAATCAAGCAAAATTTACAAGATCACATCAATAAATTCGCTGTTTTCCTTGCTCTCTATTTGGGTGCAAAAGTCAAGGATTAGCTGGAGATCGATGTTTTCTCCGCTGGCATGGTGAAATCAAAGCCGAATACAAGAAACTGAGTAATCAAATCAAAACACATAGAGCACAAAGAGATAAAAGCTCTCGAAGTCGTCGCTTCCTATTGTTCCCCATTGTAAAGTCATTGTTAATGACTTTACAATGAACCACAATGAATTAGGTCGTTCCCCATTTTAAATTTGTTCAAATGCAGTTTTTTGCTATGAGAGCCCCAAGTAACACTTTGAGGTAAACATCTGCAACGTTTGCCTTAATTTTATTTCAAAAGTCAATCAAGATTTGACATTCTAAAGACTCATTCATCTTGTTAAAATATTAGGAAGCAGATTCTTAAGTGATAAAAGTTCGTGAATTGGAGCAAATGTATTAATAAATAAGTCTACGCTAATGATATCAAAGATGAAAACATTACGGAAGAAATTATGTATCTTAATCGTTTGAAGGAGTCTTTGCGTTTAACTCCTGGAAACGTTTTGAGTCTTCTTAATCAAATACATTCAAAGGGTTTACAGCCTATTTTCCCATCTGTAATTTATCTGTAAATATCTATTTTGCATCTTTAAAAAATAAATTATTAGGCGTATACAATAATACATCCGCATGATTGCATGTGCTTTTAAATTAAATTTTTCTTAAAATCATGCATGGTTAAAAGGGCGCCTACTAGATGCTTTACCCAGTGGCGGATTAAGACTTCATGGGTCCCGGGGCTATATTTGTTTTTAGGGGTCTTTTTATAAAAAAAAAAATGTGCTCTAGAATTTTTTGGGGCCCCTAAAGTTGCGGGACACGGGGCTATAGCCCCTCTAGCCCCCCATCCTTGATCCTTGGCTTTACCCCGGGCGTCGATTGGTCAAGATTATATTTGGCGGCCTCGATTGGTCAAGATTATAATTCAAGCTAAACGGGTTCTCTGAAAAAAATTGTGCAGTTCTAAGGTATATAATAATAGTAAAAAATGTTGATCCGCATTTTATTTTGTGACTTTTCTGTAGACGGCTTTCTCTGCTATGCTATGATCCACACACTCGCTTTAATATGCAAATGAATACAATTGCTTTTTATATTGAAAGCTTTTCAATCAAATAAGATTTACATTTGAAAAACTTAAAAATTGTACCCCAAAATAATCAAAATTCAAGAAACGCAATTAATAAGTCTTAAATATTAAAAAAGTCAGAAAAAATAGTAAATTAGTTAACTACGTTTTTTATTCTAATATTTTTTGAGTCAAAAATATTTTTCTAACTTTGAACTTATTGCTTGTCGAGTTGCACAATTGTAAATTAAAAACTTTCATAACAAATATAATAAATAAAAAGATAATAACTATTTTAAATGTTCTACAATACTCGTATATCTCGTATAGATCCGGAGCTAATTGATCTCATTTGATTTAAAATCTTTGCTTTGTTTTCTTGAAAAAAATACGTTTCCTTAATTTTAACCATACTTAAAGAAGTGACATGGAAAACATTTTTAATAAGTTTGGTTTGTTTAATAGTGTCATTCTTTAGATTTACTAACTTCTCATCAATAATGATTATATCTCCTTCAAGATTTTTTTCTTTCCAATCAGGTATTTCAATAATCGACTCAATGATTGTTTGCTTTATAAAATTTAACTTATCTGTAATAGAACTTGCTTCAGAAAGAACTTTGTCTGCATTTGAAAAAAAATCTTTCTCGATTAATCCGTTTTTATCTTTAAATAAAATATTATTACAGTCTTCTATCAATTTTTCAACTGCAAGGTAGTTTAAACTAACTGACTTTAGAATATCATTGCATTCATCAAGCAACACTTCGAACTGTGAAGTTATAAGTGAGAGTCTAAAATCTTGGTATAAGTCTAAATCGGCATGTTTTATTTTTTCAATTTCGCTTTGATCAAAATTGATTTCATCTAAAGCTTGATTTAACAACTGCCATAACATTTTAGAACCATTGTCGGATAAGATCAGTTCTTTGGTTTTCTTATCTGAAACCGTAGCATGAATGTTTTCTACGACTGTTAGCAACCTTTTACCTTCTTCAGATAAATTATCGGCGTACTTGCTTAGTGCAAAAATATCTGCGGAGTTGTTAACGTCACAAACGCAATACCTTATTATTGTACGTATTAGATTTAATGTGAACGTTTCTGACAAAGTTTGTTGGTTTTCTGGAAAGAGAAAACTCCATTCTCTGTTATTTAGTACGTTTCCTTTAAGGCGAGATAAGCACCCTTTAAAAGCCTGCAACTCATTGTAAAGGTGCGATCCTTCTTTTGAAAAACCCGCGTAGCACGGATCGTGAAATATTTTACGATAAAATTCTAAAGCTACAAAGTGACACGCAGTCTTAAAACGCACATACATTTCATTCTTCTGGATTATGCCGAGTACTTCATACTGAAATTTTTCATCCATCTTTTCTTTTTTTAAACTCCTTAAAAAGAAAGTGGTTTTTAAATCCCATTATTAACAAAAACTTAATAAAAATTTTAGAATTTGAATCATTCTTAAAAACTGTGTGTTCAGGTGTTAAAGTTCTCAATGTAAACAAAAAAAGAAGCAACTTTGTTGTAATTGTCAAAAAACTCAATGGATGTAAACAGTGCATCTTTTATTTTTCTCGGCAATATTTGCGACCAAAAATAGTGATTAACAATTTTCTAAAGTTGTAAATCATAAGAATTTTACGTTTAAAGATTTTTTATAAAACTTCAAATGACCATGATTTTTTTTATAGATATAAAAAAATAAACTTAATATTAACAATTACTTATTTAGCTTGAATCATTTTATAATATAATCAAGTCTTATATTTAATTATTTAATTCTCATAACAAAGAAAACTTTAGGTAGAACGTGTTATTCTCAGGTCGCATAATTATAAAGAATTTTAAAAAAATTGTATATTACTGTATTTAATTATTAAAGTAGTTCATTGACGTATATAATTTCAGTTTTAAAATACAAGAAAAACAAACCTAAAACAAACATATATAAATAATAAATGTATACCTATTATATAATGCTTACCGAACAACAATGTTGATATCGCTGTTATCTGTAAAAGCGCGGGTATTTTCCTTTAAGTCGAGATAATCCTACGCACAGCATTCTTTAGAGAATACTCAGCGCTTTTGATGTGTAATTACAATAGTTTCTTTTTCTGAAAAAACAACAACAATTTTTCAACCGCAAATTTTTAATTTCTTTTTTAACCGCTAAACTAATTTATACTTATAACAACGCTATAAAGCTTCGCTACCGTTAATAAAAACGTTACTAAAGGTGTTAAGTTTTTTTTGGTAGTTATTTAGATTATGTTGAAAAATAAATTAATGTTGCCACAATGTTGTTTTGTGTTTTTAAAAAGCTTGACTTTTAACTACAATTCGAAATGAATTTTCTTTGTTAATACATAGCTGTTTCAGTTTATTATAAAACAAATTTTCAATACGATGAATTAAATGTTTAGTTTTTATATGTCCAGGGTGCCAGTTCCAGTTATATTAATTATATTGTTATTTAGAAAGTAAGCTGGAATAGGATAAATTTAAACAATTTAGAAAATTCCTGGAAGAGTTTCTTTGTTTTCGAACAAAAATTTAATTAAAAAAAAAAATTATTTTTAAAGTTATTCAAAAAAATTTTAAAATTTTATATATATATATATATATATATATATATATATATATATATATATATATATATATATATATATATATATATATATATATATATATATATATATATAAGTAGAATAAAGAAAATTCGAACCCACAGGCCGTCGGAAATTCAAGTATTATGTAACTATAATTAACTGAAATTTCTTTAAAATACGAAATATGTAAAATTATATTTTGCAATTTCAAATAAATTTTCTTCTCAAAATCGCATTTAAAATATAGCGAGTTAAAACGTACGAATTCAAAGCACAACATACGATTTTTACAACATAAGGCACGATTTGAAATCATTACATACGAGTTTAAAACAACGTACGAATTTAAATCTTAACGTACCAGTAGGTAAGCAGAACCTATAAATTAAAGCTATTGATTAAACATACACATTTAATCTTTGTCAAAAGATTCTTTTTGCCAAAAAAATCTTTTGACAAAGTATGAATATAGTAACAAAGTTATTTTCAATTATTTGTGTATTTTATAGCATTGTATTTAGTACTGTCAGGATACTTGAGAAAAAAACTATAATAACAGGCCTATGAGCTCCTAGATTTTGTTACTTTTGGTACTGAGAAACTGACCATTCTTCTACTCTTTAGGTGGTAAAAAAAAGAAAGGCCATTCTTCTATGACAGAAGTCATAGAAGAATAGCCTTTCTTTTTTTGCAGCTGGACAGCAACTTACAGTTACCAATCCTTAACTCAGTGATTTTCTATATTCCAGCATAAGCATACTTTGTCATTGCAGTTGTTTCCCAGTGGGCACGGACTTGAAAAAGACGTTTTGTAAACGTCTTTTGAACGTTTTGGACGTCTTTTGAACGTTCAAAAGAAGTCTTTTTTTGGTCCGGTGCCTACTGGGCTATTTCTGTTTAAATTATGAGGACATTAACGTATGTCATTTCAATTGAGGAAAAAAAGAGCCACTGCTACCATTTTTTTAGATTTTCATTTTCATTCATACAGTGAACGCAGCATGTCCACCTTTGCCACCTCGCTCACAGAGGTATTGATGAATTACTAACTAAAAACCAAGATAGCTGGGAAATAAACAGACACATTTTCAACTTTTCTTTTGTAAAAAGTAATTGTAGGAGTATTCATTAGAAGTTAGAGTCACCTATTTATAAATCCTTGTCTTCCTTGAGTTTAGCAAGGTATATGACAGTGTGAAATAATGCTATAAATAACACTCTTGCGTATATTTATAGACCTAATTTAAATAAGTTTTAGTATATATCTTATTCCTAGACATTTTTTTCAAATGTTTCAATTCTAGAAAATTAAACTATTTATTGTAAAAGTAAACTAAATTGCCAATTTATATTGGCAATTTAGTTTACTTTTACACATTGGCCTAATTGTGATCAAGAATAAGCTATACATTTATAGACTTAAGCCTACAAATGACTGAAGCAAGTTATTAAGTCTATAAAACAAAGTTAGTGCATTCGGTACTTATTAGCTCAGCACATATTTTGGTCTCCTATAGTTATATCTAAATCTGTTTGGAAAGCATATTTGATTTATATTGTGTCAACAGCTTTTATGCGTTGATAGCCTCAACAAATCACCTACTCAATCGTAAGTTGATTAAATAAAAAGTTTTTAACTTTGCTGCAAAGCATGTTTCAACGTCTTTCTTTACAGCAACCAAGATCCCTACTATAGCTCATAGTGCCCAGAAAGACAACTCCAGCTACTATAGTTTATAGTGCCCAGAAAGACAACTCCAGCTACTATAGTTTATAGTGCCCAGAAAGACAACTCCAGTTACTATAGCTCATAGTGCCCAGAAAGACAATTCCAGCTACTATAGCTTATAGTGCCCAGAAAGACAACTCCAACTACTAAAGCTCATAGTGCCCAGAAAGACAACTCCAGCTACTATATCTCATAGTGCCCAGAATGATAAGTCCACCTATTGTTATTTAGGGAGTGTTAGTATCAGGTGGAATTCAATTAAATCATTTAAAACCTGTTAAATGAGGAAAAACTAAGCAATTATTTTGGTCCTTTTTTTATGAAATCTATTTACATCAGTCTTGTTAACATCACAGTGGTAGGTTAATGAGAAAAGATACTGAAGATTATCTCAGTAATTGTACTTATGATCTTTGATTTTAAAAAAATCATGAAATTAATGTTATATCAGATAACTAGTATAACGCGAGATTAAAAAAAATTAAAAGTTTAAATACAGAACCGTTTAAATAAATAGATAACTGCAAGTTTTAAATACATTGAGATCTGCTAGTTTTAAATACATTGAGGTCTGCTAGTTAAATACGATGAGATCTGCTTGTTTAAACATTGGCATCTGCTTGTTTTAATTACATTAAGAACTGCTAGTTTTAAATACATTAAGGGCCGCTAGTTTTAAATACATTGAGATCTGCTAGTTTTAAATACATTGAGATCTGCTAGTTTTAAATACATTGAGATCTGCTAGTTTTAAATACATTGAGATCTGCTTGTTTTAAATACATTGAGATCTGCTTGTTTTAATTACATTAAGAACTGCTAGTTTTAAATACATTAAGGGCTGCTAGTTTTAAATACATTGAGATCTGCTAGTTTTAAATACATTGAGATCTGCTAGTTTTAAATACATTGAGATCTGCTAGTTTTAAATACATTGAGATCTGCTAGTTTTAAATACATTGAGATCTGCTAGTTTTAAATACATTGAGATCTGCTTGTTTTAAATACATTGAGATCTGCTAGTTTTAAATACATTGAGATCTGCTAGTTTTAAATACATTGAGATCTGCTAGTTTTAAATACATTGAGATCTGTTTGTTTTAAATACATTGAGACCTGCTTGTTTTAAATACATTGAGATCTGCTTGTTTTATTTACATTAAGAACTGCTAGTTTTAAATACATTGAGATCTGCTAGTTTTAAATACATTGAGATCTGCTAGTTTTAAATACACTGAGGTCTGCTAGTTAAATACGATGAGATCTGCTTGTTTTAAATACATTGAGATCTGCTAGTTTTAAATACATTGAGATCTGCTAGTTTTAAATACACTCAGGTCTGCTAGTTAAATACGATGAGATCTGCTTGATTAAACATTGGCATCTGCTTGTTTTAATTACATTAAGAACTGCTAGTTTTAAATACATTGAGGTCTGCTTGTTTTGCGTATTTACTACTGATTTCTATCTGAAAAATGTTTTGACATAAATGTACTCAACTTTTATGCAAAAAGACTCAATTAAGTAAAATAAACATTTTGTCAAACTGTTTACTAATAGATTACATGAATTAATCTCTGCAGTAATTCTAAATTATTTTCCTAATAAATAGCATTTCACGCTTATGTTATTGCGGGTTGTATTCTAAAATAAAATTAAAAAACGCGGACGGTAAGCCACTATATAAAAATGCATCACTGAGTTCAACGAAAATTTGCATTGCAACGTACAACTGCTTCAACCGAATATTTTCTTTTTGATTGTTAATATTAGTCTATATAATTTTGTTTTAATTCTTTTTTCTTTTCAAGCATTAAGATTTATTAAAGTATTATTAATTGAGTTGTAACAGGCTTTTCGGACGCAAAGTAAATAGTTTCAAAAAAATTTTTGTTTATAAGATTATTATCAACTTTTAGTTCAGAGGTAAATCAAAATTTAATTTCAGAACTGTTTAATAATAATAGCCGACAATGTGAGTTAGACAAAAGACGATAAAGAAGTTGGGATATATAAAATATTTTTTTTTGTTGCTGGATGCATATGCAGAGTGTAAGTTGAAAAAGAAAAATAGTGAGTTAAAAAGTGCTGTATTTGACATAAATAAGGAATATATTGACTTACAAGTTATATTATAACCCAGACAGCCTCGTTAATGGTTCCGTTGTTAATGGCTCAGCGTCAAAACGGCTAACAGACCAGTATCACTCATCAACATTATTTCGCGATTGTTTCTAATACTGATTGTTTTCTAGTTATCTTTACCTTACATCAATACATACACTAGCCTGTTATTATTAGCTATTTCTGGATAAATAAGTTGCTTTTTTTTCCTGAAAAACGAAGCTAATCATTGTCCAAAACTAGCCCACGAGAGGGGGTTTTTAAATATTAATTCAAACCATTAAAAATAAGACATTTTGGCAAACATTTAACCAAAACTAAAACCGAAATTTTGGCTAAAAAAATTAACTTCATAAGAAAATGTTATCTAAAAACGCTATTTTACATTTGCTGTTTATTATTATTATTATTTTTTTTTTTGACGACTTTTTTTTATCTTATATAATAACAAGTTATTATTCATAAATAAACAGTAAGAAAAATAAAATTACTCATAGAAAAATCTAGAAATCCACCAAATATTATCTTTGCTCACTTTCCATTTAAACTATTTTAACCAAATTTGTTTTCTTTCTAAACAAAACGTTATCAGCGCAAGATTCAAAAACACTGCAACGGTTTGATTATTTGCGGTTTTTATGCTTTTAAGAAGCAGATGGATAGGGTAAGGCGGGGCATGTAGGGACACTTAAGAAACAAATACTAGTTACGGATAAACTAATCATAGCTAACACTGTTTTTATAAATTTCCTAAAATCCATTAATGTAAGAAAATGAAAAAACAAAAAAAAAAAGTTCTAAAAATAAGTTACGAAAACCAAAGTAACGAAACTCTAAACTTTTACATTTTTCAAATGGGTGGTGCAAAACGGGAAAGTTAAAAAGCAGTTATTCGTCAATTGCAAAGCATTAATAATGATAAAAAATGAAGGCTATCTATCGTCTAAATATTTTCAGACTTTAAACTCTCTAAAAAGTACACCGTAAAAAAGAAATAACAGCTAAAATAATTTTTTTTTGTGTGTTTTATTATAAAATACGTCCGCTCTAGTTTAACCTATATATTATTAAATTGGTAACTACTACTAAATTTGAAATTAAACAAAAAATTTTATCGATCACATAAATCACTCAAAAAACATTCTAAAACTATTTGGCAACATTTTTGATGATATTAGCAATATGCCAATGTAGAGGCAACTTAAATATGCCATATGCATCAGCAGCTTTTCTAGTTCTAAGTTCCTTTTTACTCACAGCTAAAACTGCATTTTATCCCATTTAGGATAATTGATCTTTCTTATATAACTTCTTACCTTCTTTGTTTACATTAAACATTATTAATAATCGATGTTAAGTTATAAAAATAGGAATTTCTTTGAATTTATTAACAAAATTACTTTTCTAAAGAGAAATAATATTTTAGATAAAAAAAAAAATCATCAAACTGTAAACAGCATCACGAAATTGTAAATTAAATTATATAAATAACTTGTTGCCCCAATATGCCCCACAAAAGTCATTTTACTGAAATTAATATTATTCAAAACGTTCACTTCCAAATATGTTTTTTAAACCAGATTCTAAAAGAGGATAAAAAGATACTGTCTGAAAAATACAAATTTTTTATAAATAAAGCATATTCGTAATAGTTGAGGGTAAATCTTTTATCGCTGTATCGCTTACTGCATTTTAGTATTTTTAATGCATTTTGGTATTTCTAAAATTAATTTTATCTTAAGAATAAAAAAAAAATTTGGTATTTCTAATATTAATTTTATCTTAAGAATAAAAAGAAGCACAATAACTTAAAATGTTTAATTAAAGTTTTTTTTAATTAATAATTTTAAGTTTTTGTCCCATTATGCCGCACTGTTCCGATTTGCCCCACTCTCCCCTACTAAAAAGTCAAATTATTTGTGAACGATGGGCTTAAATTTCATTTAGAAATGGTAAAATATTATGTAAAATATGTCAAAAATAACTATTTTTTAAAATTAAATAATAACACTGCCCAACAGTGATTTTGTATCGGAACCAAAATTAGTTATTTCTTATGTATTTCCATCTGCTGAATTCAAAAATGACATTAAAAATGACATATTAGCTCTAGTTTAAGAAATAAAAGCAAAAATTTTTTCTCGAGACAAGGGTTTAATTAAGCGATCGCGAAATGAAAAATCAGGAAAAATATCAGGTCTTCAAAATTTTAGTTTACGCAAAACCATGTACTTTGTTTTCTAGGGGGGAATCAACTTAAATTTGTTAGGGAAAAAGTTATAAAATATAAAATAATAAACTTACGACTGCAAAAGTAATAACACTCTAGTACTAACTGCATTATAAAAGTATAACACTATAATAGTGTAATTACTTTTATAACGCACTTATAACTTTTATAATTCATTCTTAGTTCAAACAACATAAGTAATCCCAAATTTTAATTGAAGTAGAAAAGCCTCTAGAAAAAAAGAGTGGATATTTAAATAATATTTAAACTTATTAAAGAACTTAAACAACTAAATAAAAACGTATTATATAAACAGTAAGCATTACGAAAAACGTTACTAATAGTCCGTAAAAACGCACGTTAATTATAAAAAAAGTTTTTGTTGATTGATTTTAAAATTTGCGCGCGTTTTTACGGACTGTTTGTAACGTTTTTTTATATTGTTGTTTTAGTGTATTTGTAAAAGTTCCTGAAGTTTTTAATAATATTTGATTATCTACTTTATTTTTTTAGATGTTTTTTACTTTGATTAAAGTTTGAAATTACTAATGTTGTTTGAACAAAGAATGAACTTTTAAAGTTATAAGTGCTCTATAAAAGTAATAATACTATCATAGTTTTATTACTTATATAATGCAGTTAGTGACTAGAGTGTTATTACATTCGTAATCGTGAGTTTATTGTTTTGTTTTGTTTTTTATAACTTTTTCGCAAACAAACTTAAAATTATTTGCTCCTTAAAAACAAAGTACACGGCTTTGCATAAACTAAAATTTTGAAGACCAGATATTTTTCCAAATTTTGCAAATCGCGATCGCTTAATTCAACTCTTGCAAGGGTAACTTTCATTTTTTGAAAAAAGAGATTTTCGTTTTTGACTATCCATTATGTTTGATTCATGTTTAAAACTTGTGATACTAGTTATGTGTGTTTGCTAACGTTTCTGGTCTAATCTATTCATAGTATTTTTTTTTCATTTTCTAGTGTAAAATTTTACAAATCTACTCATCTAAAATTTTACAAATGCCAAGGAAGTGTGTAAATTTAGTGAATAATTTTTGTTACATTTGTGGTGAAATAATATTTTTCTCACAGAAAAGAACTATGACACCTCTTGTGCAGACTGCTTACCAGCATTACTTCAATATGAAGGTAAGGAACCAGGATAAGTCATGGGCTCCACATATATGCTGTAGCTCTTGTTCGGTTACACTACAAGAATGGTTGAAAAATAAAAAAAGATCTTTGCCTTTTGCTGTTCCTATGGTATGGAGAGAGCCTAAAAACCATACAGGTGACTGCTATTTCTGCTTGACCCCACCCATTAAGGCAGGTTTATCAATGAAGAAAATAGGATCAGTTAAATATCCAAATCTTTCCTCTGCCACTCGACCTATTCCTCATTCAGATAGTTTACCAGTTCCTACTCCACCACAAAGTTATGAGTTAGAAGCAGAAAATGAATACGGAAATGATGTAGAAATAGAAGAAAACAGGCCTTCTACATCAAATGATCCTGATTTTTTGTTAACAGATGTTGTGCCACACAGATTGAGTCAAGCAGAATTAAGTGATCTTGTTTGAGATCTGGACTTGTCACAGGAAATAGGAGAAACTTCTAGGGTCAAGACTAAAGCAGTGGAATCTTCTCCAATTTGATGTCAAGGTTTCACATTATAGAAAACGGCAGCAGAATCTGCTTTCTTTTTTTGAGAAGAAAAATAATCTTGTTGCTTGCATTGATGTTTTTGGATTAATGTATTGTCTTAATTTGAACTATGACCCAACTGAATGGAGATTATTCATAGACTCATCTAAGCTAAGCTTGAAAGCTGTATTACTGCACAACGGAAACCGTCTTCCTTCTGTTCATTTTGGCCATGCAGTTCACATGAAAGAGACTTAATAATTATATAAAAAAAGACTGGCCTGCAAGAAATTTCAACACAGAAGAAAAAAACGTTATTGCTGAACCACTTGTGAATCCAAAAGATGTTCTTCTTCCACCATTACATATTAAGTTGGGTTTAATGAAAAATTTTGTCAAAGGTATAAACAAAGAAGGACAGGCTTTTATGTATTTAAGAAACAAATTTCCAAAAATAAGTGATATAAAAGTTAAAGAGGGTGTTTTTGTTGGACCACTAATACGCCAGCTTATGAAGGATCCTGCATTTGACGAAGTTTTGAAAGGGCAAGAAAAAGAAGCTTGGGAAGCTCTAAAGGGAGTGATTTATGGATTTTTAGGCAACAAAAGAGATGATCATTACATTCAATTTGTAACAATACTTCTGCAAAAATACCATCAACTTGGATGTAACATGTCCCTCAAGACTTCTTCCCCCTCAATTGTGGAGCTGTTAGTGATGAACATGGGGAAAGGTTTTACCAAGTTATTTCTGTAATGGAACAAAGATATCAGGGTCTTTGGAATGAGGCTATGCTTGCAGATTACTGTTGGTTTTTGTGTAGGGATGCTCCAGAACTAGTCTACAAAAGAAAAGCAAAAAGATCACAATCTCGTGACGATACCCCATAATCATCTTTAAACCTATTAACTTGATGATCATGATTTTTTTGTTTAAAACTATTAGAATTTTTTTTTGTTTAAAACTATTAGAATATATCTGTAAAACAAAAAAAACCAAATGTACTTTAAATGTTATTAGAATATGTAAATTATATGTCATATTGTTCTCTTGAAAATTAACTGAAATAAAAATTTATTTCCATTGTATATCTCAGAAACTAGAGCTAATAAAAATTTTTTGTTGTTATTTTCTTTTTTCTCAGCCCAAAATTAGTATAATTTGAATAAAATTGCTAAAGATACAAAAAATATATATTTTTTTGTTGCCGAGTGTAATTTAAAGTCATGCAAAATTTTCGGTATGTTTTTCAATCGAAATTTTAGCTTTTTACCTAATTTATCTTTGGGTATGTTTATTTTGCAATATTTTAGGAAAAGTATTTGGTAGTTTTTAAAATTTAATATTTACTAAATACTTTTTAATTATTCTTACGTCCTTTCTGCCTATGCATTTTTATTCTTTTATTTATAGAAAATACATTTTAGGACCTATATTATTTTTAATATATATATATATATATATATATATATATATATATATATATATATATATATATATATATATATATATATATATATATATATATATATATATATATATATATATATATATATATATATGTGTGTATATACATTTAATTTAAGAATTAATTTGCATTTAAAATTAAATGCTTAAATTAAATTCTGCATTTAATTGCAGAATTTAATTTAAGCATTTAATTTTAAGCGCAGCATTTAAATGACTAAAAATTAAGAAATTCTCAAAATGAACTTAAGCCACTACAATTAACAACACATGTTAAATCAGAACTTTATACAATGCAAAAAAAAATATTTCAATATTAGAATTTATTGTGATGTTTTCCCTTGATGCTACTAAAACTGATTCATGAAGAAAAAATGTAATTTAATCATTAAAGAACGCAATGCTACAAAACATTGAAAATTCATACTTATTGCATTTACGATGTGCGTGAAAAATAGAATTATAGCGTGACAAAGTCAAAATTAGTAGTCGGAATCACTCATTTACTCCAATCGGTTGCGAGAGTTACGTTAGGTTTTTCGACTTCCAAAATATTACAGTTGTGCTTAATGATCGACCGAAACAGAAAAAAAGCCGAAGCCGAAATAAACCGAAACTTCGGGTACTCAAGTTCAGTGCCGAAACCGAATATTTTACCGAAACCGATACCGACATATCGACTAGTCAAAATTAATTTCATTAGAAAAATTTATTTAAAAATGCAATTTTGCATTTTTGTGTAAAATTGCATTTTTAAAGTGAGCTGTTAATTTAATAATGCATAACTTTTTAAATAACTGTTATTTTTGATTTCTGTAAAGTGAATTACTTTTATACAGGTATATACTTTTTAAAAGTATTTAAATATTATATAAATTAAATTAAAATATTATATAAAAGCAATAAGCTCTTATTTCTTCTTCCATTTTTTTCTTTTTCAAAACTTTAAATCGACTCTTAAAAAAAAATCTCCGTATTTCTCCAAAAATATTTTTACACGATTGAATTTTGTTAATGTTCAGAAATATACTCCAATTTTCAAACTTGTCCCTAGTTGCCCAAAATAAAAGTATATCTGTTTGCTTGCAGCAATGTACCTAGGGCTGGTAATGGGTTGGGTCTGGGCCGGGTATCAATGGACCCGGACCCAGACCTGATTTATATACTTGGGTTGAGTTTCAACAGACCCAACCTGGACCCAGACCATATTTAATAAACGGGTCTGAGTCGGGTCTGGATCCAGACCTAACCTTATCAGCCGCCATCATGGCCGCTAAGAACAGTATGGTAATTAAAGTAGTTTTTATCATTTATCATATTGAGTGGAGCGTTGTAAATAATGAAAATATTGAAAAATTAAAGCATTCAGCTATTAAAAAATCCATTGTATAATGTAAGAAGGGGTAATATCTATATGCGTAAAGGTCTTTGAAGGCATTCAGAGCTTAAATTTATGCCCGCACAACCACACACATAAAACAGAAGACCTTGGAAGTTTTTTAAAAGAGCAAGGCAGTTAAGTATGTCTACTGACGCCATGGAAATAGAGAAGAAATCTTTATGCGTTTGAGTGTATGAAGGCTTTCGTGGCTTTTTTTATTTATTTTTAATATTATATTTTTAAAAAAAGTAGATAACATCAAAAGTTTTTATTTTTAATATTATCTACTTCTTTTTATTTTTAATATTATCTGTAATAGTTTAAGAAGATCTTAGTATGTTTTATGAACAGATACCTTAAGCGAGATACTTTTCCAAGTGTTGCTTGTACTCAAAAATCCGAAAAAATCATTCAGGACTTTTATATGTAACTTTGCACCACGTTGAATGCACCACGTTAATTTCTTAGATTGTAGTTGTACATGTTTATATGACCACTCCACTTTTTATCTCACTCACTCCACTTTTTTTTAGTAACCTTTTTTTTTTTTTGAACATGTGACTCACGTTTAAATCAAGCGTGGGTCTTAAACTGATGGCCTTAGAATGGTAAGAGCCTAGATTATGCGAGCTCTTCCGTTTTAGGCCTTCTAATATGACATTCACATCCAAAGATGAAGGATTCTGATCAATAATTGAGACTCACAGTTCAACAACCAAAAGACCTTATTTATTACCAATGTAATGTATTATTTACCAATGTAATTAGAATAAATTATTATAATTTATGCGGTAGTGGTGTAGTGGAGGGGCGCTTGCTTTATAAGCGAGAGGTTTCGAGTTTGATCCCCACAACGCCCCTGGTAGTACCGCGCTCAATTTGTTTCAAGGCGGCCTTGTTCATCAAGGTTCGTATTTCGGAGTTATAGAGTTGAGAGAGGGTTTTAGCCACAATTAAGTAGCCTCCTCGTCTGTAGCGGCCTTCTCGGCCTTAAGGAGGTGAACAAACAAACAAACAAAAAAATAACAGTCTTAAATTTCATGTAAATTCTGAACAAAATCTTGCACAAGTCTTCATACTGCAAAGATCACTTGTATTTTTCTTTTTTTGTAAGAAATTAGACCAGCTTCGTTTTCTTTTTCATTAATGGAGATCGCAATACCGTTTTTTTCTTTTAATTGAAAAATTAAAATTAGTAAATAAAACAAAGTAATTTAAAAATAAAATATATAAACTAAAGTTCCTCGAAGTTTAGATTTTAACCAATGTTGTGAGCATACAATTGCTTCCAACGTGCTTGGAATCATAGAACTACGATATTTATCAAGAACTCACAACCACCTGTGCTGAAGACTTACTCAGAAGCAACAGAAGATAACATAATCGACAAAGCATCTCTTGCTAAACATTGTATAACTGTAAATCTGACTCCGACATGTCTCCACCATTCCAGTATGTTGAATCCCTCTTTATTAACAATCAATGGCTCATCTAAGTACAACTGTAATTTATTTTTTAGTTCCGAAGAAGAAGATTTTAAGGCTACATATCTTTTGAATTTCTCAGTCCTTTTTGAATATAAAAAAGAAGCAGAAAAAATAGACTGATTAGAAATACTTTCCTTTAACACTGGAGAGTTTACCGTGTTGAAATATTTAGCAGCGTACTCATTATATAACTTTTTTATTCATTGACAATTATTTATCCATTAATATCTTTATAACTTCTGTTCACTTATAAATTTCACCATAAATTTCCCTAAAGTAATACTCAATGCTGATCATTTTTTAACGCGGGTTCAACAGAGATGCAATGGCTAATATATTGGAACTAATTTTCCAATATTTTGAAAATTTTGCCATCATTTTCCTCTCCATTTCACAGATAAAGTGAATATGATTGCTGCACAAATCAGTTATTTGTAAATAAATTTTACAAATATGATAAAAATAGTAGTTTACTGTTGGGTTAATTGTTGTAAAGAAAAGGTTTGTTACTTCGTAAAAAAATTATAAATAGTTGCAAGAACCTTTAACATTTGTCCACTCCTCTTCATTTAGCAAATGTGCGTAACTTAAATCAATTTCTTTTAGACAAATAAAGACATCTTTGAACTTCAATGCAGTATCCAACACTATATAAGTAGAGTTCCATCTTGTTTTTACAACCAAAACAGCATTTTTACTTGGAGCTTGTACTTGGATGCTACTTCTTTAAACTATTGTCATTTCAAAGTTGACGATTTACAGTTTCTCTAACATTTACTATTATATGTTTCAATTGCTTTTTGAACAAGAAAATTTACAATATGTGCAGGACACCTGGCGTAAAAAAAACTACCATCACTGACGAGTTTAGTACTCAACTTCTCTTTGAGAATTCTAACCATTGCGTCATTTGTTGAACAGTTATCTAGAACAACACACATTATTTTTTTTTAACATTGTTCCATTCAGTATGAGGCGCATTAATATCAATAAAGTTAAGTATATGCTTTTTCAGTTTCCAATTATTATCAATATAGTGGCAGGTAGGGTTTATTTTGAATAGACATCCACAAATCACTTGTGAAATTAATTTAACAGCTTTTCCATTACACCATAAAAATTTTCCTTTTCATCTTCGAAGGTTTTCGATCAATCAATTCTAATTGTAAGTCAACTAGACATTTTAAAAAGAGGTTGTAGATCTTTACTATACTCTCTAAAACCAAAATGCTCAACAGTTGAAAAAGGATATTCGTGAAGTATGATCATGCGGACCAAGTCGTTTCTGCATGTTTCTTGACTAAATTTAAAACTTTTCGACTCCAAAATACCATCGACTATTACTTAACCACTTTGTAAAAAGGTTTGACCTTTTATTGGGGAACAAACTTGTGGGTGTTTCGTCCTCAATTGTTTGACCAAGTGACTTGTTCTATCTGTAAGTCTTGCCGATAATGAATACGAACAATAGTTACACTTTGCTTAATGTTGACCATTAGTTAAAACCTTTATATAAGATGCCCAAACTTTTGAGGTGCAATTTCTCATTTTAGTTTTAGGTAATACTCTTAACTCAGATAAAATGGTTGTTTGATATCAATAATTGGAGTGACGGCATTTGCGTTTTCTACCTCTAACATATCTGTAAAAAATAAAGAAAATAAAAAAATAGGTATCTAAAGATTGATTTCAAAACTTTTATAACTTCTTTAGTCTTTTTCTTTGACCTAATGATCATTAGATGTGGATTTATTTTTTTTTTAAACTCGAAAAGCCTTTTTCTTAAACAAATCTTTTTTAAAAAGAGTGCATAAAATTGGGTTTTATAATCTAGTTTATGAATCTTTTTGAATATTTCAGAAATCATTGTTAGTTTTCAACGGCATACGCCTAATATTAAATAAGATATAATGAAAAAAGCATATAAGAAAATTATAATAATGAAAAAATATAAATTAAGAAAATGTTGGTCGGGTCTGGGTATTATAAGATTCATACCTGACCCGTTTGGTTAATGGGTCTGGGTCTTGCGGGTTTTGGGTCCGAAAAAAAATCCAAATCGGGACTTAACGGGTCGGGATCTAGACTCGACCCATTACCAGCACTAGATGTAGCGTTTCAAATGCGAGGATTTATTTAATGTATGGCCGGAAAAGAAAGATAAAAATGAGAAAAACTCAAAGTTTAAGCATGTCATTCAATTAGATGGAAATAATATAACAGAAGTCTTTACCAATATTGTTCAAAAGAAAATTTGTCGTTTATGAAATTCTTTGGAACAAAAATGGTCAGATAGTCAAAGAAGAATGGGATGATTTAAAAGTAAAAACTGAGATAGGTTGAAAAGAGACATTACATTTACTGATGTTGCAATTCCATCAACATCTTCTAATCAGTCAACTCCATCAAGATCTTCGGAACAACCAAGTTTATCATGTACCGAAATATTGGATCAGGCCAAAAGATTGGAAGCATCAGAGTTATGTCGGGATAATTCGCACGAAACAACTCTTATATTGCAAGCAGCCGATACGACATACTTTATTTATGACCCTTATTTTTTTTTGCCGTGAAAATATATACAATCCGTAATTTATTAAGAAGATATATAGGTAACAGGGACGAGAAGAAGACTAATATGTCTTTTCGCCAACAAAATTCGAAGGATCAAAAAGAAAAAGAAGAAAAAAAGAATAACAACACATATCAAACGAAGACATAAATAAATTGAAAATGTTACTAAGTGCTAAGAGCTACTCCCAAATGATCTTGTTAAAGTGCAGGAACTCAGAACCACAGAATCATTTAAGCATAAATATAATACTTTAGTTTTTGGCATTAGTCCACTACATGCTTTGATACAATTTTTTGAATGTATCGTCAAAATATCAAATAGATATGATTTGTGTAAATGGCATATAAATAATTCGTGGTACTAATAATAAGAAAATCGTTTTATCTAGAAAAAAAGAAATACAACAACCAAAAGTTAGATGTTTTGGATGTAACGACAACAATACTGATCGTCGAGCATTTAAGAATGTTAAAAAATTTGCTGAAATAACTAATGTGAATGAAGACTTGATTAAAAAGTTTAAAATTATTCTGTTTCAATTTGTAGAAAATTATAATAAAGCTGTTTAACGTTATTTATTGCAGTATTATTGGGAATTGAAAAGTTATTTTGCCCGATGCAACCCTAAAGTTTTGATATGACTACATAATTTTTAGCGTTTTGTTGGGTTTAAAAAACTATTAACATGAATGGTTTCTAACAGAAATATAAATAGATATGGTGATGTTTTGGATGAAAATTTAGATAAAATCATAATAAATCAATTTAAGTTAGCAGCAACATTTTTTAACTGAACATAATAACTATTAAGTCGATTTCTTTATCTATAGTATTCATCCATAGTAACTCAAGTTTTCATCCATAGTAACTCAACATTATCTCAGCAATGGTATAGTTCTCCTTGAAATAGCAACCATAGTGGATAGTCGTTTTGTTGTGAAGCAGCAATGGATACTAAATAGTTCCCTTTCCAAAATTATTTTATAAAATTTTTTCTTGATATTTTAATCTGAGAAACAAAATTAATGCAAAAATGCATTTAGAACAAAAATACGTTTTATAAAAGTATAAAACTGCAAAGAAAATCGTTTAAAAACTTGAATTTACTAATTGTTATAAACAGTTGGTAAAAAGTAATAAAAATAATAAATAAAAATGCTAACAAAATAAAATCAAAAATTAACGTGATTGCGCTAAAAAAAAAAAACGGAGTCCAAAAAAGCATTGTTCTTTACAGATTTCAAACTCAATTAGTCACTTGTTAAATTGTTAACTATTCTTAATTTATTCTGTAAAATAATTTAATCAAGAAAATAAAAACATGCAATCAATTAAACATAGATAAAGATAAATTCCAATCAAGTATCTTCAATAAACTAGGCTCAATCAACTTTTATTCTCTGTTGTGTGAGTCGATAAATAATGCTGTCTCCAGGATCCATATACCACATTGATACTGAAATAGCATAAACTGTAAGAGTAAATCCAATTACAAACCATAACCATATGTTCCAGATTGCAGGAAAAGATTTATCATAGGCAGATGCTAAGTTCCAATTGTCCTATGAGAATACATAGTAGAATTAATAATATAAATTAATACGAATTATAACTAATGCAAACTTTGCATTAGTTATAATTTTATACGTTTTTGTAACTAACAGTTATAAAAAAAATTTATATCAGGGACGGATCTAGGGTGTACTAAGTGAAACAATTGTTACAATCAATTTATTATTATTTTTTTAATTATTTTTTTTTTCATGTAAAATACTAGAATAGCATAATAATAATAATAATAATAATAATAATAATAATAATAATAATAATAATAATAATAATAATAATAATAATAATAATAAAACAAAAATTTTAACAAAATACTGGTTTTAGTCAAGCCGCGGTGTTCTAAAATTGTAGCAAAATTGACCAAAGTTACGGGATTATTTGAGTCGGAAAAATAAAATGCTTCATTTTTAAAACCAAAGTTTTTATTACATTGCTCATAAAACTTTGTAAGAATGTCAAACATTTTGTATTTACTTAAGTTAGACCAAGAATTTAATAAAATGGCAAACAAAGAAGCAACTGTGGTAAAAGCCTTTTGTCATGTTTTCAATACATTTTAGTTACTTTAGAAGCAATTATTTTATTAACAAAGTCTCACATTAGACGAGACCCAATTTGAAAACCCAGTTGAATATCCAATTTCGGTTTATGATCAATTTTGAATAAAAACGATAGAAAAAATACCATCTTTTAGTTAAGAAAAATTAAATAGCACTGTAGGGTACGTCATACTAAAATTTGTTTGAAAATGACATTTGGGGAGTGATTTTATAATAAGTTGGCTAATAAGCTAAGCAATATTTATCCCAAAAAAAAAAAAAAAAAAAAAAAAAAAAAAAAAAAAAAAAAAAAAAATTTAAAATTAACTTAAAAAATGTAAAAAAGCGATAAAACCTGCATTTTTACGACATAAAAATTAGCATAACTTCACTAATGTCTTCTAAATTTTTAATTGATATTAGTAATTGTAAACTATGATTTATAAACACAGTTACTTTAGTACTTGGTATTTGCTTTGTGTTAGTAGTGGATTTAATAATGTTCCTGGGATATCAAAAAGTTGCAATATTTGTTGTTGTGGATTTAGTATATTTTTTGTTTTAACAGTTTTAACATAAAATAAAATATTGAATTATGGAGAGTTCAAAACTGAAACCAACTAGACATTCTTCTACAACCAATTCAACTAACTAAATATCTTGGAGTAGAAAAAGATTGGTTAGAAATTGAAGTTCCTACACTGAGAGATGTACTAAGAAAAGGTCTACATTTTCAGGAAAATATGCTTTATTCTGACGATCTTGATAGGTGTTTCTTTTGACATGATATTGAAAAGTAAATTTCTAATAGATAACTAATGGGCACAAGACGTGCGATGACATTTATAGGACATCTATTAGACGTCTGGACGTCCGCTAGGCATCTTTGGACGTCCAAAACCTACTGTGTAGGAAATATTACAATATTAGGTATTTCAAACAAACAATTTTATATTTTTTTGTAGGAAATGTCATCTACTTATAAAAAAAAATCCCGGTGGTATGGGCAGACTTGGTATTGAAACAATGGTCTCAATCCAATGTTTTGTTTTTAAGACCCCTAGTTATACCTCATAAATCGCTGTCAGATTAAATTTTAACTGTTTTTTTAAAAGTTTTCTAATCAAAACATTTCTAATCGAAAAGAAACAAAAGAAAAAATTGTCAAATTGTGGGAAGGTAAGCTTGACAAATTGATAGATATAATAGATAAAAATTTTCCATGAAAAGAGGTTAATGGTTGTTCTGCTGGAGTTCACATTTTTTACTTTTTTTTAAAAGATATTAGGGACCACAGCTTGATTTATTATACCTAAGATCTAAAAGAGATAAGGTTGGTCACCAAATATTAATCAAATAGACAAGATAAAAACAAAAAGACATTGGAAAAAAAGAAACAAAAAGACATGGGAAAAATAACAGATATTGCATCTTTAATTTGATTAACCTCATATTAATACACAAGTTCAAATAGTTTTCTATTTGAACTTGTGATTCATAAACTTATTTTTACTTCATCTGAAAATATTAAGAATTGAAATATCCTCAGAAGACAGCTTCAATAATATCAAACTGTTCCCTACTCCATTGCTTCGAGTAATCAACAAATCATGGAGCCGAATTTCACATGTAATATGAGAAAAAAGGATTTACAAAAAGTAATAGATACTCTTATAGAAGTACCTTACTATCCTCTTCACATCCAGTCTTGTGAAAGAGTTGTTAAGCAAGTGACTGAAGCAGCAGCTGCTATTAATGGTTTTTAGAGATGCGATGGTTTTATTAGAGAAAGAATAGAGCACAGATTTGTTGCTTCAAATCTGAAGTCCAAGAAAGATTTGATCAAACTATTTAACGTAAAGTTTGATTTAAGCGAAAATCCATTTTCGATCAAAACTTGTTTTTTTAATTCCAAATATACTATAACTTCATTTTATTATAGTAACTGTGTGCCCCCACAGAATATCAAGATGTTTCACATATAACAATTTCAGGCAATTCATCTGCAGGTTTTATATTTCATATCATACTCTTTTAATGTTCAAAAGTTATGATCATGAAAGATGTGCAACCCCCTTATTTTAGAAAAATGTGGAAAAATACATGATTATAACTTTTGAACACCAAAACATGTAGAAATACCTACCACATAAAATCACTTCTAAACTAGGGTTGTTAACCGGAGGATTTCGTGCAATTCCGGAAAAACAACATTGTTTCGTAAGGAGATTGAGAACGAGGAATTACATTTTTTCGTACCGAATGTTAAAATCGCCGATGTTGATTTCGCAAATGCTACTTACGAAATTTAGCATTTCGCAAGTTGACATACGAAATAAAACTATTTTGCAACATACGAAAGTATCGGTTTTGGAAGTCGCACTTGCGAAACAAACATTTTCGCCTAACGACGTTTTGAAGTCTATAAAGAAAATTTGTTTGCCAGACTGATTTTAATATTAAAAATTAATATTTTTAAATCCCAAAATGTTTATAATTAATTTTTATTTTCAGTATAATAGCATATTAAATTTTTATGGTTTTATTTTTAGAGATATTGATAAAAAATAAAATTTCTTTCAAAACGAAAGTATTTTGGATCACAACATACGAATTTTTGAAACAGGTTCGAATATGCTTAAGCAAATAGTAAAAAGAGGCTCAAAAATATGCTTAAGCTTAAGCATATTTCTAATAAAATATACCTATTTCAATAATTTCTAAAAGTGTGCACGTTACTAAAGGTTAATGGGTATAAAAAAAATAAAAAGTTGACTTATGCTCTGTATTTTTGTTTTGGTTTTAATGTAGCTGAAATTTAATGTTGTTATAAACTTCGGTTTTTGTTGGTTTAAATTTAGAAATATATATATTTAAAATTTTTAATTAAATAAAAATAAAATTTTTTAAATGGTTAATTGAGGCTCAGGAATATGCTTACATATGCTTATTTTTTTTCCAAATCTGAGCCTATAAGCGTTATGCTTATAAAAAAAAAAACGAGTATGTACAGTAGAATTCCGTTATCTTAGTCCCTGGATAAGTAGGACTTTAAGGCTTTCCATAAATGATGTCAGTAAATATAAGGGGGAGGGGGGACTGAAAAGTTTGACAAGAATTGACAATGGGGAGGGGGTGTTGAGACCAAAATGATGACCAGTTAAGAAAAAAAAATTTAAGTTCGAGCAGATTTTAAAGGTATTTACATCTACCATGTGGTATAGAAATAGCATATTTGCTTTGTGGGGAAATCGATGTAAGTTTCCTTGAGACATGATATAAATTAAAAATTTACAAACGTTTTACTATTGTATTACCATTTGACTGAAAACCTACCTGTTTACAAATATCAACAATTTGTATATAAATTTAACAATCATCATTCGATCCCAGACGAATTTAAAATGTGCTTTAAAGCACATAACACATAGCAAATAGTACATATATATAGCACATAACAAGTAATAGCACATAACACATAACAAAACACATAAATTCATTTGTCATTATTATCGAAGAACACTTCAACAACTCATGGGAAGACGATGAGTGATTGAATTTATATTATAGATATAGAATAAAATTTTCAATAGTTTGTTTACTATTTGATGAGGTATCAACTGTTCTATAATATAATATGCTGAGATATAAATGTATAATTTAACCAGAAAAAATTAATGGTGCTTACACATATCTTTAATGTTACTTTAAGGAGGAGGAGGAGGAGGAGGAGGAGGGGGGGGGACATCATATATAAAGGGGGTTTTGCGAAAAGTTGACAGAGTTTGACAAAGAGAGGAGGGGATTTAAAAATTCAAAAAATCACAGACATCAATTATGGACAGCCCCTTTTACTAAGTTGGAAAGTTTTTCAATTTTCCTTGAACGTTCTATAAATACCAAGAGCTACGCTTAACTGGGACATCCCCTAAGTCGTATTATTTATCTTTCGCCAGTTTTGTTTTTCGGCGAACAACCCTATTCCAAGTTGTTTTTTTTTTTTAATGAATTTTTTTTAAAAATATGTTTTAAAAATATAGCACTGCCTGTCAGTGAAATTCCAATGGAATATTTATTCTACTTAAATTGTCAGACGGAGTTGATGGTTGTATGGATGTTACAGTAAGTACTAGTTTGACGAGGTTGTATGTTGTTAAAATAGTACACAGTATAGTTGAATACTAAAGACTCTTTCAGGTGACATGCCAAGATGTGTATTTCCAGAAATAAAGCCCATCTCGGAAAAGTTATTTTCAAAAAATAGTACTCACATAAAAATTCTTTTTTATTGACTTTCCAATTATGTAAGTTTTATAATGTAAAATTATATAAAATAAATTTTATTGTAATTTAATTATTTTTAATGGGCTTCTTTTGAAATCTCGTAATACCAAAAAAGTAAATGTGAAAATATAAAAACCGAGATTACTGAAAATGATTGAAAATCTTCAAAATTTAAGCTTTCGTTTTTTAATAAGAAAAGAGTCAAAACGATTTTTGACTAAACAAGAGTCCTCAGCATAAATTTTCTCATGAGGAACTATTTTTCACGTAATTCTCCGAAGAATAAAGGTAAAAAATAAAATAATGAGAAGATTTTTAATACAATTTTAATAGTATTAAAATTTTAATAGTTTTCAGTAAATTAAAAAACACAAATTTTTTTTGAAAATTTTAGTTTATTTTCATAGTTTTTACATTTTTGAAAAAATCTCGGTTTTGTATGAGATCTTGTCTCGGAAAAATATTGTCTCGGTCCATAACAAAGAACCAAGATGAAAAATAAACCAGAGATTCTGAAAATATATCTAAGGTCTACAAAATACCAACAAACAAAAACGTTACAATTGATATCGTTACTTTTTCTTAATGCCTAGGTACAAAAGATTATTAGCCTGATTCTTGCTTTTCTAAAAACTAGTTACCGATTCTCATAACCCTTTTTATTTTGACACAGCTTGAACTATCAACATAGGAAATGACACATTTGACACGTTCCTCACACATTCCTGACAAACAGAAAAATCGTGCTACTAATTACATATTAGTAGCAATATTTTTCTGTTTGTACAGGTCAGGACTAGATAAGGAACGTTGCTAAATGTGTCATTTCCTATGTTGATAGTTCAAGTTGTGTATAATAGGGCCTAGAAATTCCCTCTGATCTGACCAAGAATGAACATATACTTTAAGCTTTTGTGTGTGTATGTGTGTGTGCATATACACAAAGGGTATTTCATAAGTTGTATACGTAATTTTGATTTAAAATACTTTAACCAATCATAAAAAAAAAAGAATGTTTTTTTTGATTTTATTTAGTAGTATACTTATCAGAATAAAAAAATACTTTATGTAACTATTTAATTTGTTTAACATCTAGCTACAGGCAGCATTTCAAACTGACCACTACGTTTTTGCTGGCTGTTATACACGCGTCTGTGTTTATCTCTGCACACACTTGTTCAACCCACTCACTTAGTTCAGCAGTTGTAGAGGGTTTATCCTTGTAACAATATTCCTAAAGGAAGAAATCTGGATGAGCAAGGTAGGAAGAACAAGCATGCCATTTAATTGGATCTTGTCTCCTATCCATAGTTAATCAAGCCAGCTTTCTAGTAGTCAAGAATTTTAGGCAGATGTACTATCTTGTTAAAAGTACATACTGCAATTGTTCAACCTGAGGCCATAATACTCTTTAAGCATTTGCAAATACAATCATTTGTGACCAAAACGTTCAAGT
The DNA here is from genome assembly GCF_022113875.1 of Hydra vulgaris. NCBI lineage: Eukaryota > Metazoa > Cnidaria > Hydrozoa > Anthoathecata > Hydridae > Hydra > Hydra vulgaris. The sequence goes on along the minus strand of NC_061159.1, from coordinate 28,240,209 downwards.
ATTAACCAATTAGACCACCTGAAGTTATTCTACACTACACCATTACTTCATTCTTTGAGTTAGGCACAGTTATTGTTAACACATATTCTACCTAAATACATCTAGGTAGAACATGCAAGAGAATGCCACTACATTAAGTGAGGGTTTAGGTTGGGACAGAAACTGTTTTTTTCATTAATCTTTGTTTTTTCTACTTTTTCTGAAAAATTAAAGTGCTTATTTTAAGAATTAAAGCGCAAAAAATATTTTAAGATATTGCATCCAATGATACATATGTTTTATGTGTGTGTGTGTGTGTTAGGTTATTATTTGCTTCATAACTAAAAAAAATTTTTAAATTGAGCAGTTTGATTTCTTGTATTCCTTTATTTTAGTAAAAACCCTACTTTTTTGATTAACCTTAAATCACACTTTCGTTTTGACATTAGTTTGTGTGATTTTAATTTTAATTATGATTTTCACTTTATTAATAAAAAAATCAAGTGATTGAAAAGGAAGATGGTTTATAATGATTATTTTACAAAACCATTTTATGTTTCCTATCCAGTTGTCATGAACTTGGTATGGTAGGTGTGTATCTAAAAAAAATGTGCTTCTCTAATGGTCATGTCCAAGAACAAAAGCATTTGAAAGTTTTCTTAAGTTGATAAACATTCACTACATAGTATGGTAGGTAAAAAGTATGGTACATACACTACATAGTATGGTTGATAACATTCACTACATAGTATGGTAAGTAAAAAATGTAATTTTTTGTTTTTAATTTTTATGCTAACGAATAATTTAAACATTAATAAAACAATATTGCCAAAAAAATTACCTCCACTACACCATTTGCTGGAGTTGTACTCAGAGTTCTTCTACTTCGATAAATATCTAAGTTTTCACCTGCACATTTAAACTAAAATTGAAAAAAAAAAAAAACAATAAAAATATTATGTCTTCATACAGTATAAATGCACACATATTATGGATGACCCAGTGCCAAACCAGTCTTTACAACAAATACGTTGAAATGAGATAATTAGATGCAAAGTTTAAATGTTTTTAACAAAAGCCACTAAACCAAAAAAAATTAAGTAATTGCAGTTCAGTGCACTTTTTAAGTAAAGTATATTGGTGTTTGCAATATATATATATATATATATATATATATATATATATATATATATATATATATATATATATATATATATATATATATATATATATATATATAAAATGCTTGCTTTGTCTTCATGAAAAACTTTGCATAATATCATACAAAGGTACGCAAGAACTATTAAATAAAAAAACAGAAATAATATCTAAGTGCCGTCAAGAAAACAAATTCTTGCTTGATAACCGCGTACCCAAAGATTAAAAAACCAAACCATGCTTGTAAATAGTTAACATCTTATAATTGTTTTTGAACACCACGATGTTTATTAATTATATTTTTTAATGAAAAAAACAATGTATTTTTTACCTGACGATTGCTAAACGCATGAAACTTTTAGTAGTAAAAATTATGTAGTTATTTTTTTATTTAAGATCGTCAAAAAAAAAAATAATTATATATATATATATGTATATATATATATATATATATATATATATATATATATATATATATATATATATATGTATTTATATATATATATGTATATGTATATATATATATATACATATACATATATACATATATATATATATATGGAATTAGGGTCAGCATTTCAATGCCGACCCTAATTCCGAGGGTTGTATATATATATATATATATATATATATATATATATATATGTACATATATACATGTATATATATATATACATATAAATATATATATATATATATACACGCACGCATATACAGCCTTCAGAATTAGGGTCAGCATTCAGCAATGGCAACCTAGTGTTTGAGGTCAGCAAAAAATTGCTGACCGCAATTTCCGTTTAGTAATAATTCATTTTTTTACTTCTATTTTCGTTTCTGATATATATATATATATATATATATATATATATATATATATATATATATATATATATATATATATATATATATATATATATATATATATATATATATATATATATATATATATATATATACACACACACACACATATATATATATACATATACAAATAGTATTGTGTACTAAGGTAAGCAATCTGATGACATACTGAAATATCCTGCTGCCAGGGGCTTCAGTACATACATCGACTGACAAATACTCGCATTCTCTACTCCACTCGCAGTGGAGTGCTGCTACACTGACTGAGGTTTTAGCATGGGGAAGCAATCTTTTCATTCATTATTCTTCGTTTTTTTTTTTCTTTTTCTAAAAGTCGTATGGATTAAGGTAAGCAAAAAAAGTGAGCGAATGCTTATATAAATACGCTATAGTAGATAATATATATATATATATATATATATATATATATATATATATATATATATATATATATATATATATATATATATATATATATATATATCAGAAATGTTTTCATGTTTTATGGTTAAACCTTTGTGTCAAATCATTTTTGCCAGCCTTGATTAAGACTAATTATAAAAATCTTTTTAAAGTATTGGCTTTCAAATCGAAATAAATTTAAAAATTGTGAACTTTCTTGACGTTACATTTTATCTCCCTGAAAATTCATATAAGCCTTTCAAAAAACCAAACAACAAATTATTTTATATTAATGTTAACTTAAATCATCCACCATAAATTCTAATACAAATTCCAATTTCAATTAATAACAGGCTAAACCAAAAGTCCTCTAAACAAATATTTGAAAATGCCCTTTAAAAATATGGTTTTGAAAATTTTGAACTAAAATTTGACCCTGAAAAAAAAGAATACAAAAAAGCAAAATAGAACTAGAAATGTAATTTGGTTCAACCCCCACCTTCCCCCTCCCCCATATAGCAAAAATGTTTCCACTAACATAGGTAAAGTGCTTTTAAAATTAGTCGATAAGCATTTCCTGCCCTCTAATAAATTACATAAAATTTTTAATCGAAATGCAATTAAAGTTAGCTACAGTTGCACAAAAAATATGGAAAGAATTATAAAAGGTCACAATAATAGCTTTTTTGTAATATGCAGTCTATCCAAGGATCATTATCTTGTTAAAATTGCCAGGTGGAGTCAGCCTTGAAAACGTCTATTGATGGCTTTAGATAATTTTCTAATATCTCTCTATGTCAATGTTGATTAAGGCGATCAGTGTAAAAATGCGCCAGTTTAAAAATGCGCCAAGTCAAAATTTGAACTTATTAATCGCAATTTGGATTAATAAGTTCAAATTTTGAACTTATTAATCCAAATTGCGATTAATAAGTTCAAAATTTGACTTGTACAAGAAAATTACTTTTCTCCATTGCTCTACAGTCCATGCAGCTCTTTCTTTGCACCATTTTAGCGTGGATAGCACCAGGATAGTGTGATTGAAATGATTATCAATATCAGCTACCCAATGGCATTGCTAGATCAGCTGTCATTTCGAACGATGATGAAAACTTTTGAGCCAAAATTTAAATTGCCAGGCAATTAAAAATAAAATGTAAATAATTAAAAACGTAAATGTTAAATATTGTATAAATTTTGTATTCAACAACACTTAACAATTTTTAAATGTTATAAATCAGCCTATGAGATGAAAAGAAATTTCCAGTAGTAGATGTCAAAACAAATAATAGTTAAAAGATATAAAAACAAATAAAAGTAAGAAAAAAAATTGGTCAGTCAGGCTTGGTCGGGAAGCGGGTGCGATGGCACTTGATAACTGACCACGGAAATAATATTTTGTTGGGAAAAACCGGCCAGATATTTTAGTCATTTTGAGAACATTTAAATTTATGTATGTTTCCTTAATTAAGTTCATTATTTTATGGTAATTTTTTAATATTTTTTTTACGGACATAAAAACATACATAAACTCGAATGTTCTCAAACATCTTTGTGCGGAAAAATAAAAAAAACACAAAAAACCTGCCAAATCTATGATCAACTAATTCTATTGGTTCAAAAAATACAAACTGAAATTTCTAGAGTATTCTGTTAAAATATTTAAAAAAATTGTATTATTTGAGTTTTGCTATGATTTCGTTGAGATTTCTAGCATAAATTGTTTTAAGAATATACTATCAAACGAACTATTATTTTAATTCTCGGAGCCACATCTACAAAGCTATAAATGTTTTAAACTAGCATTATTTGTTTACAAAAATAAATGTTTTAAATTTACTAACTTTAATTATTTTTGCTTCAGCCATTCTTACAAACTCGTTATACTCAAACTTAAAGTTAATTTTTTCTGTTTTAAATACTAATTAAAATTATAAAGCACACTCACTAAACATTATCAGCGTTAATGTGAAGCAGTTCCGCTTCCTCCTCACATAGTAATTTAACGTTTTTAGTTAATTTCTATTTAGTTAATTTCTATTTAGCTAATTGAATTTCTACAGTAACTCAATGATTTAATTATTTCATTTATTCATCTTATAAGATATTTAACACATTTGAAACAATTTTTCTTAGTATACTAAGAAAAATTTTCAAATGTGTTAAACTTTTTAAACTACACGAAGCATGAAACAGTTATTGAAAAAACTTTTTTGTTTATAAATAAATCATCTGGTGTTAGTTTTATTAATTGAATCTTGTTGGACTTTTCATGGCCGGAGACTGCATTATTTTGGCGGCCTTTATTAAAATGTAAATGCGTAAAAATGATTGAAAAAAATACAGAATGGTCCTCTTGACTATTTCGCGGCCCCTAACATTGTAAGTCCCAAGGCTATAGCCCTTCAACTCCCCTTCATCCACCTACTCAATCCAGCACTGGAAATAAGACAAGTATATAAATAAAAATTATATATACTCTTTGATAAATTGAAGAACGTTTGTTTCCTTATTAAACAATCATTAATAGTAAGTTGTTACTTTATATAAAATATGTCACTTAATTAAAAAAAAAAAATTTATAAAAGAGCGACGTTTCAAAAATATTTGCTATAATCGTATTTATTTTGCCTAAAGTTTTTTTGCGTTAAAAGCTATTTTTCTTTTTTTAACTGTCTCTCATCGGTCCAGTTAATCTTATTGCGTTTTTTTGTTTGTTTTTGAAATGTTCTCAAAACGACTAAAAAATCTGGCCGGTTTTTTGCAACTAAATATTATTTCCGTGGTCAATTATTGAGTGCAATCGCACCCTGCTTCCTGACCAAGCCTGGTCAGTGTGTCCAGTGCTTCTGGGAAGGCTTGCTATTCATGAAATTTAGGTTTACCAATAAGCTAATTTTAGAGGCCAATTATGATAAAGTCTGTATACTTAACGACTTGTAGTAGACACAAATAATCATATAAATTTCATAGTTGCATAGCAAAATATCTGAATTATATAAAACATCAAATCATGACATTAAGGCACTCAAATAGATTATTCGACTAATATGAACTTTCTTCATTATTTAACTGATTTAAATAAAGATTTAACTGCTTTAAATAAAGCTGATTTTAAATTTTACTAATTCAAATTTGTTTTCAGTTAAAGATAAATATACATGTTGTACCATTATGTTATGCTACAAATGAAAAATTGTTAGAAATTTCTAAAAGAAATAATGTTATTTATAATAAAAGTTTGTACAACTTTGATTGTAAATAATAAAATTGTTATTTTCTAACATAGAATGTAACAATAAAATTTAAAATAAAATGTAAACATAAAATTTAACAAGAACAAGAACAACAACAAAAAAACAGAACATTAATGTTGTTAAATAAAAGTTCATCATATTTTAGAAACCCTGGGCTTTTTACAAACTAATTTTACATATTGTTAGGTTTTTTTTATTAATTAGGTAATTTCAATTTATTATTCAAAAAATTTTAATTATATATTGGATTGCTAATGATTTGTCATTTATGTCAATCTATGGTTTCTGAAAGCTAATTATTTGGCATAAATTAATAACTTCAATTTAAAAACAAAATAATTAGTGATTTTTATTTCTTATTATAGGTTATATGTTCTAAATGTGTTATAACTAAATTTTATATGATTAAAATATGTGTATAAATATATTTAATATGATTAGTATATTTAATATATTTATATATATTCAATGTGTAGTTATATTTAATATACAGTTATATTTAATATATAAAGAAATATCATTAAATGAATAAATGTTCAAAAAAATCTGTTAAAATTCAACTATATTTCACTATCTAATTCAATGAAATCTAGATAGTTCTCTTTAGAAGATTCATTTTCGCAGTTTTGATCGCCATTACTAATTTCTTCGCTTTCGCTACGTTGATTTTGCGTGGTATTGGATGGCATTTCTGTTAGTAAACTTAATACTTTAGAAGGAAGAGGAAACTTATGATTGTTCTGAACTCTTCTGTTTAAATTTATATTAGAAATGATAGCATCTGAGGTATCTAACACTCTATGAAAAATATCTTCTATATTTTTTTCTTTGCTAGATTTGTGAGCATGAAATTGTCTATCATGTTTATATCTTATATGTCTTGCTTCAGACCCTTCTTCGCCAAAATAACCAGTTGATAGTACTGTATTTTCTAGAATTTGTCTGCCATGAACTAAAACTTTGTGTACACTTGCAGGCATCGGATACCAAGGATATAAAGACATTATGTTTTGCCGTCTAAAAACAATTTTTCAAATTTGTCTAAATTAATTTGATACTGGCTAGAGATGGAAATAAGGATAGTTTTAAAACTTTTAACCAACTCTTCATCCACATTAGTTACTTTGGCAAATTTTTCAATATTTTCAAATGCTCGGTGTGCAGTTTTCAATATTTTCAAAGAACAATGGGTTTTTTTTTTTTTCTTACATAAAAAGATTTTCTAATTATTAGTACCTCAAATTTGCAATTTAAACAAATCATGTCTGTATGATATGTGGACAATGCATTCAAAAAATTGTATCCTAGCATGTAGTGGACTAATGCTATTCTGTAAAGTATTAGGTTTAGGCCTAAATAATTCTGTTGTTTTTAAATCCTGCACTTTAACAAAATTATTCGGAGTAGCTCCACATATCGGACAAGCTTGGTTTGACTTTATTCCTGTTAAAATTATTTAAAATTTTGCCATCAATTAGTGTCATAAATAATGTAAAGCTGATTTGAATTTTTTTATTATCAGACAAAAAAAATCGTTATTGGCTCTAACTCTTCTATTTGTCAGTCAATATCCTTTTTTTTCTTTTAAAATGTGTTCTGTGGATTCTTTTATGTATTCAATTTTATATGGTTTACAAAACGGCTCAGATCGATGAGTGCGATTGTTCCATAAGATTTTATTATCTTCTGACGAAGTAAAAAGATAATAAAATCTTCTGTTAAAAGATTTTATTATCTTCTGAATTCAAACGAAGTAGTGCAAAAGTTGTCACAAATTTGAATCAGAATGACAGCCAGCAGTATCAAACTTTTGTTTATAGGCTGAATGACTGAAACTGCCTTTAAATCCATAACTAAATATTATCTCAGCAGTAATTTTGTTAGAATTAAGGGATACCATGTGCTGAAAAATCGCTTCTTCTTGTAATTCATGTCCTGCTGCCTTGTAGGATACGCTTTTATAGGCAAAGGCTAGGAGAAGTTAACTCCGAATTAAAACACCCCCTGCCTTGGGGCTCTTGGTTGAGTAAAGGCTAGAGATGGTGTCTCGATAAAAATACTCATCTTGGGCAGATGTTACATGCATCCAGCTGCTGTCTTGTAGAAGGCCTCCTAGGCAAAGACTTAAGGGGTAAACAGATTCTATCTGTTGACCAGCCTCGCACTCCTTCCTCATCTATTAGGCTGGCGCAGATGTATTTTTAATACATTGTTTCCAGTTTAGGATGTTGAACGCTGGATCTTCTTGACTCAATGCGTGGGTATTGCTTGTGTCTCTATTTTTACGACTGGGCAACTCATTCTATTATATCTCCTAATGAGGGTACAGCTCTAAAACTCAGTTTTATGGTTCTGAGGCCGGCTGGTAGTCAGGTTTCCCGAACTCTGTGGTAGCTCTCAGAGAGGCTGATTCCATCAACAGCTGAAAAATATCAGAGTACTAACAGTGCCATGTTGCGCATGGATGGTGTCCCTGTTTGTACTTTTGGTGTGCATTGCAGAGGCCACATTTGGAGCCCTTTGTTACGGCTTAGGGTTTATTAATAGTAATAAGGCTATTGCTTAGTTGTTAAATAGTGTACTGAGTACTATCTATACTTGAGTCAAGTTCTCTATAAATTCAAAATGACTAAAGTACCTAAAACTAAAAAACACAAAAAACCATCGTCATCACCAAGTTCTCTAAACCTATCATTTACTAATATTCGTGGTCTTCGAAGTAACTTTTCTTCTGTTGAGTCTTATCTCTTGCTAAGTTCACCAGACCTACTTGCTCTTTGTGAGACTAATTTGAGTTCGGCTGTCCCATCTTGTGATCTTAGTGTTGATGGTTATCTTCCTTTAATTCGTGAAGACTCCAATAATCACATGCTTGGCCTGGGCATCTACATTCGTAAGAACTCACCCATTTGTCGTGAAACTAGGTTTGAATCTACAGACTATTCATTTATGTGCTTTCGTTTAGCACAACTTCACTCTATCGCCTTTCTCTTTGTTCTATATCGCTCTCCTTCATCCCAAGATTGCACTATTCTTGATGCTATTTCTGATCAAATTGACCAAGCCCTCTCTTTTTATCCATCGGCCAATATCGTCGTTGTTGGTGACTTTAATGCCCATCACACCGATTGGCTTGGCTCTAGTGTCAGTGACTCTGCTGGCGTTAAGGCCCTCAACTTTTGCCTTTCTCAATCTCTAACTCAAATAGTCAACTTTCCAACTCGTTTTCCAGACAACCCTAATCATTTACCTTCTCTACTCGACTTATGTCTTGTTTTGAATCCTAGTCAGTGCTCAATTTCTCCACATTCACCCTTAGGTACTTCTGATCACGGTTTGATCTCTCTAAAACTATTATCAAACTCTTCTACTTCATCAGAACCCCTCTATCACCGTACCACATACAACTACCTTAAAGCTGACTGGGACTCTTTTCGTGATTTTCTTCGTGATGGCCCCTGGGTAGAAATCTTTCGTCTTCCTGCTGACAAATGTGCTTCTTACATAACTTCGTGGATTCAGGCTGGCATGGAATCTTTTATTCCCTCTCGACGATTCCAGGTCAAGCCTCACTCTTCTCCTTGGTTTTCCTCACATTGCGCTGCAGCAATTTTTAATCGAAACCGTTACTTCCATATCTATCAGCAAAACAATTCTCCAGAAAACAGACATCTGTTCACTATCGCCAGAAACCATTGTAAAAAGGTTTTGTCTGACGCCAAAGCTCGCTATTCTCAGGTCATTAAATCTCGTATCTCATCACAAAAATTAAGCTCTCGAGACTTCTGGAGAATCTTTAACAGTATCAATAATAAGGGCAAATCTGTTATTCCTTCTCTCTTGTATGGTTCAGACTTTGTCACCTCACCTAAAGACAAAGCTGAATTGTTTGCTAAGAACTTTTCATCAATATCATCTCTCGATTCCACTAGTTGCGTTTTACCTGACATAGCTGTCAAACAGGTTGATCCCTTGCTTGACATTCGCATCACTTCAGCTTCTGTATCAAAAGTAATTTCCTGCTTAGACTCTTCAACAGCTTGTGGTCCTGACAACATTCCTGTTGTAGTCTTGCAGAGGTGTTCTCCGGAGCTTTCATCCATACTTTCAAAACTATTTAACAAATGCTTATCAGAGTTTTGTTTTCCATCATGCTGGAAAGCAGCATCTGTTATCCCTATTTTCAAAAATTCTGGAGAGCGATCTGATTCATCTAACTACCGTCCCATTAGTCTTCTTCCTGTCATAAGCAAGGTTTTTGAATCTTTAATCAACAAACACTTAATCTCTCATCTTGAATCAAATAACTTACTTTCTGATCATCAATATGGATTTCGGTCTTCTCGTTCTACAGCTGATGTGCTAACAGTAATAACCGATAGGTTTTACCGTGCATTAGATAGAGGTGGAGAGGTTAAAGCTATCGCACTTGACATTTCTAAAGCTTTTGATAAAGTTTGGCATGCTGGTCTTCTCCATAAGCTTTCTTCTTATGGTGTAGCTGGTAACGTCTTTAAGATTATTGAGTCCTTTCTTTCCAATCGTAGTATAAAAGTTGTCCTCGATGGACAACACTCTTCTTCACATCCTGTAACTTCAGGGGTTCCTCAAGGTTCAATCCTTGGCCCTATACTCTTTTTAATTTACATTAACGATCTTCCAGATATTCTCACATCTAAGGTGGCATTATTCGCTGACGACACTACCATTTACTCTTGTCATGATAAGAAGCCTACACTCTCTGATTGCTTGGAGGGGGTATCTGAGCTTGAAAAGGATCTCACTTCTGCTACAGCATGGGGCTCACAGTGGCTGGTGAACTTTAATTCAGATAAAACTCAATTTTATTCGGCCAATCGTTATCGTAATAATTTAGATCTTCCTATATTTATGAATGGTAATGTACTAGATGAGTCATCTACCATTCATCTTCTAGGATCAACTCTTACTTCTGATCTTTCTTTTAAACCGTATATCAAATCCATTGCAAAATTAGCATCTGCTAAGGTTGCATCTCTTTATCGAGCTCGACACTTTCTTACTCCAGATTCTATTCTCTATCTCTATAAATCTCAAATCCGTCCCTGTATGGAATACTGTTGCCACATCTGGGGCAGATCTTCTAACGATGCTCTTTCTCTTTTAGACAAGGTGCAAAAACGAATTGTAAACATAGTTGGACCTGCTCTGGCAGCCAATCTCCAACCTTTGTCACATCGTCGTAATGTTGCTTCTCTTTCTCTTTTCTACAAATACTATAATGGGCACTGCTCTAAAGAGCTAGCGTCCCTTGTGCCATCTACTAAAATTCATTCTCGTGTTACTCGCCATTCAATAAAGTCTCATCCTTTTTCTGTGACTGTTCCTAAGTGCTTCAAAAACTCTTATTCTTCTAGTGTTTTTCCTCGAACATCAGTTCTTTGGAATTCGCTTCCTTCATCTTGCTTTCCTGATTCATATAATTTGCAATCTTTTAAGTCATCAGTCAATCGTCATCTTGCTCTACAGATTTAGTCTTTTCTCTTCCAGTAACTTCCAACTCTTATAGTGGTTGCTTGCAGCCTTGTTGGAAGTGAAGATGTTAAAAAAAAAAAAAAAAAAAAAAAAAAAAAAAATTGTACAATAAGTCTCACTGTATGTTCTAATAAACTCATTAATGGTACTTGTGCAATGAAATCGGAAATTGATATACCATTTGGTCTACATGCCGATATACATTTTAAATCTCTTTGTAATTAGAATACAAATTAAAACTTTTGGTAACAGCTCCTTGTCCAATGTTTTTATACTGCTGTTTACTTAAATTGGAATCCAAATTAATTCTAATACTTCTATTAATTCTGCTGTATAATGTACTGTTTCTTTTTTTGTTGAAAATATAGTTTTCTTAATTTTTGTTGGCCGAGATGGACTTTTGTTCAATTCTTTTAGAACCAATACTAAATGCTGACTTGCAACCATATCTGCTGCTTGCAATATAAGAGTTGTCTCATGGGAATTATCCCGATATAACTCTGATGCTTCCAATCTCTTGGCCTGATTCAATTTTTTGGTACATGATAAACTTGGTCATTCAGAAGATCTTGATGGAGTTGACTGATTAGAAGATGCTGATGGAATTGCATCATCAGTAAATGTAATTTCTCTTTTCAACCAATCTGAATTTTTAGTTTTAAATCAGCCCATTTTTCTTTGACTATCTGACCATTTTCTTTCAAACGATAAATTGTTTACTTTAAGATATTGCATAAAAAAATGTTTTTTAATTTAAAAAAAAAAAAAAAAAATGGGTTTCTGCCAAAAAATCAGGTCTCAGATGCCATAGCGCGTTTTAAAGAAAATTATTTTTTTATTGTTTTGCTTAATAGTTTTATTATATCGTTTTGTTTAATAGTATTTAATTACAACAATAAACATAATTTAGAGTTTAAAAAACAAATGAAACCAAGAATAAAATCATAAGAAAAAATTAACAAATGAAGATAAAAAATTAAATATATAAAAAAAGGTTATAACAAATTTATCGAAAATAATTATAATGCACTTTATATATATATTTATATGTTATAAACAAGTCAATTGCTGAAATCGATCAAAGTGTTGTTATACAGCCTGTTTCTTTTTGCTGTTTCCACTTGTAAAAGATTTGCAAAAAAACAAACAGAAGGTATTGATAATTTATGTTGGTCAAAAGGTAAACCTGTACCAGGTATGTGTAGACAAATCTTTCATAGTGAGCTAGGTGTCCATGAGTATCATCAGATGACCCTTTGGATATTTTTGAACTGTTATTCACCAATGAAATTGTAGATATGGTAAAAATGACAAATAAATATGCAGATCAAAACAATATAGGTGAAGAGTACTCTAAAACATCCCGTATTTCTAAATGGGAAGACACATCATCTAGTGACATTCGAATGTACCTAGCTGTACTAATATATCGTGGCTTATTACACAAACCTAGACATGACTGGTATTCTTCTAAAAATTTACTAATTGCAACACCTGGATTTAGACTTTTAATGCCTCAAAATAAACTCTTACTCATTGAAAAGTATCTCCACTTTGTTAATAATCAGGATTTAGGGGAGGATTATAATAATTCTGCAAAAATTCAACCAGTACTAGTTAGTCTCATTAAACGCTTTAAGCTGCTTCTAAACTTTGGCCGTGATATTTCAATTGATGTATCTCTCCTCTTGTGGAAAAGTCGTCTAAGTTGAAAACAATAATAAATAGACAATCGCAATGAAGATTATCATGCATCTAAAATTATACTTTCTCTTCTTGACGGTTTGCTAGATTTAGCCCATTGTATTTATATAGATAATTGGTACACCTCAATAGAAATCTGCAAAATTCTCAAACAACATTCTACTGACCTAATTGGTACTGTTCGAAGAGATCGTAAAGGTTTACCACCATCAGTTATGAAAGTAAAATTAAAGCGTGGAGAAAGAGTAGTAGAGTATGAAAATACATTAGGGATTGCTCTTTTACATTAGAAAGACAAAAGAGATGTATTTATGATGAGCATATGTATACCAGATACTGAAAAAATTGTAGTTAGACGTGGGATTCCAGCAAAAATACCAACTGCTATAAATGAATATAATCAGCTCATGGGTGGTGTAGATCGCTCTGATTAAATGATGACATCGTACCGCGCTTCCTCTCTGAAGCGCATTAAAAAATGGTATAAAAAGGCTTTTAGTCATTTAGTAAACATGGCTTGTTTCAATGCACAAATGATTCCTAGCAAAAAAAAAAAGAGAAAACTTGATCATGTTTATTTTTGACTAAAGCTGATCGAACAAATTACTTTAAAATACAGAAATGAAGTTGAGTCTGCTTTTAAGCGACGTGGTGGACGTCCAATACTTGAAGGAAATCCTTTTCGACTTACAGAGTCTAATCATTATCCAAGTGTGATACCAGCTACAGCTCACAAAGCTAATGTTACAAAAAGATGTGTAGTTTGTTATAACAATCCAAACAAAATACAAAAAAAATCACGTTACTTTTGTGCAAAATGTGATGTTGGACTATGTGTTGAAAAATATCATACTGTATTGAAATATTAATTTATTTTGTAGTAAGGTCCATTTAGTTTATTATGTATTTATTCATACTTTTTATGTAATTTACGAACATTTCTGACTATTTTTGTTTACTTCATCTAATACCTGCAATTTTTGAAAATTAACCTGACGCTGAAGGTTTTGCGCTCTAAAATTAGGTGACGGACGGTTAAAAGGTTAAAAAATATATCTACTGCATTAAGAAATTTACTATACAATAGTTTATAAAAAATAGTTTTTAAAATTTTTTTAAAAACTAACAACAAAATTAGAAAATATGAAAAAAAAAATTAACTATTAAGTAACCTTTAGTAGTCCATTAGGTGTCATAAAATTTTGGATTGATTTGCAAAGTTTGTGTTTAGCATTTTCTTCCTAAAATAAATTACACTTTACATGAAAATAGAGTATTGATAGAATTAAGAAAAATATCTTTTTCTTTTACTTACAAGTTTTTCACTAATATGAATTTCCGGGATGTGCTGATCTAAGATATTATCAGTAACTTTGAGAGAACTAATAACTTTGTCAATTTTTTCTTTTTGATCTTTTAAAACACTGAATCAAAAATAATTCATTTTAAACAGTTTGAATCAAAAAAATTCATTTTAAACAGTTTGAATCAAAAATAATTCATTTTAAACAGTTTGAATCAAAAACAATTTATTTTAAACAATTTGAATCAAAAACAAATTAAAAAAAATAAAAATTGGCAGACCTAACATCGGAACCAGTGGTTAAGCTAGCAATAAATATGTTTCCATTATATATTCTTTTAAACGATGATGATACCTAAACCAGTAATGAGATCTTTACATTGCTTAACACAATTTTACAGCTGAATTCTATCTTTTCAGAAATACTAAAAAATGTGTTAACATAAAATGAAAATTAATCACATTAAAAAAGATTAAAAAAAAAATAAATAAAATAAACTATTGAACACATTTGTAGATTAACAAATTAAAACAAATTTTTGTTTTAAAAAAGTTGCGAATTCAAAATTAAGCTTTGTATTCTGTAGCAAGTATAAGTTGTGAAGCCTATAAGTTTAACATATTTTAAGCACATTTTGACTTTGAGTAAAACAGGGTAAGGGGTTGTCCATAAAGTATGTACACTCATAGGGAGGTCTTCAAAAAGCATATGAGGGAGGGGAGGGGAGGTCTTCAAAAAGCATATGAGGGAGGAGAGGGGAATAGAGGGTTCAATTTAAAAGTACGTACTTCGATTCTCTAATTCTACACAATTAACCAGCTAGTCAATAGAAAAGTTAAAATTCTGACTAAAGATCCTAGTTTGCCAACATAAAAAGATGTATTGTATAGGGAATAGAAGGTATAGTTTCTTTCTATGCACACACATGCATGAGCAATTTTTTGATGTTCCAGATAAACCCCTTCCACACATTGTTCAAACTCTAAACTTAAGTATTTTTATACCTATGCCATTTGAGAAGGCCTTGCAAAAAATTGTTATGGTGGTAGCCTGGGAACAAAAAAGCCCTCAAATGCTTGCCCCCCTGCCCAAATGTGAGGGCACTAATGTAGTAAAATTGTCTGACCCCCTCCCCCCAAAAAAATAAAATAAATGAAGGTTTGTACATTTTACATTGTCATAACTTTTGTCATTTACAATTTTTTAAATTGTAAATGACAAAAGTTAAATTCTGTTAAATTTGAATTTAGTTTTAGATCGTTAAGTAAAAAATTTAACTACATAAGTGCCCTCACATTTGAGCAGGGGGGCAAGCATTTTAGAGCTATTTGTTCCCAGGTCTCTGCCATCCCAATTTTTTGCAAGGTCTCCTCATTTGGCATAGGTATAAACACACTTAAGTTTTTAGTTTGCATAATGTGTGAAAATGTTTTATCTGGAAAATCAAAAAATCCTGCAGACGCCGATGTCACCCCTTATATACTGGCCATAAGTATACTCAGTGCCAGTATATAAGGGGTGGTATGTGTGCATGCATGTGCAAAAATAGGATGCCTGAAATCTGCTCTATTAGTTGAGGGTATTTCAGGCAACCTATTTTTTGAGTCAAGAAAAAACAGGTTTAAGCAGTGCCATGGCTAATGGGTCGGAGATCCCCCCCTCCTCCAAGAAAATTGTGTCATTAGGGTTTCAAAATCTTCCAAATTTTACCGCGAGGTTTAGCTAAAATAAAAAAGCTCTTTAAAATAGCAAAAGGGCACAAAATTTGCTGCTCCCCACAACACTCCACCCCCTCTAATTACTGGGTATAGGAAGCCTACACTGGGATTGCATGGGATTCAGGCTTTGTTTACAATATTACTCTTCTCACTTTTTACGGACTTACTAAAGACTGGTGACTGAAAAAAACTCCAATATTGTAAAATAAGTCCTAATATTCTAAAAAGTCAATTCAAATAAGTCCTAATATTCTAAAAAGTTAAAAAAAAAAATTAAATCAAAATAAAATGAAATAGGAGAAAACAGACATTTTCATTAAAAAGTAACTTTTATAAAACCTTTTTGTTAAATACTACTATGAAAACAATGGATTCTTGTAGTTTAAAACTTTTCAAAAATAAGTCATTTTTAAATTGCACCACCACCAAAATTAATTACCATAATTTTTGAAATAATTATTGCTATAAGTTATCTAAAGTATTTTATTTATCAATGTGCAAGACCAGTTTAAACATGTTTTAATTTGATGAACCACTATTTCTAATTTTACAAAAATTACTTTTAGAGGTTAGAAAAATTATCACAAAAAAGAAATTAAATAGATAATATTAACTTTTCGTTTGCAATAAGATAATTTGATAGGTCAAAATTTTTTTGGAGGGTGTAAATTAAAATAAAACAACCTTTTGGATGATTTGTTCAATCAACAGAACAGCACCTTTAACTTGTGTCGATTCTTCTCCATATTTATTTTGCAAAGCCTTTTAATAGAAAATATTAATTATAATTTATTAAAACCTAATAATTTAGAGCAACTTCAATAAAATAAAAGATTGTTTAAAAAAGACAACAAACAAAAAAACAATATGAAAACAAATTTTTTATAACATAAAAATTGAAAACATTTTGCTGTTAAAAAATAATATATTTTTTTTAATCATCTTTGCTTCCAACAAGGCTGGAAACAACAACTAATTAGTGTTGGATGTTACTGGAAGAGAAAAGATGAAGATTGTAAAGTAAGATAACGATTGACAGACGACTTAAAAGATTGCAAATTATATGAATCAGGAAAGCAAGATGAAGGAAGCGAATTCTAAAGAACTGATATTCGAGGAAAAAAACTATATGAATAAGAGCTTTTGGAGCACTTAGGAACAGTAACAGAAAAAGGATGAGAATAGTTTGAATGACGAGTAACACGAGAATGAATTTTAGTAGATAGCACAAAAGACGCTAGCTCTTTCAAGCAGTGCCCATTATAGTATTTGTAGAAAAGAGAATAAAAAGCTACATTACGACGATATGACAGAGGTTGAATTCAGCACAAAGAGGAACCCTAGAGCTCTAATATTTGAGGATTATTTAAGTGGTTTTAAGCAACCTATGTATTCATTGGTTGCTTTTATGATTAACTCTTTATTTACGCTTAAGTTATATTTAGACAAAATTAATTATTGTTACTGAAGTGCTATGTTTATATAATTATTCAACAGAGACATTGAAACTGATATTAACTTTAACAACTCTATTTTATTGACTCACACCTGGGTGTGAGACTATCATGTTGAAGTACAACAAACATAATACTCTGAAATATATTATAAACCAACTTACAAAATATAAACAAACAAACCTAAAAAAATATTAGTAAAATAAATTCACCTTTAAAGTTGTTATAGAAAATGTGAAAACATCTGGAACACCATCATTAACAAAGTCTTTATTTAAAAGGAGCTGTTAAAAAAATTTGAATTGTTACTGTTACAATTACAAACTGTAATTACAAGATTGTAATGTAAATAACTGCAATTACAAGACTGTAAATAATATTTTTATCAAGTTTTTAATCATATAAAAAATTAAATATTTTAATATTTTTAACAGTTGATCTAGAAAATTAACAACATTTTTGTTCATGATATTTGTTGATCTGATGCCATTTTGACACACAAATCATTAGAAAGCATGAAAATGAAACAATGTAAGCAACTAACTAGTTAGTTTACATTACTATTGTAATAAAAAAAAACTTTAACCATGTTTAATAAACAAAATTTGAAAAAATAAAAATAAAATGTATTTAAGAGATTTTTATTAAACTCAATTTAAAATACCTCTTCAACTTGATACATGATAAAAACGATTTCAGAGAAAATATTGAAATTAACCTAATAAATAAAATTAGTTAAAAAGTGAGAAATTATAAATATGAAATATTAAGTTAAAAGTAAAAAATTGTAAGTAAAAAATTAAAATATTGTCAATAGAAAAAATAATTTGTTATGAAAAAAATATATACAGAATCATCCATGTTGTATGACACTTGCAATCCTTTTGTATTCAATGTGACAATCATATTAACTTCATCATAATGGAAATCTAAACAAACCAAGAATAAAATATCATTAAGTAAAAATAAATAAATTATTTTATCTTATTAAATAAACTAGATTTTTAAAATCACCTGGTGGAAGTACAGAGGAAATTCTTTTTAACACTTGATGCTTATTTAATGATGATTTAGCATCACCTTTGCCAGATAATGTCACCCAACTTTCTTGCTATAAAATATTTGAAAAGTTTAATAAAATATATATTTTTTCAAAAGTAATGTTCATAATTCCACACTTTTATGGGTTGGACAAACTTCCATAATGCCATTTTTTTATATTTAAATATAACATGAAAAAGTTGAAGTAACTTTTGACTCCTAATATTCAACTTTTTAAACTAGATATCATTGTTGGCATTAATCTGGTTTGCAGATCAGGAGTATTTTTATTAATATTATCAACATAAAAGGATTAAAAGCTTTTCCTACTCACAACTAAACGTAGTTTTTATATAAGACTTTTACTTCTCTCTCACCTGCCCCAAAGGGTTAATTCTTGCTTTTTTTTAAAAAAAAAAAATTTAAGTTGTTAAATTTTAATCATTTATTTTGAGCTACTAATTTTACCCTTTTTTTGTGATTATAAAGTTTAAACATTAATCAGGGTTGCAAAAAAACCGTTTTTTTTTTTTTTTTTTTTTTTTTTGAAAAAAACAAAACAAAAAAACCATGGGTTTTTTGGTTTAAATTAGGTTTTTACTAAAAAATGCGGTATTTAGTTATCTTTTTAAATTAAAAAAAGCATAACATTTTATTTGAGTAAACTATATTCTTTATTGATATTATTATATTTCATCAAAATTATTCAATATATTATTGTTTAATGTTCTACATATAAATACAAGCTTTGCTGCTTTTGTCTAACCCCAATTGGTTTCTTAACTTAGAATAAACAAGACCAAAAGTTGAAAAAATTCTTTTAATTCTAGCACTAGAAGCTGGTGCATTTAATAAACCTTCAATATCCATTATGTTATAGTAGATTTGGCTTTTAATCTGAATAATATTGGTAACAAATTCTTATCTGCGAAACTCATGGCAGCGTTATTTTCTAATCAGATTTAATCAGAAAGATTAGATACAAGATATCTAGGATCTAGTGTGTTTACCAGAAAATGACCATCACTGACAGTCTGAAGGTATCTAGATTCAATTTTTATTTTTTCTCGTTTGATAAAAATGATAAACTGTTTATCAAATCTTTAAAAATTTCAAGA
This sequence comes from Hydra vulgaris, assembly GCF_022113875.1. NCBI lineage: Eukaryota > Metazoa > Cnidaria > Hydrozoa > Anthoathecata > Hydridae > Hydra > Hydra vulgaris. The sequence continues at coordinate 28,220,699 of NC_061159.1, read as the reverse complement.
GTCACTTATTTTTCTTTGATCTCTTTGCAACTTATCTAGAGCTACTGCAATTGGTTTCAATATATTCATTAAATCTTCTGTGTTTTACTTTATCTGTATATCACTTTTTTACTAATCATGGGATCCAAGTCTTTATTTTTTTCAAACATTGTGAAAATAATGCTCCAGTTGTTGACATTTTTCAAATGAATCACATACAGAATTCTAGCAAGTTTCAGTAGAAGTGACAATTTTGTTCCTCCGCTTAGTTTATAAATTGCTCCAGCTTGATGATTATTTCTTAATGTGCTTGTTCACATTTTCAATGTTCATCATTTGCTAAAAGATTCAGCATATGAGCAGCACACCCATAAGTTATGATAATATCTCTTTCAGATGACAATACTTGTCTCATTAATTTCATATTAGCTGCATTGTCAGTCACAAAGCTTTTTACTGTGCATCTAAATTTACGTCTTACAAAATCTATTGCTTCTCTTGCTAATTGTGTAAGATATTCACCAGTACGTGAATGACCAGTGTTGATTGTTTCTACTAAAATGTTAATTTTATCTGTAACTACAGAGATACAAACTATAGGTTCATTATGTACATTACTCCAGCCATCTAAAGACATGGCTGCAAATTTCCCATTCAATACATTACATTTTTCAATTTCTTCTGTGTAAACCCTATCTAATATTTCTCCTTCAATTTGAGTTCTATTAGGTAGAGTGTATTCTGGATGAAGCATATTGATAAGTTAAAAAAAAAAAAAAAATCATGGATTTAAAAATATATATCTATATTGAAGATTAGTCATATTTGTGAACATAACCCTGTCTTAGTTTCCTGTTGTAAGTTCAAATCTTTTTAAAAAAATATGAGTTTGGTCTAAACCAATATTTTTTTAATTGGTTTAAACCAATGGTTTAAACCATTTGGTTAAAACCATGCAACCCTGACTTATGGCATTTAACTCCTAAAATATCATTTAGAATTTTAATCGTATTATAAAATATCTAACCGCATCATTCCAGAAAGATGTCAATGAGTCTTGTCCATTACTAGCACCAGTCATAGACATCTAATGATATAAAAACAATTATGAATACATATATTAAAAATATATATATATACACACACACACACACACGTATTTATATATATCAGGCCTTGCGATAAAGCGTCGGGCGATGTGAATTTTACGTCGTCCAAGAGCGATTTTGCGTGTAGCTAGGGCTATTTGCGTCGAGCAAAAAATTTTTTGTTTGAGTATATTTAAAGATATTTTTAAGCGGAATTTTAATGAAGTAATTTACGATTATTTTAACATTTAATAAAGTATTTTAAAAACCGCACGCAGTTTATCTAAATGTTAGAATTACAAAAAAAAAAAAAAAAAATATGCTCATTAGTTACAAGTAGAAAAAATTCAGATTAAAAAAAAGTTTAAATCTTTTTAAGCTAGCATTTTAATAAAATTAATCAGCAATAGCAAAGTTGTCGATAAAATTGAACAAAAATACTTTTTTTTAGTTTTAGATTTTTAACTTAAATAATTATTTTACAGGGGTTTGTTAGGTTTTAAAATTATTCCATAGATTTAAAAATATTTATTAACTGTTAGACGAATTTAAAGTATTTAAGAGTAATTTCGAGGAAACATTTTAAAAATTGGTAAGCGCAAATAAAAAAAATAAAAAGATTAATATTAAAACGTATTCTACTTGATTCAATAAAAAAGTACAGTTATTAAAATTTTTGTAAAAAGTTACTCGAAAAAAATTACTTAAATAATAACAATCCCATTTTTGTTAAAAGTTATCGAAACTCAACGAAGCGTGCTCAAGAACAGCTGCTGAAAAATAGAACGTCAATAGTTTTTCGAATAATTTTTAAGAATAATTTTTAGGAATAATTTTTTCGCTGAAATATTTCTTTTATAACTAAAAGATTTTTATTCTAACATTTTATTTTATTTACCAAAAATAAAATTCCTTGTAAACATTAAAAATCCATTCAAAACGTTCGTTAAAGTTTTTTAATAATACGAGTGATTGTGCTTATCTTCCGCTTTATGAAAATAAATAAAAATAAAAAAATATTATATAAAATCGCTAGTAAAAATATTAGCTATTTTTAATCGTACATTATAAAAATTTCCAGTTTATTACTCTCTGACTTAAAAAGAAAAAATAATTATTTGAAAAATTTATGTTTTTTATTCCTTTAAAATAGACAAAACGTGTCAAACGTCGAGAAAATAAACAAATGTTTTTACATTTTAAAAAATGAAACATTCCAAAACATTTTTAAATGATAACATTTCTACATTAATGATTTAAAGAAGTTTTGCGGTAATTAAGTAAATTGGTGCAGTTAATGTCAATAAATATGAAAAGCAAATAAAAAGAATTTAATGACGTCAAAAATCACGTCGTGCTTATGCGTCGCACAGTTCTCATTCATCGCAAGGCCTGTATATATATATATATATATATATATATATATATATATATATATATATATATATATATATATATATATATATATATATTTATATATATATATAAAAAAAGAAAATTGTAACAAATAAAAACTTACATGAGTATTATGTGAAACTGAACGAACCACAGATTTCCCTTCAAAAATATTATCAACATGACTAGCTAAAGTTACTTGGGGAGTTAAAGGAATAATCTCATACATTTCTGCTGCCATTTCATTCTACAAATCAAAAATAATATTTTATAGTGTTTATATTAAAAAAAAAATAATTCTAAAAACCTAAATCACAAACTTATATTTGCAGTTTATAACTATAAAAGTTTAGGTTTAAAAATATAAAAACTTAAATAAAATAGATTTTTAAAAAAATAGATTTAAAAAAAAAATGCATTTATACACAAAATAAGAATTTTTTCATCAAAAAACAAACATTTTCCAGGGGCGGATTTAGGATTTTTTGGTATTTAAGTTATATAACTTACAGGTTATATAACTCCAAACTTTTGCATTTTCATACTTTAGTCATATAAAGATGATTTGCTGAAAATTGCGCTGATTTGACAAAAAGACCCTAACAAGCAGGTATCACCTACCCAAATATGGGGGATTTGGTTTTTCTAAATAAAAATTCTAATATCTTAAATTAGGTGGTAATATCTTTAAGGTTCTAAATTTTTTTAAAAAAATATGATTTTGTTCAAAAATTAGACCCAGTTTAAATTACCAACCCCTTTGTTTTAAAGGGGCTCTAAACTTTAAATATAGATACAGATTTGAGTATTACTAAAAAAAATCATTTTTTTTCCTTCGAAAAATCATTTTCCCTCTCATTTGGGCGGGTGATGCTTAATATTTAGGGTATCTTTGTTCCCCGGGTCAAATCAGCACAATTTTTGGCAAAGCATTCTTAAATGACATAAGTATGAGCATAAAAAAGTTTGGAGTTAAGAACATACCTGAGAGTTATTTAACTCAAGCATAAATAAATCCTGGATTCATTTTCTTATGATTAGACTACAACATAACATAAAATAAAAATGCAACCAAAAACAATAAAACAGAATAATAATAATGAAACATTTAAATTAAACCAACATTTATTCATTCGATCTGGTAAGAAAGAACGATTGCATATTGAACAGACCAAAGCAATAAAAAATCACTCAAAAAGCTTCAGAAATGAGTAGATTTTTTAGATTTCTGAGCATACTGCAAACTTCTTTCATGAAGTCAAATATATATGTTGCCACGCTCCTCTGAGTTTTTTTTTTTTTTTTAATTTATTTATTTAATTCATCTCTCCAAGGTCAAAAAGGCCATTACAGATGAGGAAGCTACTTAATTGTGGTTATAACCCTCTCTCAATTCAATAACTCCGAAACATGAACCTTGACAAATAAGGCCGCTGCGCGGAGAAAAAAGTTGAGCACAGGATGTGGTGGGGATCAAACTCGGCACCTCTCATTTATGAAGCGAGCGGTCTACCACTACACCACTACCACATGCTAATATATAATATAATAAAGGATAAGCTCCTTGAACTTATTGAGATGAGTACCAATGATATGGACTTTGAGTGATGCATCTTATGTTAATATAATTCTTTATTAAAACTAAAACAAATCTGGTATAATTTTAACAAAAAAAAAAAAAGTTTTTAGAATGTTCATGAACAGTTCAATCAAAACTTTTGAATGTTTCTTGAAAGTTCTCAGATTTCCAGGCCAAATGGACAACTCTAGCAGTTAAGCAATTTTCTATAAGAATGTTCAATACAAATTGAGAATTTTCTCAAAAACACAATTTTTTTCTTGCTATGATTATGAAGCAGGTTTTCAACCCAAGAACAAAATAAAAGTTTCTTATATCGTGTAAATAATTTTGTTCGAAAAAAAAAAAAAATTACCATTATTAAAGGAAACTTTTCAGTAGCACCCAAATTCAGATGTATACCTAAAAGTTTATAAAAAAAAAATTACTAAAAAATAATTAATGTATGATTATGCCTTAAAATTTTATAAAAAAGTACAAATTATTAAAATACAAAATTTAAATGTCTATATAAATTTATTAGGTGTAAAATGATTTTTAAGGTTGATCAGAACTAGAATAACTTTTAGTGTAATTAACTTTTAAAATTACTCATGCAAACCTAACAGACATTGATATATAAGAAACAAAGTTAATTAACCTTTAACATTTCTCGTTTTAAAACTTCATAAATAATTATTAATAAATGGACACCTATAAAACTAAAGCTTTTGACTAATTTGCATTGGCATCAGTTTTTTATCTTAAAGTAATAATTTTCCAGCTCACTAAATATACATTTTTTTAAAATAATAAACTGCTATAAATTAACAATAATGCAAATTTAATTATCATAAGTTATTTAACATAAATACTAGAACACGATTATTTAATTGCTATAAATTGTAATTTTTATTTATTTAAATATCATTTAACTATTTTCTCAATTTCAACAATTTAATCCTGAACCAAATCTTTAAATCTAAACCTGAACAATATGGCTAGAAGGTATCACAACCATCCCCACAATATATATATCACAACCATCCCCACTACTTAACTATCTATCATAACTATCTAAAAGAGTATTCTGTACCACAACCATCCCCACTACTTTAGAGAGTATTCTGTACCACAACCATCCCCATTACTTTAGTGCTTCACATTGTTCATGATATAAAAATAAAGATCAAGCAAAAAAAATTACTTTTGATAAAAAAAAAGTTTCTAGAATGTTCATGAACTGTTCATTTAAAACTTCATTTTTTTATATCTATTTATATATAGTATTTATATACATTTACTTTGCTTTATTGATAATTAAAAAGCTCTTTATTAATTTATCTAAACAAATTTCACTCTAGTACAGAACATATTTCAAATGTTTCTAAAAGTTTTAAAAATTTTTTAAAATCATTTCTCTTTAATTTTAAAACTCTAGTATTATGAATGAATATAAATAAATTTACCTAAAATTACACTTTAAACAGTAATGTATTTTATGTATTTGTTAAAAACAAACCTTGAGGAACTGCATCAACATTTATCATCAAAACAGCATTTGGTCGATCAAAAAAATTACCAGCTTGTAATCCATTCCAACTAAATTCCTTTAAGATAATGGAAAAACGAAATAAAAAGAAAAGAAAAAAAAGATATTAAAATAATAATAATAATAATAATAATAAGATAAACATACAAGCAATATGCGGTTAAAAAAAATACAAAATATATTCAATTTAAAAATAATTTAAATTTGTTGAAAAAAAATCGATTAAAAAAACATCTCCAAAATGCAAAACTTTTTTTTTTATATTTAATTTTTAAATTCCTTTAACTACAACTTTTTTATATTTTAGTTTTAGTGCACTTTCCCTTTAAGTAGAATTATTGAAAAAATTTTATTTTCAAGAAAACTATTTCAAATAGATGATGAAGATGTATTACTTTAAATAAAACCATCTTCCTGGAAAACAAGAAACAAATACTTTCTTTAAGTAAGTTTTGGGCATTGTTTTCCATTCTACTAATTTGTATTTGAGTCAAAAACTCAGCAGCTAGAATCCAAAAAAAACTTGCATAAAACATTTTTTGCATTTAATTGCAATGCTTGAAATCTAAATAATTAATTTCAGCATTAAAGTGCCATACTTTTTTTTTTTAATCGAAGAAAAGCGTTTTTTTTGAAAATTAAATTTGTTAGAGTGTGTTCATTATTACGTTTTAGAAAAAATAATATACATCAAACATTTTTTTTTTATGCTCTTTCATATGAGATCATATCTTTATAGCACTTAGGGATCCAGGGCTCGAATTAAGTGATCGTGAATTGCGATATCTAGAAATGTTTCTGGTCTTAAAAATTTTAGCTTTTTAAAATCCGTAAAACTGTTTTGATCACTAAACTCAATAGATATCATTTAATAAAAAATATTTATGTCGATTATGATATAAAATCTTAATGTAAAACCATATTATCACTATTATTTTTATTATTATTAAAGATTATAATTTTAACTTTAATATTTTAATTTATTTTATAAAACATCAGATAAAACTATATAAACAATATAAATATTAAAAAACAAGCGCTAATCACAACAATCTAAAGGACTTTAACAGTGATTGAATATTTTAAATAAAGGAAATTGTTAATTAAGATATAAAATACTTTTATATGTTATTTAAATCTCATTCAATATTTATAAAATAAATTATAAAAATAATTATAAATTAAAAGACGGAGGAGTTAATATATAAAAACTAATTTAAACTTTTTAATAGTTACTTTAAAACAACAAAAAAACAAACTCTAATAACATATTTTAAAAAAATATACTTTATAATTTTTTTTATTATTAAATAATTTAATTCTAATTTAAAACATTTAAATTTTTAAATAAATAATTCCATAAACTTTACCCCTAAATAAAAATCTATTTTAATGTTTTATATAATGCGCAAGTAGCTTTAGCATACTTTTTAACCGGTTGTTTTTTTATACAATGCGCAAACAGTCTAAGCATAGTTTTTCATTGGTTGATTTTTAAATTACCGTGAAAGTTTTTCGGCACCTTTAGTAATAATTTTTGTCATGCAACTTTTTTTTACTTATAATCCTTAAATTACATATTATTAATTATTGTTTAAAAAAACAATAACTAATAATATGTAAATTTTGACTGTTATTATTTTTGCAGTAGTAAATTTATTGTATTGCTTTTTCATTAATTTTTGCAATAAACTGACAAACTGACCCTTTTATTAAAACAGCGTTCACGGTTTTTAAAAAAAATAAGAATTTAATGACCACAGATTTTTCCGGATATTGCAATTCGCAATCACTTAACTCGAGCCCTGGGATCCCTTTAAAGAAATCTAAATAAGCCTGTAATAATGTCCCATCAATAATGTCTAAAAAAGAAATGTTTATTACTTCATTTTTTTATATACTCTATTATTATTTATCTATCCATAAAATTGCTTATCATTAAAACTTGTTTCGAAATATTACTGATGGCAAACAACTATTTTTTCAAAACAGTTTTAAATTTAATTATTGAAGTGAATTTTACAAGCCAATCAGAATTTTTATAATTAAATTCGTAATTTAAATGCTGCCTGTTCTCTTTTATTTGCATAGAGGTATGTTTTATATTTTTAATTTCTTTAATAAAAAAACATGCTCTGATTAGCCTGTGCATTGTAGAAGTTATGAAACTTAAAGTGGATGTTATGGAGTATTGTTGTACAATGTTGTACGAATTGTACGTTTTGTGCAGACAAATTTTTGTAGATTAGGAGATATAACCAAAGTTAAATGTCAAAACATTTTAACATTTTATTGTAAAGTATTTTTGTATTTTAACTTGATTTTTCTACAATTAAAAAAAAAAACTAATTACGCTTTTTGGTTAGATTTTTTTAACATCACACTTTTTATTTTCACACATTTAGAAATACAAACTTTACCTTATACAAAACTTGTTACTTAAAAAAACTTACTTATAAAATATATCTTTACCTTAGGAATAGATACTCCTAAAATAAGTGCCATTAAACTCGAAACATCTTCCGATGGTAATGGTCCAGGATTTGGAGCAAATGTTACAGACTTTGGTTTATTCAAAACTGAAAGAGTAGCATATTCACCCTAAAAAAAAAAAATATAGATAGTCAAATAATGTAAAAATTTTTAATATATAATAATTTAACAGAAAAATTGCTGTTTACACCAGCTAACTCAAAGACAAAAAAAAAATTTATAATATTTACTTTTAATATCTTAGGATATTTAAACTGTATTATTACTAGACAAGAATGACTATTCAAGTAATTCTTTTGCCTCTTCATATATGGTATATTAAAAGCGCATAATCTTGACTTCACTACATGTGAAAGACTTCACTACAATCCTGAAAGACTTCACTATCTTGCTTACGACAATATACTTGGTCAAAATACCCTTGATAAAAGTGTAACAAGTATAAAAAAAAAAAATTATAAATTAGCTGGGAAGACAAATGTAATTTGCACCTACTAGTACAAAGATTTCTCATGTTGTGAGCTTATATTCTTCAGTACCAGTGACAATAAATTTATCAACAAAACTTATAAACAATCTATGATATTATCTTATTGATGCATATCTTTCAAACTGCTCTTTTATGTGAGTAGAAAAAAATCCAATCATTGAAAAATTCTAGACCTAACAGCATTACCTCAATGGTTGTTATATCAAAAGGTTTTTACAATACCATGAATCAGAAGCAACATCTAATAATTTGAATGAAAATATTGATAAAACTTTTTCTTTTAGTATCTTAATGATAGACAAGACTTTTTACTGGATTTTTTAATAGCTTGTTAAAATTTGAAGTAAAAGTGCTACAAATATTAGCGTTTCTTGTGAACATTTTAGACTAATCAGAGTCTTGTTTTCCAGCACTTTGCAGGCTGATTTTGATAAAGACTTGTTGAAAATGTTTTGAAAGTATAGATGACAGATCCGGTGAACACTTCTGCAAGACTGCAACAGATATGTTGCCCAGACTACAAGTTTTAGTAGGGTCAAAGCAGAAAACAACTTTGGATACAGAAGCTCGAGTGATACAAATGTCAAGCGAATGGATCAACCTGTTTGTTGGCTATATCAGGTAGGATATGATTAGTGGAATCAAGAGATAAGATTGATGAAAAGCTCTTAGCAAACAAATCAGCTTTGCATTTAGGTAAGGTAACAAAATCTGAACCATGCAGGAGGTGGAACAACAGATTTGTCCTTATTATAGACAGAGTTAAATTTTGAAATAAAATTAGAGCTTTTGTGACTTAAGAATAGTGGGCTTTGGCACAAAACCTTTTAACAATGGTTTCTAGCAATAGTAAAAAGACATCTGTTATATGGAGAATTGTTTTGAATATTAGAGAATGATAGACTTAAGAACTTGATGATGGTTTTTTGTGTTTTATAGTTTTTAATAGTTTAGTCATTTTTAAATTTAAGTACTTGACTCAAATTTCATAAATAGATAATAAACATGCATTCTTTTACAATCTTCTTGTGCAAGTTGGACTTTTGAAATATGCTCTGCTGATAATCATATTTAAAATATAATAAGATAATATTATATTTTAAATATGATTATCAGCACAAAACAATTTAATTCTAGTGTGGCTTTCTGTCAAATGTACATTTTTAACAGTTGTTTCATTATAATTTCAATATGATTTAATATGCTTATGTAAGTTTTATACTATGGTGAGAAATTAACAAAAACCTAATTTTTGACAAATGGAGATTTATAAATTTTTAAAGCCCGATTACACTGAAAAATTTTATTTTTATCAGTGACATTTTTTATTTTTAGTTCTGAGATGTTTTTTTGTTGTTGTTGATAACAAGTAAAAACTAATAAACTTCATAATAAGCTATTAATAAGGGGTCTTAATAAGTTTCCCAATATTCAAGACAATTAAAACTTCAATATTAATTTTAGTTTCTGAAATTACTTTACCAATATCATAAGGACAAGGATAAATATCTCTTTTTGCATGATTTAATTAACTGTTACTGTTATTAAATAAAACTTGTTCTTGTAAATTTACTTGATTTCTTAATCTTCAATATATTAAACTTATTTTGTATATATGTACACTATTACATAATAAAGAAAAATAACAAAATAAAAAACTACAAAATTTTGTAAATTTTTTGCGATGTATTTTATTACTTATATTAGTGTATATTCTAACTTTTATCACATAATTTTTATAACTATCATTACAATGATTATGTGAATTGAAGTTTATTCATTAAGTTGCTCTGATGTCAAACGAAAGCAATCGCATCGGCAGTCATGTTAAATGAGGTGATAACATTGCAAAAAATAAGAGAAAATCATTAAAGAATTTTTGATAATTAGGAATGTTTTAAGAAAATCATTATGAAGACGGCCAAAAAAATGAAATAATTTTTATTGCAGTGAAGAAATATATACTAATATTTATTTCATGCATTATTATGAGATAGTTTCTTTTTTTTGGAATTTAAAATTGATTTGCATTAGGCTGTTGTTCAATAAGGTTATGCGAGAAAGTGGTAAGGTTAGCTGTACGAGAGCTAGAAAGATTGTATCACGTAAAAAAGTGGTTATAAAAGAGTTTAGAAAGGTTGTAACACTGAAGCAGTGTTATTAAAGCATTAAGAAAGATTGTATCACATGAAGAAGTGGTTATAAACGAGGTAAGAGATCAAGCGAAGAAGTGGATATAAAAGAACCAAAAAGTTGTTAAGAATTGATAATAGAAATGCTTAAAACCTGTTGTATTTAAAATTGTTCAAACAATAAAGATTTATCTTAATCCCATCTTTACTTTTTTTGACTTTTAAATTTTATTTCTAAATATCTTTTTTGCGTAAATTAACCGCCAAACTGTTTATAATAAAGTATAGATAAGTAAATAAGATAATAAAGTATAGATACAGAATTTATGTCATTTATTTTTTATTATTGCCAAGTTTCAACATGCTTATAAACGTACATACGATAAAAACATACAATGATACCAAAAATTATATACTTAACAATGCTTAAAACATTTACTAAAAGCGTTACTTACTAATTAACAACAATTTGTTATATACTGAAGCTCAATTAGGTACTAGGAATTAAAAAACAGCGTAAAAAAAGTTTACAATGTTATTAAAAATTGAATTAAAAAAATTAATTTAAACAATTTTTTCCATGTTTTTTTAATGTTTACATTTTTAGAACAATTCACAGCTTCTACCATTTCGAATAGGGTGATAACATTACAGTCATGTGACAACCTCAACCTAATCCATTGATTAAAATTTTCTATTATATCTATATATATAACAATGTAATCTATATCTATATATCTATATATATAACAATATAATATATCTTATATCTATATATATATAACAATATAATATAACAATGTTCAGTTCCTCAATGATTTTAAAATAAACACAAAGGCACTAAAAATATTTAACAGCAAATAAAACTTTAAAATAAAATTAAAACTGAAAATAGTTACCTCCTTTTGGTTATAAATAACAAACTTTCCTAAAAATTCTGCCCTCACAGAAACTAAAAAAAATAAATAATAACAACATATAATTGTATTTTTTGCTAGCTTTTTAAGATATTTTACATGAATTGAAGAAAAAAGAAATCATATTTGTGCTATTAAGCTTGTAAATTTGAACTTAGTTTTTTGCATTTGTTAGAAAATCCATTTTTTCTTTAATCTACTTCAATTTCAACTTTTTAAATATTATTTAAATGCTATGACAGGTTATTAACAAGACCTTTTAAATGCAGAGTAGACGACACTGGTTTCGAAGGGGCACAATCATAAATTTCTTAAAAGTCCTCTATCTATGATTTATGAAAAAATTTATGAAAAAAACTTTAAAGAAAAAGTAGGAGGGGGAGGGGGCAGTGCCACCTGGTGCCATTGACCCTGAGATATATATTACTTTTATACTTTTCTTAAGTATATAACACTACAACACGTAAAATTGTTAAAACAACGTTTAATTGGTCATTTGACATGGTCAATCATAAAAGGGATTTTTGCATACAATAACATTAAAAAAAACAATACTTAAAAAGAATTATTAAATAAAGAATAACTAAATATCATCACAAGAATATATTCCTATTAGATAACCACAAACCAAAAGAGTTTTCTAACATATAGAATATGTCAGAAAACTCTTTTGGTTTGTGGTTATATGATAGTTTTATATTTTCATTTTTATAAAATAAAATTTATATTTTTCTTGTGAAAATATTTATATACATATATAAATATTTTCACAAAAAAAATTTATATTTTTACCTGATGGTTGCTATAAGCATGAACCTTAGTGATAAAAAATAAGCTATTTTTATTTAGAAAATATATATACTTATATATAGCTCTGCTTTTAACTTCAATTTATTTAGCTCTCTCATGAAGATAAAGGGTGACCACACTTTTTTTGAGTTAAAAAATTATAAAAATTTAGGAGATTCTTAAAGATTTTTATAGAAGATAAGGAGATTTTACTTGGAAAGTCTGAAAAAAGAAAAAAAAATTAGCATTATTTAGGACAATTTTAAATTTTTATTTCTAAAATTTAAATATCATTTAAAAATTTTAATAAAAAATGTAAAAGTTTAAGTTTAATATTCGAAAGAAAACTTAAAGTTTAAAAACCAATTTAAATTAAGAGATATTAGGAGTAATTTTTAAAATTTAAGTATGTTTTAGAAGAATTTAGGTTTTTTTAAATATTAGAATACTTTAGAATTTATTAGGAAGCTTGGCACCCTGAGATATAAGCAATTTTGTATAAATATGTAGAACATACAAGGAAGTGCCACTACGTTAACTAACGGTTTGGGATGGGAAAGCAATCTTTTCACTCATTATTCTTTATAGTATGAAATAAAGCAAACAAAAAATATAGTATATAGTATATATATATATATATATATATATATATATATATATATATATATATATATAGGATATAGTATATATACTTATATAGGATATAGTATATATATATATATATATATATATATATATATATATATATATATATATATATATATATATATATATATGCAAATTCATTCCCAGCAAGGCTTCAGGTACTGCTAATAAATTTGGGAGTTAACAGAAAAAAAAGAGGGTTAAAGAGTAAAAAAGCAGTTGACAAAGACTTCAGAAACTGTAATACATTAAAAGGATGCAATTTTGCTGAATGACAAGTCCTGTGAGATTGAATTTTAATTGATGGAACTATAGCAGTATTTGCAAAATACTAAAGTCTTTTATAAAAGAGAAGTTTCATTACTAATAATTTTAATAATATTAGAAAAACCAGCCTAAATATTAGAGAATTCTATACCAATAGACAAATATAAAATTTAAAGAGGTATAAAATACAATAAGGGGTAAAAAAATGGCAAGCAGAATAAAGAGACCACTTTAGCTGACGCTAAATTTGTAATGGCAGAGTCAATATCTGTAATTTTATGATAAACTTATTTACATGAACATATATTTTTAAAAATTTCTTAAATAATGACACAAGAATATCATAAATTTTTTCTATTTAAATACTTTTTTTAAAAGACATTAAAAATGCCTTAAGCAGTTATTAAATGTGTTTCTTTTTCTATTTTTTTTTTTTCAAGTTTAATGTCTGTGTTTTTACAATCGAGTGGTTTGGACAGGTTTCAATAATACCAATCTTATTTAAATAACATTAGGAAAAGTTTTTAGATTTAACTAAGAACCAAAATTCTTGGTAAAAACTCAGCTAGTTAAAGTTATCTTTTTCAAAGTTTAAATAAACATATTTAATGATAAATAAATGCAATGCAAAAATTTCAAACACAAATTAACTTTGCTAAATGCACACATTTTTATAAATGTTCGGTGATATTTAATTAATTTTAATAGTAATAACGCTACTCTTTGTGCACAAATACTATTAATGTTTAAATTTCACTAATTGGTGATATACTACACATATAGATAATAATACCAAATTTGGGTAAACAGTTTTAGTTGCCAAACCTTGGCAATAACGTAAAGTTACCCAACTAAAATAAATACTAACACCAAAAAGATAGTTAATAATGATTATTTATTAAAAAAACCAATAAACATACATGATAAAAAAAAATACAAAAGTATCATGAACATCATCATCGCGGAATTTTCTCTGGCAAAGCAGAAAAGCACAAAATGCACATGAATCAAGAAAGTAAATAAATACTATGTAATAAACCGGCCAAGTTTAAGTAAAAATTACAGGGTGTTGACGATATGATTTAAATTGGATCAATTTATCAGTTAAGCAAGTTGATCTATATAATGTTTTTTTTAAATAGCAGATATGAATTAAAAACTAAGACGCTCGTAATAATTTTATATCAGCGAGACCAAGTTTAAAAGGTACAAAAGTACTTTTTAATTAATGAGAAAATTCACCTCCGTCTTTTTACCCGTCATGCAGCACATAATGCTCATGGAAGTATCGTAAATATTTTAAACATGGCGACGTTTAGTTTAAAAACATCAGAAATGCATGTGTTTTGTTATTTTTAATTTAATTATTTGTTATGTAACAACAAAAACTTATATTTTAGAGAATTCAAACGTGTATCTTTTATTTTTGAGTATATCTGATTGAGGAAAACATTAAAAAATAGCTTTTTTTTCGTCAGTTCTAGGTAACAATTTTTACTACGTTAAACAAAATAAAGGTGAGTTTGTTACGTTAAGCCTATTTGTTTATCTATTGTTTTATTTACGTTTGATTTTCAGCATTATTTTAAACTACTTAAATTATATTACTTAAGAATTCGTGCCTCGTAATAGACTAAATAATTTTACTCTTACTTTTTTCTTACGAACAAAAAACTTACTACACGAGACTTGTATTATTTTGATCAAGTTGTCTTATATATGTATATATATATGTATATATATATATATATATATATATATATATATATATATATATATATATATATATATATATATATATATATATATATATATACATACATATGTATATATATAAGTATATATATATGTATATATATATATATATATATATATATATATATATATATATACATACATACATACATACATACATACATACATACATACATACATACATACATACATACATACATACATACATACATACATATATATACACACGTTTTTAGTTTCTTGTGTCCTCAAAGTACACGTACTTTTTGGCGCTAAGTATATTAGTTGTTCGTTGTTTTTTTTGTGGGATTTTAGATTACAATAAATGTCTCGGGTTTTATGCTCTGTCATTTAAAGATATTTAGCTTATAAAACTCAAATTAAAGATTTTATCATTAAACTCTTAAAGATCTACTGATTTTCTAACATGTAAATAAAACGGGAAAAGTACTTTTTTTTAGATTATTAGATTTCAAAATTTAAATTAAAAAAAAATGGAAGGCTCGCCAATTGTTGTGGATCATACTTTATCAGCTGTTCGACAATTAAACGTTATTACATACGCTAGCAGTAGCGAACAATCAGTTAAACCTCTTTCTTGTACCATTATAAATAATATAGAACCTAGTGTTTCAATCGTTTTTGATTCCAGCACTTTAAAGGAGGCAAAAAAAAACGAACAAATAAATTATTTTTCTGACAATCCTAATTTATGTGTCTCTGAAAAAACCCCTGGCAATTCTTCTGTAACAAATAAATCAAATGCGAGTTTTTCAATTGTTAATTCAAAAAATATTTTTGTAAAAAAAAATGATTTGGATTTGCTTAGCTTTTCTAGAAATGAAGGATGTCAAGTAAAATTGTCTCAGAGTGCAAAAACTTTTAATTTAATCGCTTTTAGTTCTAGTGCTGATTATAATTCAAAAATATCAAAGTCGTCATCGCGTACGAGCGTTAATGGTAAACCTCTTACTTTTTCAGTGGTTTCCAACAATAATGATTCTAAAGTGTCTTTATTATCAAATAAAGCAAATTATTCTACAAGCTTAAATTTTGTTAAAAATAAAGTATCTACTCCAAATAAGTTTACCGTAACCTCAAACGTTAAAAAAAAAATGTCAACTCAACTAACTTCAGAAAGTCTGTGTTTAAATTTACCACCTTTAAAATCAACTGTTGCGGTTACTCCGAATGCTTTGTCCATTTCAAATTTTTCTGGAAAATATTCAGAAATAAATCATTCCGAAATCAAATCAAACATTTTAAAAAACAAAATTTGCGACGGCAAAGGAACCACAACAGTCTTTTCGGAGCAGAAAAAAATTGTTTATGGCAAACTAAGTGTTATAACTACGCCAAATAGCGAAGGGGGTAATAAAAAAAAACTCATTTTTCTACCTACTCAATCTTCTGATTCAAATTTTTCTAAACAGTTTTCTCTTAATTTAATTGCAAAACCAATTAACACTCAAACGTCACAATTTGTTTGTAAGGCGCCACCAGCTACTCAAAAATCACCGATTGGTATAACTTCAACAACTCCACAAAACTCGATGATATGCAAGACATCGCCTGCTCCACAAAAATTACCAATAATGGTTTCAAGTCCTTTAACTAAAAATTTATCCAACCTGAATGTGATTGAAGATAATAAATCTCATCTTAAAGTCGAACATTCTAATAATATAAAGCTATCAGCTAGTCGTGTTTCAAATTCTATAGAGCGTTCACTTGTTAATGAACCAAAAGACGGAAAAGGAGTTTCCAGTAGTAGCAGTAATTGCGGCATTTTGCAAACTTTTATTTTAAACATGCCAAGGTCTAAATTTGGTTTAAAATTTGGTGTTCATTGTTCTTCACCGACCACAGTTATTACTACTACGTCTTTAAATACTTACAACGCAAAAAATGAAAAATCTAATATTTACAGTCCAACTGTTTCACACTCAAATGAGAAATCAAACACAATTTTAATAACAAAATGTAAAACTCAAGACACTTTCAAAAATATTAAAAAAACACTGATCGTAACAGATCCATTGAAGTTGGATCAAATTTCAAAGGAAAAGAGATTATTTAAAAAAAAGCAAGATATTCTAAAAGTAAAAGCTGTACCCACCGCACTCAGTGTATCCAACGTAACCAGTGTATCCAGCGTACCTTGTGTATCCAGTGTATCTAACATACCGATTTTGAAAAACATATCTTCAATTGAAATAAATAGTCAATGTAATTCTATATTTAACCATAACAGCAATTTACTAGAAGTACAAACATCCCATAATATAACTCCTAGTTCGTCTACTACTTATTTAAAAAATAAAGTTCTGTTTAGAAAAAGAAAAAGTAATGTAGAATTAAAAGATTCTCCGACTTCACTTTCGAAAATTTCACGAACCTTTTTTGCATTAGATAGACTTTATCGGTGCAAATCACTGTGGATAAACGATGGTGAGAAATGTATTGCATACCTGCGCGAGTTACGTGACTTGTTAGTTGTAGAGCGTGCCCGGCAACAAAAGTTTTTGGACTCAATGATGCAACTTAACATTGAACGATTAAAAAAAAATAGTACACAAAAACCTGAGAAAAAAAAACAAACACCAGCAGAAAAACTTATTGATAAGCTATCTCTTAAAATAAACCAAACTCCAGCGGAAAAACTTATTGATAAGCTATGTCTTAATATAAAGGTTTCAGAAACAAGCAAGATTTCAAAACCGATTGTAAAGATAAAAACGTTTTCTGACATTCAAAAAGAACAGGAAAAACAAAAGCATCTCAGTAAATATCATATGGATCAAATTGCTGAAAATGAAAAAAAAAATAATGAAGTCGCAGTGACCTTGACAGATTATAGCATAAATTCCCAGTCATATGTGACATGCAAAAGAAAATTATCTGATGACCCAGAAGTATTTAAAAAGTTCAAATATTCAAAAGTTATCTTAGATTCCAGTCAAAGTACTGAATATTCTAATGAAATAGTTGCTTCTGAAAACGATGCTAATATGCTAAACAATCAAAACGAAGTTAGTACTTTGCATGTAACTCAAAATCAGGATTATTTACTTAACGAAGATGAGAATTCACCAAAACAGCACATATTTATATCAAAAATCGAGAAAATCGAGAATTTGTCTAAAACGAACGTGTATGTACCTGAAGAAAAAGAAAACATACCCGAAACACATTCGTATTTATTTAAAGACAACGAAAACGAATTAGAGTATATTGCCTTAAATAAAAACGAAGCGTTGCCGAACCTGCACATAGATAGTGCCGTAGACAAATCATTAACAAGCTCTAAATTAGAATTATCTTTAGACATAATTAAAAACGAGAATAAATTTTCTAATTCGAATATTGTTACTATAAACGATGACTATAAAACAAGTTCAGAAAGTATATCAAAAAACGAAGACAATAAATTAAGTTTGGAAAGTATAAACAAAAATGAAGATAAAAAAATAAATTTGGAAAATATAACTAAAAGCGAAGACGATAAAACAAATTTAGAAGATCTAGCTAAAAACGAAGACAATAAATCAAATTTAGAAGGTATAGCTAAAAACGAAGACAATAAAACAAATTTGGAAAGTATTACAAGAAACAAAGACAATAAAGTAAATTTGGACAGTGTAACAAGAAATGAGGAAAAAAATCAAAAATTATTGCATACTTTAAAAATAAAATCTCCTCATGAGATACATGAAAAATTAAAATTAGTCAAACAAAAAACTTCTCTGAGAACTCGAAGCTGCAGACCTAACCCTAAGGATCCATTTATATCTAAAGAGTATGGTGCGTTACAGCAAGCAATCGCCCTTTCTTTAAAATCTGAGCAAGGTAATATTACTGAAGCTCAGTTTAAAGACTCATCTTCTTTTAAAACAGCATGCAAAAAAGTTACAAAAAGAAAGCGCTGTCGAGAAGTGGATCAATTAACAGATGCACATTGGAATGAATCTTGGCTAAGAGGTTAAAAATAACACTTAAAAAAATAATTGTGTTCCCTGTTTTAACTATTATTTTGAATTTCGTTCTTTTTATATATTTATCATACTATACAATTATATTTAAAAGTTTTTATAGTTTAAAATTATAGTATAATAATTTTTATCTAAATAAATGCATTAGCATAGTTAAAAACTTTAAGGCAGTTGTTCTCCAACTTACTCAAATCAACGCTTGGGAAGAGAAGAGCGTTCTTTGCATTGGGCTATGTCTAAGTTTGCTGAAATGGATAATAAAGAATCAACTAAACAAACAGTAAGAAGTATACATATTTTTTGTTGCTTTGTATATTAATTGTCGCTTTTATGTTTTTATTGCAACTTGTATCATGTTTTGATTATAGTCTAAAGATAATCCGATTCCAACGGGAAAAACAAAGAAAACTTCGACAAACGAGAATTCCTTTAAACGTGAAACTTGTGGTATGTAATTAAATTCACACTCTAACTCTCTGGGGGTTTAATTTAATACAAACAAATTAAATTCAGGTGGTTTAATTAAATACAAACATCCGAACAGAATGTGATCATATTAATATATTGATATATATATATATATATGTATATATATATATATATATATATATATATATATATATATATATATATATATATATATATATATATATATATATATATATATATATATATATATATATATGCATATATATTATATATAATATATATTTATGCATATATATATTATATATACACACACACAGATATATATATATATATATATATATATATATATATATATATATATATATATATATATATATATATATATATATATATATATATATATATAATATGCAGAAGCTAAGGTAAGGAATACAGGTAAGAAATAAAATATGTATTTTTCGAATTAAACTTATTATTAAAAAAACTACTAAATAGATGATTAAAATATTTTTCTCATAAAAGTAAAAAACTACAATGTTTATATTTAGTTTATATTATTACATTAATTTTGTAGATATAAGTTTGGAAAAATTTCTAACTTAAGTGCTGTTATATTCTTCTAAAAAAAATTTAAATAAAACTTCTCGTTTTTGAAGTAAAACAATTATAAGTCACAAGTTTTTTACTTTCTAGATTTGAAAACTCATTAATTATACTTTTTCGTTAATTACACTTGGGATTAAACTTGAATGAAATTAAAAACACTTAATCAAATTTTTTTTTTTATTATTGTTATTGTTATTATTGTTTTTACACCTCTCTGAATAAAAAGAGTTGGGCGTTTTCACGTTAAACCTAAAATTTATATAAATAAATATATTATTTATAAATATATAATAATAATAAATAAATAATAATAATGTATAATAATAAATAAATATATAATAAATACATAATATTATTAATATTTATATAAATATATATTAATTATATAAATAAAATCTAACGTTTTCACGTTAAATAATATTGGTCGTTTTTGAAATATGTAACAATTCTTTTAAAAAAAAATTTTTTTACTTGATTTCAATGATTTTTTATGGTTTGTCTCGTCTGACCAA
The DNA here is from genome assembly GCF_022113875.1 of Hydra vulgaris. Lineage (NCBI taxonomy): Eukaryota > Metazoa > Cnidaria > Hydrozoa > Anthoathecata > Hydridae > Hydra > Hydra vulgaris. The sequence goes on along the minus strand of NC_061159.1, from coordinate 28,200,100 downwards.
ATAAGCCTATATATTTTTTTTGTATTCATACAAGTTCTTTACAACTTGCTATTCAAAGTAGGATAAATGGAATCATAGTTGTAATTGCGTACTATCAGGTCAGGAATAGAAGTGTTATATGAATAGAAAAGGAAGGATATCTTTTAAAGTAAACATTTTTAAAATGTTAACTAACTGGTTTGACTTTATCGAAATATTCAACTACATATACAAATACTTTTTTATTTTTTTATTTATTTTTTTTTTTTAAACATTCTTTTCCTAAATTTAAACCGTATTTTAAAAATTCTCAATTTAAAAGAAGAAAAAAATTTTTTCTATCGTTTTATTAAAATCATTAAATTCGAATCGATTTGAATTTAATTTCTTAAGTTCTTAAAATCTTTAATTTCGATGAAAATTTTTATATTTAGATATTCTAATTATAATTTAAGTAATTGAGAGTATTTTATGCTTAAGTTCACTGTAGGTGAAAACCGTTACGAAATTACTATAAAGAAGCTACATCACATTTGTGTATTTAATAACACTCGATTAATAATGCTCACAAAAATGATTTTTAAATCGTTTTATGAAATAAATTTCTTAGATCTTCGTAAAATTTGGAATGACTTCAACTGTTTTTTGTTTACGCTACAAAGAAAATTTAGACGTTTTATTTTTTAGAGGCGTTCTGTTACCTTTTATTACCTTCTGTTACCTTCTATTACCTTCTGTTATCTTCTGTTACCTTCTATTTCGTTCTGTTACCTTAATTTTCAAATTCTCTGATTTGTTATAAATTTTACAAGAAAGAATTAATTTTAAGGTATCTAAAAAAGCATGTGTGTGTGTGCGTGTGTACACACACACACACACAAATATATATATATATATATATATATATATATATATATATATATATATATATATATATATATATATATATATATATATATATTATAGAAAAAGAAAATGAAAGAATTATTAATGATGACCATCATTCCTTATTGAAAACGGTAATTCTAATTTTGTTTTCATCTATAATCAACAAGATTTTTTATTTAGCTTATGGGGCATCAATAAAGTACGTACGCAGTAAAACTACTAGTTTATGAACCCCTCCCCCTTGTACACATCTTTATGCATACGACGACCCCCTCTGCGTACGTTCGCTATATTTGTTATAAAATTCCTCAACGCATAAATTTTTTCAAAACATTAAACACAAAAAAAATTTAGTTCGGCATTTCTGATTTTTCCAACTCATGAAATTCAATTTTTTGTTTAAAAAATGGAAATCAAGTTTTAGGAGAGATCAGGGATTATCTTTTTCCGGATATTTTCGAAATTCCGGATATTTTTTTCAACTTTAAGTTTTTCTGGATATCCAAAAACACTTTCAATGCATGCAAGTTGAGGTATATATTTTTGTAATATACTTGTTTTTTAGGCTTTTTCACTCATCACTCATAGAAAAATTATGAAAAGTTTGAAAAAAAAAAAAAATCAGAAACAACTTAGCTAAAAGTGAAATTAAAAAGAAAATAAGTGAAAACATATTCCGGATATTTTATCTCCACAATTTCCGGGATTTTTAAAATATGACTTGGATAATCTATGGGAGAGATAGAGATCAAGAAATAATCAGACCTTGGACGTACTCGCTATCTTTTACACCACCTCACTCGTACGCATTCATAAGTTTTTGGTTAATCTCCTCTCCTCTCATACTTGCGTACGTACTTTATAAATAACCCCTTACTTTATATATATGCAGTACATTAAAAAAATATTATTTTTATATATTATTTTTAATATATTTAAAAATTTATTTATTTTTATATTTAATTTTTTACATTAATTTATTTAGAGTGTTTTAAGAAAAAAGATTTCAAATACTGGGAATAGCGGCGTAGTTCCAGGTTTCTTTTTACTTTAAACGATGTAAATGATGTAGTGATAGTACAATGCAATAAGTATATTATAGAATTGCAGAACATGTGGATTGCAAAACAGGCAGAGTAGTGTAGTTATTGCAGTGTAGTTATGTCAGTACGAGCTACAAAAGAGAAGACATGTTTTGACGGGTCCCTAAAAGAAATTTTCTAAAATGTTTAAAAAAGAAATAAATTCTTTTTAATGTTAATAATCGAGTAATTACCATCATAGTAACCATAGTAGTAACAACATAATTATCAGAAAGCTGAGAAGGCATTTTATTAATTTTTTCCTTATTAATTTAAATTTAAATTAATAAATTTTCATCCGATATCCAACAAATATCAAACATTATATAGTTTTCTATTTTTTACATCTTGTGATCAGGTCGATCCACCTCTCTTACAAATCCATCTCCCACATTCTTTTACATTCTGTTGTTTTTAATATTTCTCTTTTAATATTATTTTATGGTTTCTTCTCTATATCTCATAATTTCATCAAGGCATGACCAGCTGCTCCAAAATGAAGAAGTTGTGAACTTTGTCCTGCCACCATAACTTTTCAAACACTAAAGTATTATTAAATAAAAATTGTATCTGTCGAGAATAAGTAGTAAAAATATAATATTCAGTAACTCGGAAATAGGATTGAAGGAAAGAGGGAGATATTTTAATTCTCAGGTTCCAATCACTTTTTCAAAGCATTCTCATAACCACACACATACCCATAAGTCTGACAATTTCTTATCTCAAGACTACAAAAAGCTGTCGCCATTTCTGCAAAAGTTAGCAACTTATGAGTAAACTTTACCAACTCACATTTAAAGCATGTTTAAATTACATAATTTATAGTTTAGTTATAATTTAGAAATTATGGAATAACAAAAAAAATAGTGAATCAATGTAAAAAACTAGTTTGAACTAAACTTGTGTTATTAACTTTAAGGCTGCGTATTTTATTTTTGAGTAAAATTAAAGAAATTTAAATAACTTTGATCTTTTCATTTGGAAAAATCTTCTTGTCATGTTTACTTAACATTGTGCAACTTACACCAAAGTTGTGCAGCTTACACCAAAGTTGTGCAACTTACACCAAAGTTGTGCAACTTACACCAAAGTTGTGCAACTTACACCAAATTGTATAATATTTTATAAAACTTAACACAAACATAAACGAAGAAAAGAATAAATTTTCAACAGTTTATAAATTGTTTTTGTAATTAATGCACAACTATAAAATTAGTGGATTGTCTTTTTAAGTGCTATTATGTATACACCTATTCGATGAATGACAAGCCAGTACAAAATATCCAGTGAAGCCAAAACATCTGGATAAGATTTATAAGTAATAAAAAAAAAATCTTTACCTAAATTTAAACATAAAATGTCATTCATGTGGATAACATCTTATGTTCAAATTTACCATTTTATGTTAATTGATAAGAATATTTGATAAAATTAGTTTAACAATATATAGAATATTGGAAAATAGTTTTCAATTGTTTTCAATTTTTCTGATTATTAAAAACAGGGTCTATAATTCACAATTCATTCAATATGTTGATAATTGTAAAAATCTAACTGTATTTCTTCAACTAGGTAAAGTGGAAGCACATGATTTTAAAATAACTCATATGAACGATTTAAAATACCCACGTGTTCATTTGGAAAAGCATAGAAGTGTTACAAATTATGCACAGGCTCATTTGAAAAAGTATACCAACAATGTGAAGTACACACGCGTTCAATCAAAAAATCATGCTAATAGTGACATGAACCCGACTGTTCAAATTAAAGAGCATTCAAATGTAAACATGGTTTTATTTCTCTATTTTGTTTGATCAAGGGCGTCATAATAGATGGATTTTGCAACATGCCCGTCTAGCGGGTTTGTTTTAAATTTTTAGCGACGGTGATCACTTAAATCTATGTATATTACAATTTGTTGTAATGTACATAAATTTTTATAATATGCATATTATTACAACTTTATTTTGAAATAAATTTTTTTACAGCAAAATAAAAATTTTAAGATCATTCAAAGCCGTTCCATTTTTCAGCTTTACAATTTAACTGAAAAATGATTTTGTAAATATTGTAGCTCGTTTTTATACATGTATAGAGGTTTTTTTAAGATTGAAAAAAATTGTAATGACTAGAGTTTTGAGGTTTTCTTTATTGTTCCCAGACTCTAGTCACTCCAAGTTTTTGTGAAGGAGATTTTTTTTTTAGAGCATAAACATAACCAAGTTTGAAGTTTACTACATGTCTAAGAGTTATAAAATACCAAAAAAGCTGTTGCGATCTCTGATATATACACGTAGATGCTGAGCTATTAAACAAACCGTTGAATGTCCATCTATTAATATGTCCTAAAAAAAAAAAGTACAAAAGTATAAAAAATTGTTAGCAAACCTATATTTATTTATTTTTTTCATCTTAGATTTCATCAAGAAGAGAAGGTAGATTTATTTATTTAATAATAAGTTATAGTAGAATTTTAATTATTATTAAGATACCCAGAGATTAAAGTAAAGTTTTATAAGATTTCATTAGGATTAAATAATGAAAAAACTTGTCAGTAGTTTTTCCACCTCTAAGAAAAGCTTATTAAAACTAATAAATCTTGTAAAAAATTGCCTGAAATGAAAGAAATTAAAGAAAGTGCATGCTACTTTTGATATATAAAATAAAACTCTATATAAGTTTAGCTTGCCAATGTCTTCCCATTTCCTTAGGAGGACGCGGCGCTCAACTAAATAAAAATTTTTAATCCTAATATAAGTTATCAGTTGTGATTTGAATAAGGGATTTATATTATGGCCTAGATTAAGTCACTTTGCTGAAAAATATAAAAAAAGGTGGCAACCAAGCATTTAAAAATTTGAGATGTATTTAATGTAAGTTTCTATGTTATTTACTATTTAAAAAAATTCCATGAATTAACTTTTAATTTTTTGTTTTTGGAAGTAATTATCAAGTACTTTTAAGAACTATCCATGTGCTCTGTTTCTTATTCACTTTGATATTTACTATTTTCACTCTGCTTCATTTTACCAGTTATTTATCTGGTGAGGTCCTACCAGTACTGCTTGAGCAATCTACTTATGACCAAACAAGCTATATTGACAATAATCCATAAAGAAGGCCATTTTTGTTAAACTTAACTTATTGAGTATTGTTTAGAAACAATTTAAAAAAGTGACTATGACATTATCATTTCAAATGAATTTCAGAAGAAATGTTGTCTAATTACGGTTTCGAATCTATGCTTTAATAGTGGAAGTGAGTGACTCAACTTTTTTTATGCAGCTAATTTAAAGTGTTTTCTTACACGGTATTGAAGATAACCCATGTAACATCTTGTATACTTCTGTTCAATCAGAACTGTTCTTTTTTTTTTAAGTGTCCGAGGCCTAGTTTTGTAATTCTGTTAGTATATGATAGATGTTTCACTTTCATTTTTATTTTACTAAACCAATGTTGCATTTTTTAAATTAGATTTTAAATTTAACATAAATAATATTTTATGTGTACACAAACTAATGATTTATATGGTGTCATCATAATATAGGTGTGTTTATTGGCAATCATACGGTTTATCATTCCAAATATTTTGTTTACATTAACATAAGCTCTCACGCACTAGTTCAATGTTTTCAAAACTCCAAGATCCATTTCACTTTAAATACATTGATACTTTTCTTTAACGCAGTCTTATTGGTCGCATATTTCGTAAAGAAGAAGCCAGTTTTTTTACGGCTTATTTTTGTAATATGTTTGAAATAGTATTTTTTGCATTAAAATAACATGGTTGTAACAATTATCTTGAAGTTTGTTTTATGTTTTCATATTCATGTAATATATATTTCTAATTTTATTCTGACTACTTGCTTCGCTAAATTCTATCAGTCTATTCCAAAATTTAAAAAAAAAATGAATTGTATGATTTCTAAATCGTGTTGAATTGCAGATTGTAATGAGTTGTTGCAGATTGTAAATCAGGTAACTCTAAGGGTCTAAAAAAGTCAACATATTTTTAGACCTGTTATGATTTGGTAAGGGAGATTTTGTTGTTATACTTTTGAGCTTTTTTTTTAATTTTTCTTCTTTTATTTCTTTTAATAAAAAAAGGTATCATTTTTTATGGTATCTTTTGCTTTGGTATCACAGCCGCGCAATTAGGATTTCTGAAAAGGGGTTTCCAATTTTATGAATCCTTGATTTTTACTTTGTGAAACCCAAAGCGTGCATATATTTTTTAAATATTGACTAAAATTTAATTTTTTTAACAATTTAAAAAGGGGTTTCCGGGTACCATGGAAAGCTCCTTAATTACGCTACTGTGTCATCAATTTACTTTTTTAATATAAGAAATATGTTTCATGATAATATCAAATAGCATGTAACCAAGGCCGGCGCGAAGGCGGTGTGTGTGGGGGGGGGAGGGGGTGTAACCCCCCCCCCCCCCATCAATGAATTGTCGGCAAATTTGACCCTTAGTCGGCAAATTTGACCCTTTTCGTTATTCCTTATAAGCTATTCCTTATGTAGCGAGATTGACACTTGAAGTTTGTATTACAGGTTCATAGTTAAAAAAAAATTAATGAGTATTACCTTATTACACCAATTTGGTTTTGCATTTTATAAAGTTTATGGAAAAATTGTTTAATATGAACTTGAATAAAAGTATAAAAAAGAAATTCATCTTGGAAATAACGTACAGGATTTTAACTTTGCTTTGGCAATACTTAACAAAACATACAGCTGCGATATTATTTTTCTTAAAAAAAAAAGGTGATGTTGCACAATTTTTACCTTTGTTATTTATAGCACTTAATTTACAGCGGAAGTTCAATACATCCTAGTCTGGCAACTGTTGTAAAAAGAGATTACATTAACCAAACAAACTTCTCATCCTCTTATCACAACATACGCAACTGCATCTCTCATTAGCAATTTACTTAAAAAAGGCATTTATTCTTACTTCCAGGTTACAAAGTGATCCTTTAGGATCCTTTAGTTTAGGCAAATGAGCGGTTGTAGATTTTCTTGTGAGTTTTAGAAAAAGTTTGAAGTTTGCGAAGGAAAAATATCAATTGAATAAAATATTTATCAAAAATTAGTAACGCTATATAAATTATTATGCAAGCAGATTATACTAGTGTGTGTGTGTGTGTGTGTGTGTGTGTTTATATATATATATATATATATATATATATATATATATATATATATATATATATATATATATATATATATATATATATATATATATATATATATATATATATATATATATATATATATATTATGCTACTATAAATGTATACGCGCATATTATGCTACTATATATGCAAGCATATTATGCTACTTTATAAAATATTATGCAAGACATAGCGTAAGCTATGTACAAAAGCAGTATAGGCCTTAGTCTTCTTGCTATTTTTGTGCAAAATTGTTCCCTGATATAAAAAGTCGATGCTGCATTGAAGTTATTGTTACCATAGCATGTTAAGTTGTCAAACCTTTGTTCAAAAAGTTGTTTTATATAGCTAAGATAAACTTAATAATGAATACCTAGAAAAATTATCCAGAGATGGACTTATATGCTTAAGTCAAACTCATTCTGATTTTATTTGTCGTTTTTTTAGTATTCTAGATATTTTTTCTTCTATTCTAATCAAATATTGGTGTTATTCTTTTTTTATTGAAATTATCGCGGAACCAATTTTTAAAATTTATTATAGCACTACTGATTTTACTAGTGAAAATCACCAAGAATGGTGAATCAAACACAAATTTCATATTCATTATTTTAGTTGTTATTGCTTATAAAATACTATTTATTTATAAAAAAATTACAATCCTCTGTTTCATTTCCACTGAAGTAGGTAGTCTTTCCAATATATAAGGTTATTTTTAGTAGCATGTTGATATATAGCTATCTAAAAGTTTATTTCAATTATTCATATGATATTGATATGATATTGGAGTTGAGTTATTCATATGATATTTGAGTTGAGTGAAGCAGGCAATTAATTAGCGTAAGTACTAAATAATCTAATAAGTATTATTCAACTATTTTAATAATATCAATAAAACATTTATAGTGTAAATATAATCATCTTAATCAAGAATTGAAGTTTTCAAACTGTAAAATCTACCAGGTATATGCAAGTACATACTCGCCGCGTAATTAATAGAAGCCATGCGCTAATCAATTAAAGTCAGTGCATCTGTTCGTATTAATAGATATAGTAGGTGGTCTATTTGTCTTTATAATAGAGCAAATACTTTTCTTTCTAAATTACGGCCCTTTGAATATTCCTACTAAAATTTTATAACACAAAACCTATGTTGTGTTTGGTATTTCCGAGGTTTAATATTTGGGGTTAAAGACTCAATTGGTTAGAGCATCAAACAAAATGTTAATACCTGGGCTGTTGTGCGGTACGAGTTCAAATTCGTCCATCGCCAACTCAGCGCTTGAGTAGTACTTTGTTACTCAAAAATGTTGGTCAAGAACGGATGCTGCTTTGGATTAGTCTTAATGACTATTTGTGACTATTGCTATGCTAAGCCAATAATATCTTCATATATAAGAGCATTGTATTGAAAAATATAAAGCATGAATTTCAATAAAAAAAAGAATTAATAAAAAATTCAAATAAAGCCACTTTATGAGGTATAAACCGCACGATTTGACACAAAATTTTGAAAGAATTATTTTCTGACTCATTAACGGTGCACAGTCACCTCCATGAAAAAGAAAATCACCTTCGGCGGTAGTAACGGTGCACAGTTACCTCCATGAAAAAGAAAATCACCTTCGGCGGTAGTAACGGTGCACAGTTACCTCCATGAAAAAGAAAATCACCTTCGGCGGTAGTTAAGATCTTTACTCATAGCATCTTTATGTTTTTTCATATTTTTATTGTTTATTTTATCTAATTTTTCTCCTTTTTAAACGCATATTTTTTGTTGTTATTTTGAATTCTTTAAGTTATAAGTTATCAATTATCAGGGGTTTTTTATTATTATTATTATGAATCATTTTCTGAATCAATTTTTATCCTAGCTTTTTTTTTTTTTTTAATTTTGTTTTGCTACATATTTTTGACTTATTCTTTATAGATGATTATTTTCTTAATTATGATTAGTATTTTTTTTTTCTCATAATCTTTGTTCCAACTTCTTTTTATCAGAATGTTTTCCATGAATATTTCACATTTCTCTGCCCGGTGGGAAATGAGCTAGTATATGTCGCTTTAAATATATAGCGATATCACTATAAAGATATTGCGATAATCGCTATAAAAATAGCGAAAATCGCTAACTTTATAGCAATTTTCAAGCGAAATTTTTTTCTTATTTTATTTTTACCTAATGTCTTTAACATCTTTAAAAATTCGATTTATATTGTTGAGTCTATTATAATTATGAGAATAATTGAACTTTAAACATTGCGATTTTGTAGCAATGTGTCGCTAGCTACATATCGTAGCTGTAGCTAGCTACAAAATATCTACAAATCTATATCTAGTTGTTAGCTACATAGCAAAATTTTTTAGACAGCGATTTTATTACGATATGACGCTAGTTGCAATAGCCAGTGGGTCTTTAGCTTATTAAGCTAGCTGTCCTATAGCTAAATCGCTTTCTTTATCTTTACAAATATTGATAGCTTTTCGCTAACTTAAAAAAGCTAGCGATACTCGTGGTTATATTGCTGTCTTTATCGTTACGATTATAGCTAGCTATTCGCTAGCCGATTTCCCACCGGGTGTGGACATACATGTGACTTCTCTGTGCCACATATTACAAAAAGAAACAGTTTGTAAATTTTTTTTGACACTTTTTTATTTTAATACACCATTTTATTACAACTTATTATTTTATTACTTTTTTTTTAATTTAATTTATTACACTAGATGACATTTTTACAAGAAATAATGAACAGAATATGAACAAAAAAAATACAGAATCAGCGACTATACTATAATGTAGCATAAACAATTTAATAATTCATTACTCATCAAGCGAAACAATGTCGTTTCTTGGATATTGCACCAATTCACCTTGATGACAGCCTTATGCTATTTAATTTTTTTTTTCAAATACTTTAAATAGGCCTCCTTTTTCAAGAGAAAAAGTAGACTAATTTATTTAAGTTCAATTATTCCTTTTTGTCATTAAAAGCCACTCTTAAAATCATGTATTACTTTTCTAGTACCGTATTACATTGTATCTCTATGTTTTTCATTTAAAAATGTATTGTAAATTGCGAACACCAGTCATCAAAGAGTTATCTAAATTTAATTAGTTAATATGTTATCTAAATTTAATTAGTTAATATTATTTATGATTCTACGTCAGTTGGAAAATAATCTTAATTTTTTAAATGATTGAATGACAATTTATCGTCGTTAATTTGTTGAATTATTTCTCAATGGAAATAAATTAAACGAACTGCTGACTTAAAAAGTTTAAAAGTATTATTTTTTTACAATAAAAATCTAAAAACTCACCGATTTCAAAAAATCTCGACTGAATTGATTATGTGTTGTCGATGGAAGGGAAAATTACCACCTCAAATTCCTAGTAAAACTGCCCCTAATCAGTCTACCATTTTTTTTTTAAAAACCTAAAATTTAGCTTATTTGTGTGTATGTTTATTATTTCGTTTATTGAAAAAAATCTCATGTTAAATTGACATAAATATTTCACTTGATATTTGCGGCAGGTTTAAGAAAAAACACTAACGATTTAAAGATTTTAGTAGTAAGTTGTTATTTTTTTCTAATATTTATAATAATAAGTTCTAATATTTATAATAATTAAAAAGTGATTAAACCTAAAGTTTTGATTTCACGCGATTTAAATAAATTGTTTCAATACATTAAGGAAAAACAAAACGTCGCATTTCTAACTTCTCATTATTCAACAGGTAAATTTTTCTGGTTTTTGTTTTATAATCTGCAAATATAATAATCATTAACGGCAAATTTTATAATGATTAACCATAGTTGTTATCTGCAAATTTTACAATCGTTAATGACAAGTTTATAATTAGGCTCTTTTTGTATTAGCAAGTTTATAATTAGAAAATCTCTGATATTGTCATAGAAAAAAAAATATTGTACAACGTGAACCGCAGTACTGGAGAAACTATTCTTCATAAAGCTGCAAGGTTAGGCTACTGTAATGTCGTTGAAGAAAGTATCAGAAGTGGTGTAGACGTAAATGTAAAAGATTATGCTGGTTGGTCGCCATTGCACGAAGCTTGTGCTTACAGTCAAGTTGGTGTATCTGAGATTTTGTTAAAATATGGTGCTGATAGTAATAGCTCATCTAAAAACGGAATGAGGTTGGTAATAACTTTAATGATTTATTTTCAAAAATTAAAGTTGAAATTTAACTTTAAAAACTTGTTTTAGACCAATATACGATGCATTAGAGAGACAAGACTTTCCTATGATTCGTTTGCTACTTTCGTACGGAGCTGACATCTCCCTTCTAAAGTCTGCGAATTGTAAAAGTGATGTGTTGAAATACCTGACAGGTAAATATATAAATTTATTTGATAAAAGAGTATTTGAATAAATATTTTTAACTACGTCATTCAAATAATTTATTTTTACATGTGTTTATGTCTCTTATTCTTAGGGTTTTTAATTTGAAGTTAAAATAACCTTAATTTCAAAAATATCATTTTATATCTTGTTGGAAATAATTTAAAATAAATTTTTCACTAAGTCATATAATAGTTTAACCTTAGTCATATAATAGTTTAACACCAACTTTAACCTTAAAAATAGTAACTAAAATGTGTAGTTATTAAATTTTTTTGGTTTTAGCGCATCAAATTGATCGAGAAAAAAACTGCAATTCAACCATGAAAGAGAATGACGAGGTTTTGTGTATACATATTTATATACATATATTAAATACCCGCTTCCGGTAAATTTTCTTACTCCCTTATAAAATACCAATGAATTAAACTATAACAATCTTAAAAATATAATTTTTCGCGTTTTTGATTAAAATATAGGTTTGTACATTTGTGTATTATGCAAAAGGTTGGAGCAAATTTATATATAGTATTATATTAGACACATGCTTTAAAATTTAATTTTAGTGCGAAGTTTAATTGTGTAAGTTGACTTACTTACGAACACAAACTAAGTTTCAGTTTTGTGTGTTAAGGGAGGAGTCGATTAGCAATTTACAAAAAATAACTGGTTTATATCCTGATGATACTAAAACACTCAAAAAAATTTTTTTTTTTTTAAATTTATAGTAATTTTATTTTCAACCTCGTTTGAAATTATAGCTACGTAAACTCTTCACCCCTCGTAAGACGTGACATAAAACTTTATATCACCTAACTTTTAAACGAAAGAAAAGCCAATAAAATTTAATATTTTCGAATAAATGCAATTGCATTAAATTATAATATAAAAAATTTTATTAAGTCAAAGTGTAACAACATTAACAGTGCTGCTATTGGATAAATATTTGTTTTAATTGCCTAAACTATTTAATTTGGAAATTTAAAGTTGATTAACATGTAACTTTAATTTTTAGGGATCATGGAAATTTGCAGGAACGTGTTCATTTTTAGGTGTCGTGAGGTTATTTTTCTTTATCAAAATAATTAGTGGTTTATATATATGTATATATATATATATATATATATATATATATATATATATATATATATATATATATATATATATTTATTTATTTATAAGATATACATATATATATATATATATGTATATATATATATATATATATATATATATATATATATATATATATATATATATATATATATATATATATATATATATATATATCTTATATATATATATATATATATATATATATATATATATATATATATATATATATATATATATATATATATATATATATATATATATAACGCTTTTTTAGATAACAACGAATGTGTCGGAATATTTGAAGATATACCTATTGAAGAAAATTTAGCAAACATTGATTTTGAGATTTCTTCTCGTCCAATGCCTTTATCCTTTTATCTCCCTTATCGAAACGAAAGCGGTGATATATTAGGGTAAATAGTTTTCATTCGTGTCTTTTTTACTGAATAATATTTCAGTTGGTTATACGTATTTATATTTTATTTTAGGTATCGCAACTACTTTATTCTTTCAGAGTTTTTAAATGGTGCAAATTTAACTAAGAGTGTACTTTTGAAACACAGCTCTAAAGACGTAATCAAAATGACAATAACTGAGTTGGCTGATTTAACAAAAAAATATTCTGTATCCAAACCAACAGATGATCTGTCTTGCGACAAAAATGGTTTTGTTGAACTAGTTTACATTAGCCCTAATAAGCTTCAAAAAATTTTGAAGTCAAAAGTTGTGAAAATTCCGGCCATGATACTCTAGCCCAAAAAAGATAATTCTTTTATTAAGCTTTTTTAACGTTTTGGTTTTTTAGTGATCACTTTAATTGTGTTATATCTTTTCATTTTAAAATTCTGATCACTTTAGTCAATAAAACATGTAAGGTAAATTAAAATATTGATTTGTTTTGTTTTTTATAAAAAAAAATTTGGTAAATTTGGTAAAAATTAACGATCGATAAAAAAGTATTATAAAATTTTAAAACAATGTTTTAAGTTATTCATTGGTTGCTTGAAGATTACGAGATGTAGCAAAGCCTTTTAAAAATCCTGAACGGAATTGATTATTTTTTTTGTAATGTGAGAGGCAAATTTGTTAAAGAAGTAATCTTCCGAGCTTTCACCAAAAAAGTTAATTACAAAATATTGATCAAACAGCACAAACATAAGTCAGATCAAAAAATCCTGAACACTTTCTCAAGAATTAAGCGGAAACCTTCAGAAAAAAAATCTAATTTATTTTTAAATTTTTGTTTTTGATGGTGTAGAATTCTTCTCTTAATTGGCTCTTTACTAATTTTATCTTTTATCGGGTAAGTAGAAAATCCTAGCGTCGAACAAAAGGCTCTTGTTTACAGCCAACCAAACATTTGACAGATTAACTTCTTCATTTTATTGTACAAACAGTTTTTTCTTTTAGTCTAGCGGATTAAAACGAATTTATCATATTTGCAGTTGAGAGCCGACTTGCCTTAGTTTCATTTTTTAATTTTTATGAATTATATATAAATATATGAATTATTTTTTTAATCATATATATGAATTATATATCGTGTTAGTTTATTTTGTGATTATTAATTTATTTATCTGATTATTATAAAAGTGAAGGAACACGGAATAAAATTTTTATTTTATAAATTTTTATAAAAGTCTTTTTTATATAAGACAAGTCGGCTCTCAGCTAAAATTATACATTTTAAAACCAATAACTTAATCATTTACATTGGATTGTAGTAATTAAAATAACGATGCCAAAATTAATATATGATCAAAATACTCTTTACTTTAATATAACTTTATTGTTTATAATTTTTATTATATATTTTTGTCGTTATGTTTTTAGAATTAAAACAGCTGTTTTTAGATTTAAAACAGCTGTTTTTAGAATTAAAACAGCTGTTTTTAGAATTAAAACAGCTGTTTTTAGAATTAAAACAGCTGATGAACTCTAATTTTCGTGTGTGTGAATAGTAATAATCTCAAAGCATTTATATACTATAAAAATATAATTTATATAAGTATATATTTGTGTGTGTGTGTGTGTGTATTATTTTTATTGTTTGAACAAAAACCTCACCCACCAAATAAAGCTTACTTATAATATTTTACCAATTGTTTACCATCGGTAACAACTATGTTACAGTTTAAAAGTAATATTCTAGAACGAACGTCTTGCTATTGGATATTTCATATCTAGATGCAGCAGCAATAGCATTTGTTACTGCAATTATAATATTTATAAATATTCACTTACTCATTGGCTGGTTTTCCTTCTAGAAAAATCTTCAACTTCATATATAAACCAATTCTTTGAAAATTTCTTCTGTTTGTTTATGACCACTGCAGTTTTTTCTACAGTGGTAAGTCATTATTTAGTGAAAGTTAAAAATAATTGCATGTTTAGTTGAGGCTAATAAACATATTTTTACAATTCCAGAATTTCAATGATTTTCAAAGGATCAACTGATCGTGGACCGATAAACTGGTAAGATTTGAAAAAACCGTTCAACTGCAGAAGAGCATCCTATGTATAAAAGGATCGTTGGAGAATTACTGCAAAACTCCTCTAAAAAGTGCTATAATTGTAAAATACCAATTTTTTTTTCAAAAAAACGAGAAGTGTCGCAAAATGATCTCGTATGAATTAGAGTCTTTGTGGAGAAGAAAGTTAAATTTCCCTGTCATAAAAGTCTATAGCGAGAAGAGTGGAAAATTGAATATCTGAACACCTTATTAAAGTGCAATGGTCAGAAAGATGAGTCAGCAACTTTTGCTGGTATATTTTTATATAGTTCAAGCAAATGGAAGATTAAAATGGTGATAGCGGAGAAGATAAGCAACTATATAAAAAGCAAGTCTTAAGTGACAGAAAGGTGGGGCACATCACGACGAAATGCGTACCGTTGCGTCTCTGTAAAACAATAAAGGTGTTTAGTCAGTCCAGTATGTTATTTGCTGATTTCTTAGCACTAATGATAATTTTTTTTAGGAGTCCTATGAGACTCCTAAAAAAAAAAAACAGGCCTTGCTGCAACATTCAACAACTGCAGCAGTTACCTTAGTCGGGAATATTAACATTAACACTAGGAAAATGTCTGCAAGCAGTTATCTACTGAGGGTCTCAACTTGCCTACTTTCACCCATTAAGTATAAATTCTACCAGTAGCGTGAGTAAAAAACCAATTTAAATGTAATATATATATCTGCAGTGATTTGGTAGTGGAAAAAGCACTTTAAATCATGTCTATTGATATATATATATATATATATATATATATATATATATATATATATATATATATATATATATATATATATATATATATATATATATATATATGCCAGTTTGAAAAAACGAAGACCTTTTTATAAAGAATACTGTCTGTCAAAACCAAAACCCACAGTTGATGTATGTACACTGTATACGCATCTAACCGTATCTAAGTCAGTCTGTATGTGTACACTTCATTTTAACCATCCTTACTTTAGTCAGTCTATGTTTTTATGCTTTGCTGCGTCTATTCCTAAATCAGTCGACTTATGCATACTCTGTTTCGGCTACGGCTATATCAGTTGATGTATGTACACTAGGGTGTCCTAAAAATATATAGAAAAACCTTTTTTTTCTAAACTTCGCTTGTACACCCAAAATTCCTTGTCTATATAAAGCTAGAAGATAAATACATAGTAAAAAATTACTCTTAGATCATTTTAAGTGCTTACTGTAAAATTCCTAAATCTTTCTTTTTAAGCTATAAAAAATCAAAATTAAATAACTGACAGTAAAATTCTTTTATTCACAAATATATCTCATTGTATATTATTATATAGAAAGCTTTAAATTTTCATAAGCTCGTTTTGAGTTACTTTCTTTGTTACTTTTTTTCTCTCCTCTCTCGCTATCAATAGTATATTTTTAAGCTGTTCTTTTTTTTTTGAGCATATTTAAAAAAATCATTTTTTAATCCGATGTTTCTCTCAGCGTAGTCGTTAATTACACTAAGTTCTTTGACAAAATTTTCAAAAACACTATGATTCAGTTTTCGAAAAGTTGGAATGAGAATGAACCCAATCTTTGGCTTGATTTTAGATTATCAGCAGTAACAAGGTCTGAAAGCTTGCTGTTTGGTAAGATTAAAACATGACTAGGTATTTCCATATTTAATTTTTCTAGCTCTGGAACTGGAAAGGAAATTAATGACTTCAAAATCTCATTCTTGACAAACATTTCCAAGTGAGAGTCAACTAGTGAAAAAACAACTACTGATGGAGAAAGATACCACGAATGTTTATGAAAACTTTTAATCAAAGCATTGCCAACATCGACATTAAATTCATCCTTAATAACATATGCTGCTTTAAATGCATTAAAATTATTAAGTACAGCATGTTGAGCGCTTCTAGGCTTGAGGTACCATAAAACATAACAAACAGTAACAATAAAGGCACATGTTTTATTTTCATTTTTATTTTCATCAGGTAAAAAGGTTATAATAGTGGATGTCATTTCTAGTGTAAGAATATACAAAGCATCAGCCACGAATTATGCTTTGTGACAAGCTCCAGGTTGATGAACTTTAAATTCATTAAGCTTATCGGAACAAACTGGAAATAGGTAGCAGGCTTTACATCTTGACGCTAGCAGCTAAAGATTATGCGAAGTATTCGTTGGATTCGACGCCAAGATAAAAGTCAAGGTGATTATAGTCATTTCTTGGAAAAAGTTTATTTTCCAACGAATACTTCGCATAATCTTTAGCTGCTAGCGCCAAGATGTAAAGCCTGCTACCTATTTCCAGTTTGTTCCAATCAAATTTTTTCAGTTCTGGAGTTCTTGAATTTAAAGATTCATGAGAAGTTTCCCAGTGTCTTTGGAAAGCTAAGTACATAGACTTGCTTGGACCCTTAGATTTAACTTTTGTGATAGCCTGTACTGCATGAGTTATATGGAATTCATATATGTGGTGGCGAAAGATAAACCAAAACAAACACTTGTTAAGAATTCTAATAATTATTATTATAGCTCCATTTAATCTACCTGTATTACTTGATGTAGTTGTACTTGATCAGTACACACTCCAGTTATATTATCAGCTATTTCAAAATACTCTAAAATGTTTTGAGGAAGAATAGCGTGATCTTTTCCTTTATTGTTCTCTACAACTATAATTCCGAGTAAACGATCATCTTTTGTATTAAATTCAGAACTGGTAACAACTGTAATTTTTAACTTTTCCTCTATTTCTTTTACCAACTTACTCTCAAAGTGCAAAATCAAATTCCTTCCCAACATATCTTCATAATGGCTTGATCTGATGGTGGCTCCTAGATTAAAAAGAATTTTTTTCTCTTTATAGTCATTACTTTTTATTTTATTTATAAATATTTTGAATGTAAAAAAAAATTTACCTAAATCTTCAATATACTTGAATCTACTTCTAGCTATTGAGCTTCTAGATATATTTAAATCATGAACATTTTTTTTTTACATTTCCCCCTAAAGATTTAATAACAGCTCCTAGAAACATTGTTTGTGTGCAAATGGTAATTCCGCATCTAACACTAACAGGTATTGTAGCTAATAGAAGCTTGTCTCTGTCGAACTCTATTGCTATTTCTGAACAGCTAGATTTAGATGTTTTTTGACGCTTTAACTTTGTGTGTGTTGAAAGCTGATTTTCATTGCTTTCTGGAAAATCGAAATCCCTATCACTAGCAACTGAAGACTGGTACTCGCAGAACCTAAGTAACAAAAAGCGTTAATGACTTAATAAAGTGAATTAAAGATTGATCTTTTTTTTCATAAAAAAAATATTGGAATAAAAGAATAAGATATAATTTACCTGATGCCTCGGTTTCATCTGATTCACGAGAGATCACTTCAACCATTTCTAAATCGATTTTGCAATCAAATTAAAACCTTTATTAACTCTGCATTTTTCTTCATAAGATCTCATTCTTTCATACCTTTTAATTCTCCATTCAACTCTTTGTTTCATATCACTGTCATTCTTTTCACTCATTACACCTCTCCTCAATGTTCTTTCGATCTTGAAGAAAAGCCAAATCTTCTATCACTGCAGCATTTAATCTTAGCATATCTTTATCTGATTTTATTTTTACTTCAATGTTTTTTGATAAATATCAAACAAATTTTCATGCAATTCTTCAAACTGATTTTTTTTTTTTTTTGGTAACTGTATTCCAGGCTAAATATCTTGTATTTCGCATCGAAATGTACAATTTATTTAGTTTAATAAACTTTTGCACAATTTGTACTTTAGAAATTATATAGTTTCCAAAGCCAACATATTTTCATTTATTAACAATTTTTCTTAGGCAACATATCTCCATATTTTCATAACAGAAATCTTTTGCCAAAGGAAACCATTTTTCTACTCCCACTCTTTGTTTTGCATGAAAAATTTTCTTGGATAGATTTGAACTTTTTACATTTTTCTGTAATATAACATACTGATAATATCGTATAATAACATACTGATAATATCGTAGAAATGTTCCATTTGTTGGAAGTTGATGTTGAGGAAAAACAGAAATCGGACTTCTGAGAAAGTAAAGCGGTAATCGTGGTTTAAATTAACATTGTAGTTTGACTTTTTTATTTTAGTGATCTTTCTTTTCCCCATTTGTGATAAGAATTTGTTTTAAGTATTCATTTTTTTATAACTAAATTACGCAAAAGATTCTTTTGTCAAGAGTAACAATTTGATTAGTTGTTTTTTCATCAGAAAAAAGTTATTTGTTTAAGTTTGCTTTTTCTAAAAAGATAATCGAGATTGATGCTTTCAAAGTTTATATATTTAAAAGTCGATATTTTAAAGTCAAATAAGATAAAGTTGGTATATTGATATACAATAATTTGAAAATACCTGTTAGTCCGAAAAAAAATAAAAATAAATAGGTACCCAAATTATCGATTTTTTAAAAACACATTAATATATACTGTTTTTCAGAATTTGCTAATTTTGGAACAGTGATCAAGAAAAGTTTGTTAATATACTACTATTTAATCAGTTACCACTCATATCCTGATACAGTTTTTTTTAAAAAAAAAAAAAAAAAAGATTACAGATGTTTTTTAAATTATGAAAAACAACAGCTATTAAGATTGTTAAAAGAGTAAGTTTTTATTTAGATGCAGCCAAAATATTTAAGTTAAGAAAAAGTCAGAACACTTAATAACATCCGATTTTTAATTTCTACAGTAAGCACTTAGAGTGGTCTTATAAATCTTTTTTCGATATTAGCGGTCTTCTATAAGTATATAGACAAAGAATTTAATATGTACAATTTTTTTTTTCATATTTTTGGGACACCCTAATGTACACTTTGAGATACCTATTAAAATTAAATCTAATAAATGATAATTTATTAAAACAAATAAAAATCAATTAACCTCAAAAGTGCAGTTGATTGCAAATCAATAAAAAAAATACAAAATTGTCAAACTTTGCGCAGTCTTTCAATTTGTTATCTTTGTTCTTTGAACAATTTAAAAACTGATTAGACTACCTTTTTGCATTTGAATTTGGTCTTCAGTCAGTTGATGTCAGCTGAAGAATCTACTACCAATCGTATTTATTTTATTGAACAGATACATTAGAGATAGGAGCTTTATGGTTTTTACCAATAAATTTTCAACTGTTGTGTAAATCAAAACTTTGTCTATAAGCTAAATAACATTACAACCTCAAAATTCATAACCTCAAGTTCATAACCTCAAAATTCTTTTAATATTAACTTATTTTTGCAAAACTAAAGAGCATCTGCAATACTTAACAAAAATCGTCTTTGTCTTATTATAACAAAAAATTGCCTTCGTCTTATGCTGTTATCATTCCACCTTTTTTTTCTTTTTTGTTTTTTTTATTTTTTTTGTTCTTATTACAATATATTATGGTATAAATATCGTTGTATATTAAATATCAGAACACGAGACTCAAAGAGGATTGTATGATCCTGTCACTGAGAACCGTTTAACAATGCAGTAAAAATATAACTAGTTAAATAATTACAATAAATGACGTTTAGAAATAAAATTTAAATCTAACCAGATATTTCAAAACATAAAATAACGTTTAACAACATATAGAATATAAATAAAACTAAATATTTCAAAATAAAACAATATATTCAGGAATCACACACTTTTTTAAAAGGTATAAACTCAAAAGAACTTAAAGATATTATCAATTGACAAGATAACTTTTTTCAGCTTCATTTTAAAAGTAAGAAAACTCCAACTTTGGGAAAAATCAAAATTTTTTAAAACTATTTTGTACCACAAAAGAGCTCCGCGATATGTTAAAAGAGATCTTCCAAAACTTGTATGAGAATAATGTTGATGAATAAGATTGTCATTTCGTAAGTCATATTTGTTTTTTTGTTTTATTGCATTTAAATTTTGAAAGGATATAGGGGTTAGGTTTATTTTACATTTGTACATAAATAAAAGAACATTAAAAACATTTTGCTGGTATATATTAAGAACATTCATTTTCAATAAAAGAGGTCTGGCATGAGTATAACGATCTCTAAAGTTCATTAAACGTGCTATATGCTTCTGTTGCCGATATAGAGGATCTAATTGAATTTTTTTAGCACTACCCTATGCGATATTTGCATAGTTTATATGGCATTGAATTAGCGAGTGATAAAGTTGAATTAATGTCTATTTACAAAATTTCTCGCTTTATACATTACTCCAATATTTTTTGAAACTTTATTGCGCAAAATTTCGATATTGTTTTTCCAAGTTAGATTTTCATCAATGAAAACACCGAGGAAATGTATAACTTTTGATTTTTATATCATATCATTTGGTAAAAGTGTTTTTTGGGATTTTGAATGAAATAAAGTCTATTTAGTTTTTTCCAAGTTAATTGATAGTTTATTTGACTTAAACCAATTTGAAGTTTTAATTAATTCTATGTTGGTTTCATTAAATAGTGTAATATTTTTACCGGATAGAAAAAGATTTGTATCATCAGCAAGCATTACTGTCTTCAAATTTGAGGCATTGTGCAGATCATTAACATAAATGAGAAAAAGTAGTGGCTATAGTATAGACCCTTGAGGAACACCACATGTTATATCTAGTAAACTTGTTGAGAAGGATACGTCAACTTGCACAAACTGTTTACATGGTTTTCTTAGTTTATTTGCAGAATAAGTTCCTTCTTTTGATTGAATTTCACTATGATTGAAGCTCGTATGTCCAATGAAAGAATATTAATTAATCCTATTGTTATTGTCTTTTCGCAATTTATTTTAGGCATTAAGAACTAATATTACTGATTTATATGATACGAAGACCAAAATTTTATAAACTAATAATATTGCTAGTACCAGATTTGCACGGCATACTTAAACATTATATTGTTTCAACAATACGAACACGAATCTACTACCAAAATACCCTTGAAAACATTTCTTTTATGAAATCATTAAAAACTAATTTTTCAATCAAAATGGTAAAATTTTGATTGAAAAATTAACAACCAAAAAGTTACAGATACAACAATGAAGTAAAAAAATAAATAAATAAAAAATAAGAAACAGAAATCAGATATTAACTTCAAACATCTCTCTCTCTCTTTCTCTCTCTCTCTCACTCTCTCTCTCTCTCTCTCTCTCTCTCTCTATATATATATATATATATATATATATATATATATATATATATATATATATATATATATATATATATATATATATATATATATATATATATATCAACTACTGATAAGGATAAAAACTTTCAGTTATTTTTGCCATCAAACGATGTTGTTTCTGCTGTTGAGTTCTGCGAGAAAATATTACACTTCTTTATTAGTATTAAAGATTTTAAAAATCCAAAAAATACCACCGAGATATATGATCCATTGCGTTAACAAATTGGTTATTAAAAAATATATTTAAAAGAGTTGAAGGCGATTTTTTTTTGATTTGGTGCATCCACGCCAGTTAGGAAAGAATAAGGAGGGAAAGTAAATTTTGTTGATCCAAATTTTTAGTAAAGTATGGGAAAGGGAAGGATTTTCAGGTTCTTTCGTTAATTTATTCAGAATATTAGTCTTTGCCTTAATCTATAAAATTACGTCATATATCAATATCCAGTCCAATTTATTTTTTTAATGCTTATTAAAATTATTTATCACATTTCAACAATATCCATAATTTTTTTTCGTTTTCAAACAAGTTCTCAGTTAAGTATATAAACTTATAAAAATTTCTTTTCAAAATAGCATCTTCCCCCTCCCTCCCTGGGGCGGATCCAGCTTTTTTGGTCTCTGAGATAATTTCTTGACATGGAGCAAATTCCAAACATTTATATGTTTGTACTTATGTCAATTTTTTGCAAAGGATGCTTTGCGAAAAATTGCAATTTTTTGCAAAGCATCTTTATTTGACATAGTTATAAACATATATATGTTTGGAGTTAGCTCCATATCTGGAAGTTATTTATCTTGAAGACCAAAATATGCTGGATCCGCCCCTGCTCCCTCCTCCTATGGATCTGCTTTTGTTTTGTCAGCTAGTAAAACCCTATTTTTACCAACATAAATTTATATTGGTTGTAAACTGTAAATTTTGTTCAAGAAATAAAACTTCCATTCATTCGGCTATATATCTTTAAAACTTTTTTATCCAATATAATAATGATTTCTAGCGTATTACGTCATATTAAAATAGCTTCACTAAAAACGGCGAAATCCGATAACTCGGTAATATGTCTATATCATAAAAACGGCGAAGTCCGATATCTCGGTAATATCTCTATATCATAGGCTTTATCAAACGGTTTCATTTTATAACTTTTCTCTTCAGTATTTTAAATTTATTCTGAGTATAGAAAAATAAACAATAAATTAAGAAAAGATAATCGACAAAATTGATATTAAAATTTTTCCATTGTAAGATCAACTGCAATTAATTTTCAAGGTTGCTTGTATTAATCTAGTGGGTACGAGACCTAAAAAAGATGTCTTTTGAATGTTCAAAAAATGTCCAAAACGCTCAAAAGACGTTCAAAACGTTTAAAAGAAGTATCTTTTACGTCCTGTGCCTACTGGGAAGTTAAAAAAACAATCTAATTTTAAAGATTAATCTTAGGATTATTATGAATGATTTTATGAATAACCACCAGAGGTATAAACTTGTAACTTGTGTTCAAAAGCTCGTTTTTGAACAAAAGCTATAAATAAAAAGTCCATCGAACAAAATAATTAATTAAATGGACCAAGTAGTTATTTCAAACTACTATTGTAGGTATATTGCGTGCAATTTTTAAACTAATTAAAAGCTAGAATGTTATATATCATTTAAAAGGTCTTTAATTCAGTATTAACAGTATTAACAAAATTGAACAAACCTATAAAATATTGTTTTTGATAAAAAAAATTCTGATATATAGAAAAATTTATTATTTCTTCACTTGAAATGTTACGACTTTATTCTTTATCTAAATACCTATAACTTGGTATCAAATTGGGATCAAACTACAAACTGAAACTGTTCTGAGCCGAAGAGCGTATCAATAGGGCTATAGGAACAATTAACCACCATGTTTATTATCTAAAAATGAATTTTCTTTTTTTAAATTTGTAATTTTTATATACAAAAAGTTGCTGCTATTTTAATCCAGACCATGCAAATACCAGAGATCTATTTTTTAATGTGATGGTGAAAAACACTGTTATATCAAAACAATTTTATATTCATAAATGCAATTAGGGTTTATTCAAACATGTGAAACTATTATGAAAACTAAAAGCTAAATTTTACTATATTGCAACATATTTTATATTAGACGTGCATACACTGACTTGCGGAGTGGGGCGTTTAAAACATATTTAACAGAGTTGCCGGTATATTTAAACGACTATTGCTAAAACTATATGATATTATTTACTTTCTTGATTTAATGTAAATATTTATGCAAGCTTTACCTTTTTTATTACATCGGAGATGTAAAAGTTTTTTTAACTAATTTATTTTATTTTAACTTGTAAAGCCCACATAGGGGCTCTATGAAAAGATTGTGGTGACTTTAGTCATCTGTATCTTCTTTGAGCTCCTGTCTGTTTTTTTATAAATCCACTTTTTTTGTATGTAAATGTTTCTTTGTAATTATATTTCTTATTATATAAACAGCAAATATATATTAAAAAAAAAACAAGCAAAAAAAAAGTTATTAACATAAAAGTTACTTTTATGTTAATAACTTTTTTTTTACTTTTTAGATTATAAAACATTGTGATTATAATAGTATAAAAAAAATTTAAGAAAGATAATTGCAGCACTGTATGGTTTTAAATTTCATAATTATCGATTGAAGGAAATTCGTATTTTTTTTTTAGACTGTGCAATAAAATAGTAGTGAAAAATTAATTTTTGTGTAGTATTTGCTGTACTTATTAAATTCTAATAATTATTAGTTCTTAATAATAAGCAATAAGTAAGTAATTAATTTTGATATTAGATATTTTTATACACTTACTAAAATTTTGAAAATTTAGAGAAACATGGGGCGCTCTAAGCATTATACTGAAGAAGTTCGTAATTTAATTATAAATCTTAAAAATCATGGTAAAGCTTACAAACAAATATAAGAACTGGTTGGATGCTTACCATCAATGATTTGTAATGCTTTAAAATGGATACCCAAACCAGAAAAACGTGGAAATAAAAGATCAACTACCATTATAGAAGATCGTCGAATTGTATCGTTTGCGAAAAAGGAGTCATTTATTACTTCTAGAAAAATTAAAAAAATGCTAGAATTAAATGTTATTACCTCAACTATTCGAAGACGATTAACACATGCCGATTTAAATGCAAGAACATTTAGAAAAGTGCTACTTTTGAGTAAAAGACATATCGAAAATCGTTTAAAACGTTTAAATCGTTTTGCGGACTGATGAAAGCAAAGTTGAAATTTTTGGTTCCTATGTTCGTAAACAGTATGTTAGAAGACCAACGGGTGCAGGATATAAGCCACAATTTACGTTAAACACCGTCAAACATGGAGGTTCAAAAATAATTATATGGGGTTGTTTTTCTTACTGTGATCTTGGGCCGATACATCGCATAGAAGGTATCATAGATCGGTTTGTATATGTAAAAATACTTGAAGAGATCGTGCTGCCTTATGCTGAAGAAGAAATACCGTCAAAATCTTTGTTCCAGAAGGATAATGATCCCAAAAACACGAGCAAGTTAGCCAAATCGTGGTTTAATGAGAACAAAATCGATGTGATGGAGTGGCCAGCACAATCCCCCGACTTCAATCCGATTGAAAACTTGTGAATTGATGTTAAACAAGCAGTTTCTGAAAATAATCCAAGAGGTTGTAATCAATTGTGGTATATCTGTCGAACGATGTCAGAATCTTATTAATTCCACGCAACGAAAATGCTTGGCGGTTATTACAAATAAAGGTCATGCAACAAAATACTAATGTAGAGCTTCAAAAAAAAAAAATTTTTGTAATAAAATTTAATTATTTTTTGACCTTTTCATAAAAAATGATTTTCACTATTATTTTCTTTCACAGTCTAAAAAAAAATACGAATGACCTTCAATCGATAATACTGAAATTTAAAAGCATACAGTGTTTCAATTACCTTTCTTAAATTTTTTTTATACTACTATAATCACAACATTTAGTTTATAAACAATAACAATAAAAAAACAAACAATAGAAAAATATATTTTGATGTTCGAAGTTTGTTGATAGAAAAATAAAATACGCACTACTATTTTACTGCACACGACTTTATAAGCATTTTATCCATTGTCTTATGATAAAGGATATTCTTTTACTAAAACTAAAAACAAAAAAATTTAAAACTGCATAAAAATTATTTTTTGAAATGAAAACTGTATCTAACCTGAGATTTGAAAATTTATGACTAATCAACCCATAATATAATAATTTTTTTAAATAATGAAATATCAACAAATGAAATCTTGTTAACGCGCAAATAATAATTTAAGTAATAATTCAATTAATTTTCTTTGATTTTAATTTAGATTTTATGACAAAGTGTTGCATTTGGTGACTTTCTTTGTTCCCATCGTTAAACATACCATTAACTATCTATATTGTTGTGGTTTTAAGGTCTCTTCTTTAAGTGTCTCTGACATAGTAATAGAGAAACGTTTCCGTTACTATTGCACAGATTATCTATAACAATTTTTAAGTGCCATACAATCAAATAATCTAAATAATTGAAAACGTTCTGACTTTAATGTGAAAATAAAGAAAATGCCTGAAAACAAAAAAATTTCAGATTTTTTAATGAACTTGAACATTTTATTACATTTACATTTTCGCTTTCAACAGTAAATGAATAGCTGTTTTACTATTGACAAATTAACTTAAAATATCAGAAAAGAACTTTTCAGAAGTTATGGCATCTGCTTCATACTGATGTTGTTTATCAGTTCGCCTACAGCTTCTATTTCAATCCACTATCATCTGCAAAAGCGGAGACAAATCTAATGATATGCCCATGTCAGTATCAAGTGAGTATTGTCAAAGATAACTTGCTCGAGAGAATAATTTTTGTCAATTAAAGCTGACTAGGAGATTAATAAATCAAAAAAAGGAATTAGAAGCTTTTTAATTATACATAGCTCATAAAGAATAACGTGTAGCAGTTCTTATAACCTGATATCATAGCGGGTACTTATTTATATACTATGTATATTTCTTACTGTTAACTTCAAAGAACATAACTTTTATTTAAAGATTCAACAGGTAAAATTCAATGTGATGTGGCTATGAAACTCGCACAAGATTGGAAAATTTTCGAAAACATTGTTAGTATATGCTTTGAGCAGCAACTTTAATCAAAATTGAGTTAAGGAGACC
Organism: Hydra vulgaris; assembly: GCF_022113875.1. Taxonomy (NCBI): domain Eukaryota; kingdom Metazoa; phylum Cnidaria; class Hydrozoa; order Anthoathecata; family Hydridae; genus Hydra; species Hydra vulgaris. The sequence goes on along the minus strand of NC_061159.1, from coordinate 28,172,595 downwards.
TCTCTTTTGGCTAGCATGTCGTTATAAAAAGCTACACATTAAAGATGTACTTACCGCATTACGTGGTTCTCTTCGTAATGCGGTAAATGCATGTTTTTGAATAAAAATAGGTTCATCTGGACACTTGCTATCTAGAAATTGTCCAGATGAACATATTTTTAAACTTATCCTAGGCGTATATTTAAGAATTGATATTGATTACTCAAACTTTAATTTTTTTGAATGGCCTAATGATATCAAATCAAAAATATTTTAACCAAGTATACTTAGTTCTGAAACGGGCTAACCAATGCCTCGACGAGAAAACATTTCCTCATGAAAACTTAATCTTGAGCTAATTGAATTAACTCAGATCTATCTTGGGCTATCAGTGGACAGAATATTCAAAATTCCCAAACCAAGTGCAACTCATTCAATAAAATGTTATACTTGCAGAATAAATCACAGCAGTTAAGTTTTTTAATTACAAACCGTTGTCCATCAATATGGAATCATTTCCAAAATAAAAATATTAAAGACCTAAAAAGCATTGCATCGTTTAAACGGCAAACTAAAATGGATCTTCCTAATTCCAGACATAAATATTATAGTTTACAGTATTTGTTTTCAGATTTTTGCTGTAAAACCGATTTCACAGTTTTTTCAATATTATCGTACTTGTTCTTTCAATACTATCGTACTTGTTCAAAGTTGAACAAATTTGTCTGCTTTCTCTTACTCATGATCTTAACAGCGTTGTCAACAACATACACAACAACAACACTACTGTGATTATTTTCTTTTTAAATCGTTTATCTAAAAGAAGTCATTACATTGCAGAGAAAAAAGTAGCAATTTATGAGTTGCTTATGTTAAAATTTGTTCCGAACTGAAGTTGCTTAATATCTTTTCACATCGATTTCAGTTGCTTATAAACGAGTTGCTTATACAAAAAAAATCGTATATATATATATATATATATATATATATATATATATATATATATATATATATATATATATATATATATATATATATATATATATATATATATATATATATATATATATATATATATATATATATATATATATATATATATATATATATATATATATATATATATATATATATATATATATATATATATATATATATATATATATATATATATATATATATATATATATATATATATATATATATATATATATATATATATATATATATATATAAGCATTAAAAAATCATATACGGTATCATACTATTTATTTATTTTTTCTATAAGTGATATTTCAGCTCATATAGTGAGAGCCATTATCAATTATCTAATGAAATCGTTAATGTCATGCAACGTCATATTTCAACATTTTTTAATTTTACAAAAAATGGTTTCCAATTGTGAGTCATCACCAAACTGCCATTGTTGCGATTTAAAACGTTTTCTTTTGGTTTTGAACATTGTACACGTTGTATTTCAATAGCCTCACGAATTTTTCTGGTGTAGTTGTTTAAAATAATAGAAAGCGTTTTAAAGTTCTCCCAGTTTATTTTGCCATTACAATGTTGTGAGTGTTCTACTATTCCTGATGTTTCCCAGTTGGCTTTTGTAACATTATTTTTATGTTCTTGAATTCGTGTGGAAATCTTTTTTCTTGTTTCACCAATATAACATGCACCACATGTGCAATTAAGTTGGTACACTCCTGGATGACTATTCGGAGCCCACATGGCTTCAGTAAATATACAATAAAATATTTTTTCTGAAAAATACTACGTGAAGAATAAAAACTCATATATGCATACATACTCATATATACATATACACTTACACATATACAAACATACTTACATATATGTCAGAAATTAAGGAGATGCAATTTCATTTGTCGTTTAAAAGAGAAAGTGTTTTTCAAATTTTTTATACTGTTATTTTTCAATTGATTCCATAATGACGGGCCTTGGCTAATAATTGAGAATTTTGATACTTGCAATTTTACTCTGCTCAAGTTATAGTTACGGTTGGTATTTGACCAAAGATTGAATTTTTGTAGAAACGTCGATGTAAAATATCAGAAAACACTTTTGGCAGCAAGTTATTCTTATATTTATACATAAATATTAATATTTGAAGCGAGTTAAGTTTTGATATATTTAACTCATTCATGTATTTGATTACAGGGAAAGGGTTTTCTAATCTCTTTAAATAGTTAACTCCTTTACATGCGTGGTTTTGTAGGCTCTGTTATCTTAACAATTTAGTTTTATGTGTGTTAACCCAAACAATATTAGCGTAGGAGAGATGACAATGAACAAGACTGAAGTAAAGCATTTTGCGTGATTTATAATCAAGAAAGGCCCTACATTTATATAATATACTTATAGCAGAAGATATTTTTGCTTTAATAAGACTAATATGTTTTTTCCATGATTGGTTCTCATTAAATATTATTTCCAAAAACCTCGTATGATTTACTCGATTTATTTCATTTTTATTGATCGACAGTTTTGGCAAATTTAGCGGAAGATTAGTTGATTGTCTTATTTTATAGAAGAGAGTAAAACTTGTTTTTTCACAACTTAATGATAACTTATTTGCTTATTAAACCATTGGTTAAAGCTTTCAAGTTCAGTGTTCATTGTTTCGAACATTATTTATATATCTACTTGTCTTCATAAAAAAGATTTAATTTTTCCTATTTTTCAAAAAGAAATTTAATTTCTTTATTAATTTTAAATGCCACAGAATGCATTAATCTATACCGAAGTGTTTATCTGCTCCCAAACGGCGATAATCTTATAAGTAAATTTTTTTTTACAAATTGCAATGACTTGGCATTGTATGCAACATTTTTAATAGATTGTATGAGGTTGATTCATTATTTGGTAATTTGCAACCTCACCGATATTTGGAAAAAAATATATACAAAAGTTTGTCGTGATTAATGTAACCTTAATTAGAGTAACTTCAGGTTAATACAAATCTTAGCTTTTAAATATTAGTGTAAGCTTGTTTTAATTTGAAAAAACTATTTTGTGTATATAAAAAAAGTACATACACAATTTGTTTAGTATTGTCAAAAAAAAAGGACACTACAGTTCGTCAGCCGAGAACCAAGAGGCCGTATGTCCACATTTTGCTTTTGATCTTGTAATTGTTATGAAGAAGTTGTATTTGTAATTTGTAATGACTTGATGTTCTCGGAATTACAAAAAATGGACATACGGCCTTTTGGTTCTCGGCTGACGAGTTGTCAACAACTTAAAGACATAATACTTTTTGTATGTAAAAGATTTCATATATAATTCTTATATAGTTTTTGTTTATTATAGCTTTTAATTTAATTTTTAAATAAATTTTAAATACATCTGATATTACAAAATTATCACGCAATCGATAATAGCGGACAACCTAACTAACACATTTTTTCAAATTTTTGGTCAAGCAAAAGCTTTACAATACTGGTATTGTTTTTCGTTTTTTTGGCGAAACTCTTCTATTACTCACACGTTCTACAAGAACACTTAAAACAATGAAAAATAAACTTTTCTATTTTATGTTATTTATTATTCTTAGTTTGGCATCGCTCCTCGAATGCTGTGGGTATTGCTATTCGTCCTAATGATGGCGACTCTACTTTTTTATTATTGTTGTCTGGTACAACGCTTGCTAAAACAATTGTTTTTTTAGCACCTCTCTTTCTTTCTAAAGTAATGGATGGCTTGTCTGACAAGTTAGAAACTTTTTGACGTTCTCTTTCAATAGATTTAACTTCGTTTTCTAAATGCATTTGTATTGCCCTGGGTGTATAAATTCTTGATTTCACAATATCTGAAGAATCGTTGTAATGATATCTAATTTCATTATAATTAACTTGCTTATTTTCACGCCAATTAAATTGACTACTACCACTAAAAAGTTCTTTGCAAGGGTCTAAAGAAGCGATTACTTCTGCTTCCGTTCCATTGCAGGGGCCTTTTTTGTTTTGAGAAACGACAAATTCAGTTGTCTTTGGTTTAGAAGATTTGTTTTTTACATTCGGAGGAATCTTTTTTGAGGTGTTACAGCTATTGTTAATGTCATTCGGAATGATGTTATTATTAAAGATTTCATTAGAAACAATATCATTAGCAAGCAAACTGTTAGTAATAATGATATCACTAATTATGCCATTAATTACATCGATAATAACATAATTAAGTAAATCATTAATAATATCATTAAGAATAAAATCATTTGTACTAAGATTATAAATTAAGTCATAGTTAACGTCATTATTAGTTAAGTCATTAATAATGTTGTGATTAATGACAATATTAATTGTGTCATTGTTAGTAATTCCGTTCTGATTAGTTTTCTCATCTGTTGCAAGTAAACTTTTTGTTTGGATAGTCGAATCGGTTGTGTAATATACACGGCAGTCATTATTCGATGTTTCATACATTGGTGGCAAAGAGTTTATAGTACTGGTATCTTTATTTGAAATGTCTCTTTTTACCAAACCAGTCAATTGTTTTGTAACGCAAAGACATTTTTTTTCAACATATAAGTCGATTGTATTTTCAGAATATTGAGCTAAGTCTGATTTTGGCTCTTTTCGAAAAAATGCCCGTCTTTTGTTTGTATCAATATTAATTTCTTTGCTATTGTCCACTAAACTGTCAGATCTATTCTGTATGTTTTCGCCGATAATATCAACCACCACCATATCGTCTGGAATACCATCGTATGAGTTCTCCTTAACAACTTCGTTTTTTAAATATGACGCTTCTGAAAATCTATTTTTTGAAAAAGAAAACAAGAAGTCTGAAAAAATATTTTTACGTGTGGGTGTTGTAATTTTGAGTAATTTGCTCTCACATGATTCGGTTAGTTGAATGTGTGATGTTGAAAACCCTTTTGTGTCTTCATATACATCCCATATAACAACTGGTTGGTAAGACAGTTTCATACTGACAAGTTTTATCGAGTAATCGTTAATGCAAGACTCTAAATGCATGAGCTTTTCAGTAGTGTATGTCAGTTTAGCTATAGCACCTTCGTGTTTAGGATCATGTATCATGCTGTCGTTAAAACTAGAATTTACAATCTGATCAAAGTCTTGGTTATAGCATGGTCCATAATAAATAACTGGCGTTTGTTTCATAAACTCTTGATAAAAAGTTGGAGTACTTTCAACATTTAATGAGACATATAAAAAAGTTTCATTTCGATTTGATTTTTTTGGTAACCATTTTACTTGTTCAAGCATTACACGGTGGTAATTACAAGGTAAAAGTGTCGTATAAACTTCGTAGTTCCAGTCTTCACTAAACTTTTTTGATCGTCTTGAAAAAGTTCGCTTTGGCAAAGAAAATGTTAACTTTGATAAAAATAATTTTGTTGTTGATGGTGATTTTGGAATTGATGATATTTTCCGTGCAGAAAGTTTTGTATTTAACTTTGATTCATCGATCATGATAAGAGTACACTTGTGTGAATGCCATAAAAACTTTTCAGTTTTTTCATTTTTGTATAAATTTTTGTGAATGTAAAAACTAGCTTTTTTGGAAATCTTGCAGTAGGAACAAGTTAATTCGTCACAAAGAACAGTTTTGTATGATTCAACCATTCTAAAAACAGTGAAAAAAATAATATAAATATTCATATATATATACATATATATATATATATATATATATATATATATATATATATATATATATATATATATATATATATATATATATATATATATATATTCTATTACAATGTACTATTGTTAATTTTAATATTGAAATATTCGTGTACCTAATATTACAATATTAAAATATTAAAATTAAACGTTCCAAAACATCAAGAAATGAAACGTCTTGAAAGCTTTTTATTTTAAATTTTTTGAATTTACAAGTATATCAAAAGATATTTGAAAAACAAAATTTTGTTAAACACAAGTAAAATATTTGTATGGCAACCTTTGTAAGCGCCCGACATACGTGTCATTTTATTAAGCCTTTAAATATTTTAAATGCGACAACTTTTTTTATGCAGAAATTAAATTTAGAAACCAGATTCAAAATTTTTCACATAGTTGCGCAGTATATTCATATTTTAATAACAAAAATTCTCAACGGTAGTATTTAAAAAAAAAAAAAAAAAAACTAATATGAAATAACATAAATATTATTTGAGATTTTTTTGTATATAAAACAACGCTATCGCCAATTCTCCATAATTTTATCAGTAACTGCTGCAGCTTTTTTACGGTTCATTTTAATTTATAAATTAAAGCTACATAGCTTTCATTAGATAATACTTTTAAAGTGAAACAGTAAAAAAATTCTAAATTTATGTAAAATATGATTATACTAGTTAATAAGGTTAATCAAAAGTAAATTTACAAAAAAACAAAATTAAGTTTGCAAAAATAAAATCTTGTTATTGTTGGTTTGTAACATAATTTTAAATGTCAAGTTTTATATTCAATCATATGTAGGTTAAAGTCATATGTAGAAATCATTTGTAGTTTAAAGATAACAAATTAACCCCCGAGGGGTTTTTTCTTAAGAAAAGTTAAAAAATTGTAAAAAAAAAGTTTGGCACACTATATAAGTAGATTTTTAAAGAAAATAATTACTTCATATTTATCAAAATTGAAAATCAAATTATATCTCAACTCTCTTGTCTGTTTAGACATACTCTAAAATTTATTAAGGTTTTTTAATTTTTAATATTCGGATGATACCTTTCTATAAATTTTTAATACTCGGATGATACCTTTCTATAAATTTTTTATATTCGGATGATACCTTTCTATAAATTTTTAATATTCGGATGATACCTTTCTATAAATTTCTACTTGAAATTAAGTCATGAAATGAGACATAAAATATTGTTAAGCGTTTTTTAAAGATATAATAAAATTAGATAATTACAATAGAAAATCCACAATGTTAAGTCAAATATGTTTTTTTAATCATAATAATATACAAAATGTAACTTAAAATATAACGTCATTACTTTTTTTTTTTTAATTTTATTTAAAACGGATCAAAACGTGAGGAAAAATTAATATTTAAAAAATATTTATTTTACTAAAAAATGGCATTTATATTTATTATAGCATATTTATATTAGATAAAACTATATAAAATCAATATTTTTAATTAAACAAACTATTAAACAGCAATCATTTGGAGATTTACTTTAACAGTTTATCTTTAAAAATGAAACTTCTTTTGCAACAGCTAGAAAATTTCTAGCTATTGCAAAAGAAGACTCATTTTCAAAGATAAACTGTTAAAGTAAATTTCAAAATGATCACTGTTTAATAATTTTTTAATAAAACATTTCACTTCTTATTGATTATTAAAGTATAATGACGTTATATTTTAAGTTACATTTTGTATATTATTATAATTAAAAAAACATATTAGACTTAACATTGTGGATTTTCCTCTCAAGTATATTAATTATCCAATTTTACTAAATCTTAAAAAAAGGCTTAATACTACTTAATGACTACGGAGAATGTTGTGAACTTAATATGTTATATCATATGACTATGGAGAATGTTTTGAAATAACATTATAATGTATACTTTAAATTATATTGAGATTAAACTTAACATTGTGTTTTTTTCCTCTTAAGGTAGAGGAACAACTTCCTTCTAAGAAAGATAATAAAGATAATAAAACCAGAAGATAATAAAAACAAGCTTAGTTAATGAATAGCTATAAAGATAGTTTAAAAATTTTTAAGTATTGAGTTTACTTTGATTTTTAAAAACAACTTCATTATTTTCAAATAGAGGTCGTCTTTTATATAAAACTTGCTCAGAGGTGGCGTAGTAGAAAAAGAAATAAAACTAACCAATTAAATAGAACTAACCAAAATTAGTTTATTGAACACTTTTTATGTCCTCAAGAGAATTTTTGTAAAGCTTCTGAAACATTAACTTCAAGATAAGAAAAAGATGGACAAGATGACCAGCCAGGTAATGACGTTTTTAATAGCCAAGGGCAAAAGATATCCTTGTAATCAAAGATGGTGTTTGTAAATTATTTGAAATAACTGTAGAAAGTATAGCAATAAATTTTTCACATCCTGCTTCTTGGGAAAATCTACCGATAAGTAGTGAAAAACGCTTTTGGTTGATCCGATTTGTCCAAACAAGTTTATAAAGATTTTCTTTTAGAAGGGGAAAAAATAAAATTTTAAGCAGTGCGTTTAAAAAAAAATTACAAGCAGTGAAGAAGTTTGTCAGCAACATTTCCAGTATTCAGTATCTATTAATAAAGTCTTCTGTTTTCGAAACAATCTTTTTGGAGGAGAATTAAATTGAAGGCATAAGACTTGCTTAGAGACTTATGCTCAAATTCAATTTTCTAATATGTTATGTCAATCATTGCACTTAGTACATTGATTGGCATAACATATCATTAATTAGAGCATAACATATCATTAGAGTAGCCGTGGCGCAGAGGTAGCGTGCTTGCCGCAGATACGTTAGATCCGTGGCTCAAACCCCACCTCTGCGCAATTTTTGCGACATCGGTTGGGAAGGGGGCGTGAACTTCCTATTAAATGCTCATCCGCGGTGCTCTGTGATAAGACTGTAAGAACTTCTTGGGGCACCTAAATCAACATAAAAATTAAAAAAAAAAAAAATCTGTTTTAACATAAAAAGGTTTTTGAGCACATTTCCAACTTCATTATTTGGAAGCGATTCTAAAAACAAGCACAACTATTGATAGTGTTAATACAAAAAAGATTAACAAAGAAAAGTTTGAATCAGATCTTAGAGCGTGTTATATCTCTTATAAGAATTCTAGATGTACAAGGTTTAGCCTTTGTTGACAGTGATAAACTTTATGCTCATGAAAAGAACAATTTTCTTAAAACTATAGAATTCCTTTCCTAGCTTCATCCAATAACAAATGAACATCTCAGAAGGATACAAAATTAAAGAAAAAGCCATGCTCACTATTTGAGTAACAATATTAAAAAAGAATTTATTAAAGTGTTATCAAAAGGTATCAAAAACAATTTCATTTTAATGGTTAAAAAGACAAAATCCTTTAATAGTTAAAAAATATTCTTCTATCGATCTTGATTGGACACCAAATATCAGCCGCACAGAGCAAAAGACAATAATAATAAGATTTGTTGACATTTGTGTTTAATCTTCAAGAACTGCTTTATTTCAGTATGCTGATGAAGAATCCTGCGAAAGTAAAATACTACAATAAAAAATCACTTTTGAGATTTGTACTATTAACAGAGACTACAGGTAAATCTGTGAACAACGTTTAGATAAATCAACTGAAAACTTTTCATTGTCAATTAAATACTTAAAAGGTCAGGGTTATGATAAAGGGAGCAATATGAAGTAAAAAGAAATAGGTCTGCGTTTGAACATTAATCCCTATGCTTTCTTCGTTGTCCCTTGCTGATCTTGCACTCTTAACCTAGTGGTAAACAAGCTTTTGTTGCAAATAAGCCTATTTTGATGTTATTCAATAAATGTATTTTTTGCTTCATCTACACGTCAATTGGATATACTTAAACGTTATAAACTATCTGCAACTATTAAACCACTCAGATATACTCGGAGGTCAAGCAGGATAGATGCTTTAACTTCTATTAGGTACCAATAATCATGTGTATGAATCATTATTTGAATTTACTTAAAGTATAAATTTGAAATGTCCTTCAGGTATTGGTACTATGTTCTGGTTCTATGAATGAGATTGAAGCGAAGGTCTTCTGAGGAGCATGCGTTCATTCAAGTTTGTTGTGGGAGTTGTAAAATCGCATAAAATATTATTTCAGATCAACTTGACAAGAAAACTGCAGCATGAAACAAAAAATCACACACAGATATACAAAAAGTTCTTGTATTTTGTTAGGGTAGAGAGGAGTGTGTAGCCGTTGTTAGAGTTTTGCTTCAGAACCAAAAGGTCTGAGGTTCGACGCCAACTTCAGCCCAATAGGACACATTTTCAAGGAAGGATAAACTAATAAGTAGAACTATTTTGTAAACTTAAAGTACATTTTCACATTTACACATTAATCTTAAAGTACATTTATATAAGAAAAAAGAAAAGAGGCAAAAATAGTTTTATATTTTGCGAGTCGGTGGTGCTAAACAAGACAGTAAAAGAATTATTCATTTTATAAAACTTCGCTATCTTTTATAGCAAAATTTCATAAAACGAATAAGTTTTTATATTAAAATTATTCATTTTATAAAACTTTGCTATCTTCGATAGCAAAATTTTAATAAATGAATAAGTGCAATCTATCTGTCATTTAACCATGTTTAGACATTAAACCCTCAAAAAAAAAAAACAATATAAACTACATACCAATACCAGGAGCGGATGCGGTGTTTGAGATAGCTGACTTCCGGACATGGGACTAACTTCAAATATTGATACCTTTATACTTATGTCAATTAAGGTGCTTTGCAAAAATATGCGTTCATTGAGAACAAAAAAGCCTAAAAAATTTTGCCTTCCTGTCCCAAAATAAGCAACAAGTTGATAACAATTTTTTTTATCTATTCTTAACTAAATTTATATTCCCCAATAAATTTTAAGTTTCATAGTATTATTTCTCAGCGTTCAAAAATTATAACCATGTAAAGTTTGTACCCCCATTGTTGTAACCCCCTTAAGGGGGTTACAACAATGCTCCTAAACAAACCAACTTAAGAAAATGTTCTCAAAATTAAATAAATAAAAAATAGCCACCTTTTTTTTGCGAATAAACCAGATATATTATAGATCACATAAACCGTATAAAAAATATATTAAAACTTATGGGCAAAAATATTGACGAGGCCAAAATCTACAGATTTTACATCTAAACAAATCATCTTTGTTTCTCGTATCATTCCAAACTGCATTAATTGCACTCCACCGGTAAACACATTAACTGCTTTTTGGTAAATATTCTTATTATAAAAGGAAGACGTTTTCACAACTCCTTTTTTTTTTGAGGAGACTAGAGGCAATTTTTTTTTATTTAGTTTTATATAACATTTTTAAACAACTCATTTGATCGATTTTTTGATACTTATCTTGCATGGAAAACTTACAATATTTTCAGATTCTTCACTGCTTCTTTTTGTTAATTTTATCTCCGCTATATAAACAATATCATTTTTTTTCTAATTATTCACCATCCCAAGACCGAGAAGGCCATTACAGTCGAGGAGGCTACTTTTTTTTTTTTTTTTGTGGTTTTCAAATTAATCAAATACAAGCTATGGTATATGATCGTATCCAGGAACACAACTATAATCTTATGCAACACAATTATGAATTCCCAAAGTTTGCCAGCTCATATTTGGAAGCTGCCAACCCTGACCATATTTTTAACATCGGTAAGGAAAGAGTTGTAAACTTTTTCGTTATATGCTTTTTGGCGGTGCTCTGTGACAAGACTGTAAGGATTAAAAAAAATTAAAGTTGTTACATTTTTCACACAAGCATCAAAAAATTATTCCTTTAAGTTAACTCTTATTATTTTTCTATTTTGAAAACTGCATATACATAACGAACAAGAAGCATCAAATGGAAAACTAAACAGTTTTCTTAATTTAATTAAAAAATTATATGGGTTTCTTAACATCTAAAGGTTTTAGTTTATATTAGTATAAAGAGAGATTGTTAAAATAATCAAACAATTATCGCATACAAAGTTAGTTATCGTAAGTTTTTAGTATTTCCATCTAATATAGCTAAATCCTCTATGGACTTATTGCATTCGACTTTATCCAAATATTGAACAAATAAATTAAACATTTTTATTGCAATTCAACCATTTTTCAGAGCATTCGCCAATCGTTCCAGGTGGTGGTGTATTGCCAAAGTTTTGTTCACGTGTTTGCACCTAAAAATTAATACGTGGGGTACATACAAATCAGTTTTACTAATTGCTATTGCAACTATGTGAAGCCTTGTTCTTTGTTTGTAATGAACGGCACAAGATTGTTATCTATTTGTGCATTAACTTTTCTGATTTATAAACACATAAAATACTTGACAGTTTAATAAATTATTCAATAAGTTAAAGCGTTTTTCAACTGAAGTTTTATTTAATCCATTTCGTGGTGTTTAGAGGCTTGCGAAAAGAGAAAAAAGTATGACGCTGAAGCAAAGTCTTTACCAGCAAGTTTATTTGTCTTATTAAAAGTGTCAAATTTTATTAGAACAGTATTTATTCTATTTACTATATTTTGCAGCACGTATTTATCATCATTTTTATTACTAACAAAATTATTTTTCTATTCAAATAGGCCAAGAATATTAAATATACCAAAGTCATTTTACTGAAATTAATACTGTTCATACTGTTGATAATTTAAATACAGTCTGTCTACTGTGTGTCTATATGGAGTCTGCAATCCAAAAAAAAAACACAAAGAAACTTAAAATAGTTCATAAAAACGCAACAAAACTAGTTCTTGGATTTGAATCAAGAATCTTGACAGTCTGGAACTAGAAAAATTAGAGCATTAAAGATTAGTAATCTGATCCAATATTTTAAATTCGAGACTAAAATTAACAAGACAAAATAAATTTGTTTGTATTAACTTGCTTATTCAATACATTTACAGGGTCCGAAAGGGCACACTAGAAGATCAAAGTTGGGAATAGTTAGAGAAGTATCTGAAAATACAACACGTTTAAAATATCATTACCAACTGTATGGTTTCTATATAAAAAAAAATCTTCCTCAAAATAAAAAAGATTATTCCAAGACGAATTTCATGTCTACCAAGTCTAAGAATTTAAATAAATTAAAAAAATAGTTTAAACAAATATTTTATCAGAAAACTTTATCGTCAGCAACTGTTTGACTTCAATAGTGCAGTTTTATTGTGCATCTGTGGCGCAGTGGTAAGAGTTCTGCCTCGGAGCCAAGAAGTCTGAGGTTCGACTCCGGCTCTAGCCCAATAAGCAAAATCAGTATGGAAAGAGGCGGGAAATTCCTAGTGAAATGCTCTTCCGCGGTGCTCTGTGATGAGACCGTAAGGATTTCTGAAAGCACCTTTATAATCAGAAGAAAAGAAGAAAAAAAAAACTTCGTGAGAATTTTATTTTCATTGCGATATTGTATAAATAAATAGATAAATAAATGAGCTATAATACCATATAAAACCTAGCATTATTTTGTATTATTGCTTGAAGTTTTATCTACACAATCTTGTTTGATTTATAATAAGTATTTGACATTTAGATTTATCTAGAAGAGAATAAGTTCTAAAGAAACTTTATTTATGTTAAACAAAATCTAAATTTATTATGATTAGATATGTCTATTAATCCCCTTCCCCATAAAAAAGTTTTCAAAAAAAAACCTAAATTTTAAAAATTTCAAAATCCGTTTAAATTTGATTTTCCGACTCTTTATCTAAATAAAAACAATTTTACGTTAATTTATTAAGATGTATTAATACAGCTTAATTTAATAGCATAATGAAAAGTATAACTAAAATATATGTTATTTCAAGTTTCCATTCATTGGATACTACTATAAATATACAAAATGTAAGTTAAAAAAATTGTTAGCAAATGGTGCGAACAATTTTTTTGAAACAAAGATGTTCTAATAAAATTAATGTTTGTTATTAAAAAGTTACAATTTTTTTTTTTTACATAGCTAAGCTCCTAAGCTATGTAAATCTTATGTTGTCTGCAATTTTTTTTGCCGGCTGTAATTTTTTGCTATATTGGAGAAACCTCCAGACACTTGACAAATGATAAATTAACACCTTGAAACTGATTAACAATTCAATATATGTAAACTTTTAAATACATTAGTTAATTACAAAAATCTGACTAATTGTGATTCTTTTGAGGTTTTGGATCAACCAACCAAACAGAAATGTAATAAAACCAATCGACATCGAAATTTTTTTTTCACACGTTTTAGTCAAAAAACAAATGCACAGAAAATAACTGTAAGATTACCTATTTTCTTTGAAAAGAATATTATTGAAAAAAAAATACAGATGAAACAGGCAATGCCAAATAAATGCTAATCAATAAATGCTATCCAATAGAATGCTAATCAAATTTAATGCTAATCAATAAAAATTTTTTTTTTTTTAAATAAAACAGAAAACACCTATAGAGTGCATTAAAACTTTATTATTTACTTTGAGTCAACAAAAACTGCAAGTAAAACAAATGTCATTAAAAATAAATTATAAGCTCACAGTTATTAATGTTTAGTATTACTTATTCGTTTTACAAAACAACATACTCATGTTTTAGTTTAGACGTTGAAGTTTCTGTTGTCTTCCAAATACAAATATTATATACTTTTAAAATCAACTAAGATTATCTTATTGAATATGTCGTAAAACGCATTCAATAACACAGTTGCAACTTAATAAAAACGCCTAATAACAACTTTAACGTGTTTAAACTAGTAACTTTAAATATACGTAGGAGGCTGTAGTCAACTAAAACGGAAATTTTAAATAAGAACATTATCTTTTTCGGTTTGGAAAAAAATATTTTAAAAATATAAAAAATATGCGAAAATGAAGCATTCGAGAAACCTGAGATTAAAAAAAAACTTAAGGTCTTTTTAAAAAAAATTTAGACGAGCGTCTATTTAAATGTTTAAAAGCTATAAAACAGTAGTACCTTTCATCTTTAAGTAGTTTTAGGTATCAAACTTGCAAAACTATTTTTTATCAAGTTTCTAAACAATATCAAACATAGTTGTGAATACATTTTATTAAAAAAGATTCAAAAAAGCGTGGATTAAATAAAAAATATACTTTTAAATCATGAGATTTAAGTTTTTTAAACGATATAAGTAACAGCTTTTTGTTAATATACGTGATTCCAACAATTTTTAATTTTTTAATTTTTATCCTTAAAAAAAACACAATGAAAGATCTCAAAAAAATTTCCACAGATGATATAATAGATCTCAAGAGAATAATGTGATTTTTTTAATAATAACCTTTTTACAAATAAACAAATTAGTTTTCATCACAACGCTTATAAACATAACCGTAGCATATTAGTATCGATGGAATCCTTTTACTTGTGGGCGATTTTTCTTTATTACCTAATAAAAAGGGCTATCTTAAACTATTCAGTGCACCTATGACTCAAATGAATTCATCTGCTTGTCATTTTTATTATTTATGCAATTATTTAATTTAGCTATTAGTTGTACTTCTTCTTCATTAGAATTAACTTGCATGTTAGTTTTATAATAATGTAAAATAAAACATTCAGTTTAGAATATTTTTAAAACTATAAAAAGTCACTTTTTGTTTAAAAATTATACTTAATAAATTTTCTTTATAGAAATATTTAACGTTCAAAGATATACTTAATAATTAGCCAATGAAAAGAATTTTGTTTACACTAAAAAGTAACTAAAACGAATACATTATTTGCTTTTATTTGATCAAGTCTATAATATTTGTTTGTTTTGGAGATTTAACTAACCCTAATCAAATATGCTGTTGAAGCGTATAGGATTTGGTACATAAAATTTGCTTTAAACAAATTGCAGAACAACAAGTAAATAAGCAAAAACCAAACATTTACAAGTATTTTTTTAAAGTAAAAAAACTTCAATACATAGTGGTTGTTATCCAAAGATTAGTCATTTAAACTTTTTATTTTGGTGAAAATTTCTATTAAATTGACTTTTAAATGGTCATTTGGATAAAAATTTTCATTTTCAAGGACTAATTGGAGCAAAGATCAATAAAAAAAAGTAAAAAGTAGTAAAAATTTTGGTCGAACTCAAAAACTAATGAAGGAGGAGGGGGAGGGGGAGTTGCTATTTTTGCCGTATTAAAAAAAAAGAAAAAAAATTCTTGTTTTTTAAAATTTGTTGACTTACTTGTCTACATTTGCCCAATGAATTTTTAAATTTACCGACTGACTTGTCTAAAAGGTCTGCGTTTGCCGGCTAACATGTCTAAAAAGGTCAAATTTGCCAACTAAATAAACGAAAAATTCATTAATGGAGGGTGGGGGGGGGGGTGTGGATGTTATGCCCCACACACTCCTTTGCGTTGGCTTTAACCACAACATTAAAAGTTCATTAATTTTAATGTTCAAAGACGGGCGCTAATTGTTTTGTAGAAGCTCGGAAGACATCATTTACAACACCCTCCCCCGATTAAGTTAAGACTTTGGGTTTAATCAACTTTCTCGTTTTCCACAATGCAAATGATCTTTTGCATTGCGTCCAATTTCGGTCATCGTTCCTCTTTTCAAAATTTTTGATTTTACTTAACTTTTCACCATGCCTTTTAGTTCAACTACGCGTTTTACCTTAATCTCGATTTCCAGGTTGCACACTAATTGAATCGGTCGTTCAATCACATAGCCGTTTCCCAATCGCATTTTGAAACTACGTGCGACTCTATCTTTACCTTTAACTTTGCTTTTAATTTGTCTAATATTGAGAAATCCCTTGTTTTTTACATTATCTTTAATAAGCCCTAAGCTTCCAATCCCTAGCAGTTTTATTTCGCTTTTCTTTTCTCTGGCTTGTTGCCGTTCTTCAATTGCATTCACGTATTTACTCATCTATCTTTTTCTTATTAAAATTAAAGTGTTTTTTAGTTAGTTTCTAGTTAAAGTGTTCTTTTAGTTAGTTTCTAGATAAAGTTTCTTTTTAAAGTTTCTTTTTAACTAGTTAGAGTGTTTTTTTTCTTGTGAAAGTGTTCTTTACAACTTTTTACCAACTTTTTTGTCTTATAGTCCAATCCTCTTTTGTTATTGAATCGGTATCTTCTTCAAGCAATATTGAAGATTTTCATCTTATCAATATGTTTGGCAACAAAGTATCTGTTTTTCTTAGAGCACTCCACATCCAACAATACTTCTAATTCATTGAAACTTAGTATACCCTTTCCAATCGTTTTTGATAAGTTTTTCTTCATTATTCCGATGAACCGTTCAAATAACCCGTCCCACCAAGGAGCTCTTGATAAATTAAACCTCCATTTTATGACTTGGTTTGCTAGATAGTTTGCGTCATTTTCGTTCCTCATAAGCGTACGTAATAAATTCCATGTTGCTACATATGTTTTTGCATTATCACTAATCATTATCTTAGGTGGTCCTTTCCTTGAAACTAATTTTTTTAGAACCCTCTAAAGATCTTCTGCCGATAGATTATGACAAAGTTTAAGGTAGACAACTCTTGTACTTGCGGATGTTGTGCGACGTAACTTTCCAACTGATTTATTTGGCTCTTTGTTTTTGAATGGAACAATAAAATCGATACCAGTAACCACTTACAGTTATATATTGTCAGTTTTAAAGCGTGGTAAGGTTTTCTTTTGTTGGTGGCAACAGTTGTTTTACTCTGTTTTTTTTACACAAATTACATCCACGAATGACCTTTTTTACGGCAACTCTCTAATTCAGCATTCTGATTTTTATTCTTTGAGTTGGCTGGAAACCTTTCGGTATAAATATCGGATTATACCCGGAGATTATACATGTGGCATTTCCAAATTTGTTGTTTATCCTGCTTGAGTTCCACATCGGTTTTCAATACGCCAGCTTCTTGCAATAAGTTATTGTATTTACCGATTTCGCTTCCTTAATCTCTTAAGCCTTTATTGGCCCGAGTATTTTTTCTTTATTACTACAATTGTAAGTTAACTTCTTTATTAAAGACGACATTTTTAAAACCTTCCAAAGCGAATGTTTTCTCCACAGTCTTACAAATAATTGTCCTTTTATTTCTTCTGTTAACATACAAATACATTCCCATGATTCTTAGTTAATTGATAGTTTTCTCTTTCTTTATTCCAAGGAAGCCCAAGTATTTTTATTGATTTGCACTCACTGTCATTTTCCAATTAGTTTACGCTACTATGCCATTTGTGCAGTTAAAACCCTGCTTTGGTTAAGATTCGCGTTGATGCATTTTTAAACCGAGTAAGCTCTTCTACCATCTCTTCATCTGCTTGCATATCATTAACATAAGTATCTTCTTACTAGGCCAACACTGTTTTTGGATAGATATTCTTGTATTTTGATATATATTTTTTAATGGTAGCAATGAGACTTAATAGACTTGAACTGGAGCCACAAATTATCCTTGTGAACTGTCCTTCAAGTCTTTTTTATGTTCTTATACCAAATTACTCACTGTGTGTCTTGATCCATTTTGTGAATTTGACTATGGAGAAATTTTGTGTGTCTGCTAATAATCAGAGTTTGTTCATCCAATTTTGTATGAGAAAAATATATTTGTATGAGAATATCAAATATTAGTGGCTGCAGTAATTGTCCAAGCAATTGTTTAATGAGGTATTAATTAAACGTCTTTTTGAGCTGAACAATCATAAACAACCATCGTTTTTGTTTACTCAGGATTTTCTTTGATAACCGCTTGATGAGGAATGTAATAAATGATCTTTCCCATAGGTTGCTGTAGTTTTTAACCGTTTAATAGCCTGATCCCTGTTCTTTGACATCATTCTTTTTCCAGGGCATTCTATTTTTATAATATTCTTTGTTGGCTTGGAGCAGTTTTTCTCTTAAATCTTGGCGGAACATTGATTCACTGTTTACGTTGGATAATCCAAGTACTTTATATATTTCCACACGTTTGTTCACCGTTCCATATAGCTGTTCAATGCTTTTCTGTTTCTTCTGTGTAAGTTTTAGCTTCAGTTTTGTTAACATATTCGTTCCTATGTATGAACTTCTAGCACTCGTAACCAATTTTTTTTTTAATTTTTTAACTATTTACTAAGTAATTTGCGTAGTTTCGTTTTCAATTCCAAAAGATTTCCGCAATGTAGCTTTTCGCATAATTTTTTTTCAAACTCCTATTTTTTTACAATTTCGTTTATATTTATAGTGTTTAATTTATCTAACATTTTGTTTTTAATCTCAATTGTTGCTTGAATTTCTATTACTGGTTTTATCTCTACCAAATCAATGTTTTTGCCGTTGTCTAACATTTTCCTAGTTAGTTCGTCTTTCGTCATTTCAATTTTGTTAATAGGTTTGTTAATTTTTCAAGTACCATAACTGTTGTTATTCATTGCATTTATTTCTACTCATTTAATGTTTATTTTTATCATGTTGATCTCTCTCTCTCGTAAATTTATCTAGTTTCATTTTTGCTTATTTGTAGATTCCTTTATATGTCCTGGCTTTAGTCGTCAGCTTTTAGTGTGAGGAATTATTAGAAATTTTCTTGAGACGCCAATGGTTTTACTTGTTTATTTATTGTTATTTTATTATAATATGACTGCGAATATTGTTTACATATATCAACCGTAACATATATACAGTTCGCAACCACAGCATATATTTTATTAATACTTTTTAAATAACCAGTAAATGAAGTAGTGTAATGTCGTAAGGCTTGTGTTCTAAAAGTAGATTTATTTACAAACAATTATTGCATGGAAACAATAAAATTTCTTAAAAACGCAAGTGGTTTGTGGGAATGATATTCGGGTAAACAAAGAATTTGTCCTCATCAAAACGGTATTTGCCAAACGCTATTTCCCAAAATTACAAGAAGACACCCTCATTATAAGTTCATTAACTTTATTATTCAGTCACAACCTCAAATTGTTTTCTAGAAAATTGGAAGAGGTCATTCACAACAATTGGTTTGTCAAATTTTGTATTAAATCAATACCAGAAAAATAAGAATATAATATATAGGGGAGAGTGGTACTGAATGGACCTTGTACCGAATGGACTATTAGAAAAATAAAAACTTAACAAGCTATTAATTGATTTTTTTAAATTACATATAACTTTTGTATACTCAAAGTTTCATTAATATTTTTGGTTTAACATTATTCGTAATAATGCATTAATATTTGTATTTTTTGTTTTTTTCGAGAAAAAAGTAAATTTTTATCTATTCAATTTGTTTCAATTTACACTAGATTTTTAAGCTAAAGTTAACTATGATTAATAATATTATTATAGATACATATTTTATACTTTGTATAACATTAGCATGAATGTTATATGATTTACTGATTGCTGTAATTATATGAGTAACATGTACATTTTGGTTAGTGTACTGGATGAACCACCATTGATTGTACTGAATGGACCGGTTAATTTTTCTGCGAAGTTATTTATCGCGCTTCGGTATGTTACTTACTAAAATAAAATACACAAGTTTTTTATCTATATGAACAAAGGAGGTGTTAGGAAATAAACCAAAATATCTAATAAAATTAGGAAATAAACCAAAATATCTAATAAACTTTTGTTAAGGAAGACTTAAGGGCACAAGTTCAATTATTCAATATAATATTAAGGTAAGCAGACTAACAGCTTACATATTAGGTTAATAATTATTAATTTGTAGTTTGCTTCATTATTTCAATAACTGATGTTAAAGTATAAAAATCCACATTAAAAACGCTAATATTAGCCATTTTTGTCATACTCGGTTATAACAACTTTAAAAAGCCCTGGTTTCTATCGCCGCTTCAATTCAAAACGCATTTTAAAAACCCTGCCCCAAATCATGTACATTTAATTGCGCCAATTCCTATTTGTCAGTAGATATATGTAATGTATTTATTCCAATTCCTATTTGTCAGTCGATGAATGTACATCTTAAATATGAAAACGACCATAAAAAATTACCTAAACTTTGAAAACAGTGTAAAAATGTGGAATATTAGCGTTTTTAATGTGGATTTTTATACTTTAACATCGAAATAAAGTACTTTCCTCCAGTTTTCAGACCTATGTTTTTATATGATTCAGTATAATGTACTTTATAAAAATCAATCATAAAAACAGGGGGGGGGGGGAGAAAGTCGAGAGAAAGTCTGGGTGGATTCTGGAACCAACAATTCTGGGTGGATGGTGGAATCAACCTTTATGGAGTGGCTTAATCATTTTATAAAAAGTGTTCGACCATCAAAGGCAAACCCTGTGCTGTTGATACTAGATAATCATGAGTCTCATATGTCAATTAACTTCATTGACTTAGTATCAGATAATTGTTTTAACAATCCCACCCCACACATCACACAAACTGCAACCACTAGATATAACAGTGTATGGACCTTTCAAACGTCATTATAATCGTGAAATTGATAGCTGGTTGGTATCACATCCAGGAAAAACTGTTTCAATCTATGACATTGCAAAAATTTCTGGAAAGGCTTGGGCAAAAGTATCAATATCAGTTAACATCATTAGTGATTTTTAAGTATCTGGAATAAGTCCTTTTCAACCTGATCGAGGAAAGGATGAGGACTTTTTTTTTTTTCAAGTTACAAACAGACTCAATCCAGAAACACTCAACATCAATCCATTGTTATTAGAAATTAATAGACCTAATCCTGAAGCACGCAAAATCAATCCAGTTTCAGTAGAAATAAATAGAAATGTTAAAGTCAACTAAAATTTTAACAACACCCTGAATGTGAAAAGTATATGCCCTTATCCTTCTGCAAAAGCTCGTTTAGAAAAATCCAAAGGTGCTCGCAAAGAGTTTTCCTCTTCAATTCTAACTGATACTCCAATTAAAGAGGCTCTTCGAAATCAACAACTTCAGCAAAATTTAAAAAAACAAAACTTTTCTGAATAACAAAAAGATGCTACAAATAAACGTCAAAGGAAACCAAGAAAGAAATCAAGTAACTCAAAAACTCTAAAGTTTCCATTAATGACATATAATAATGATGAGGCTGATGATATTCTTGTTGAAAGAAATGATAATGGTGTCAAAGAGTTTTAAAAAAAGTTTGAATTTTTGTGGAGGTATTACATCAAATTACAATTTGTGTGCTA
Source organism: Hydra vulgaris (assembly GCF_022113875.1). NCBI lineage: Eukaryota > Metazoa > Cnidaria > Hydrozoa > Anthoathecata > Hydridae > Hydra > Hydra vulgaris. The sequence continues at coordinate 28,150,824 of NC_061159.1, read as the reverse complement.
TATGTGAAGAAATGAGTCAACGACAACGAAATGTGGTACCGTTGCAGACAGTGTGCGAGCTGGGCACATAGAGCTTGTACAAGTGCAGATAATGCCAGTCAATATGTTTGTGCAATATCTGTGCAAAAATTAAATGAATATTACAGATGTAATTACATCTTTTAAATTATCATAGTGTAATAACATCTGTACAACTTCATCTGTGGGTTCTACAGATGTAGGTACATCTTTTAAATTATCAAAGTATAATAACATCTGTGCAACTACATCTGTAGATTTTAAGGTGAAGTTTTTTTAAAGACGAATTAACTAATAATTTTATTTTAACCAGATGTAGTTACATATAGGATTTTTTTCAGATGTAATTACATTTGGAAAAAAATATTAACTAACAATGCATTATTTTAACCAGATGTAGTTACACAAATGAATTTTTTCAGATGTAACTACATCTAAAGAAAATTTTTCCAGATGTTATTGGACTTGGAGAAAAATTACCAGAAGTTACTAATGATGTTGTTAGGGGTCGTTAAATTTTCAGATGATATTAGACAGATGTTATTAGAGTAAAAGAAAAATACAGATGATCTTGGGCAAAAGTGTACAGATGATCTTGGACTGTTCCACGGATGTTGTTGGACAGATGTATGTAACCCAATACAATCTGCTTTATGTCCTGCTGCCTTGTAGAATAAAACTTTTTAGGCAAAGACTAGGAGAAACTCCAACATAATACACCACCTGCCTTGGGGTTCTTGGTTAACTAAAGACTAGAAATGGTGTCTCGATAAAAATACTTATCTTGGGCGGATGTTAAATGCATCCGGCTATAGTCTTGTAGAAGGCCTCCGAGGCAAAGACTTAAAGCGTAAACAAGTTCTATCTGTTGACCAGCCTCGCACACCTTCTTTATCTATTAGGCTGGCGCTGATGTATTTTTAATGCATTGTTTCCAGTTTAGGATGTTAAATACTGGATCTTCTTGGCTCATGGGTTTTGCTTGTGTCTCTGTTTTTATGACTAGGCAACTCATTCTATTATCTTCTAATAAGAGTACAGCTCTAAAACTCAGTTTTATTGTTTTGAAGCCGGCTGGTCGTCAGGTTTCCAAACTCTGTAGTAGCTCTCAAAGAGGCTGATTCCATCAACAGCTGAAAAATATCAAATTATTAACAGTGCTATGTTGCGTATAGATGGTGTCCCTGTTTGTACTTTTGGTGTGCATTGCTAAGGCCACATTTGGAGCCCTTTGTTACGGCTTAGGGTTTATTAATAGTAATGAGGTAATTGCTTGGGCTATTAAACAGTAAACTAAGTACTATCTATGCTTCAAGTCAAGTTCTTTAACAAATTTAAAAATGAATTAAGTACCAAAAACTATAAAACACAAAATATCATTGTCATCACCAAGTTCTTTAAACCTATTGTTCACTGGTATTCGTGGTCTTTGAAGTAACTTTTCATCTGTTGAGTCTCATCTCTTGCAAAGTTCACCAGACCTTCGTGCTCTTTGTAATACTAAATTGAGTTCAGCTGTCACATCTTGTAATCTTAGTGTTGATGGTTATCTTTCTTTAATTCGTAAAGACTCCAATAGTCACATGCTTGGCATGGACATTTACATTCGTAAGAATTCACCTATTTGTTGAGAAACTAGGTTGGAATCCAGAGACTATTCTTTTATGTGCTTTCGTTTTGCACCACTTCACTCTATCACCTTTATCGCTCTCCTTCATCTAAAGGCTGCAATCGTCTCAATGTTATTTCTGATGATATTGACCAAGCACTCTCTCTTTATCTTTCAGCTAATATTGTTGTTGTCGGTGACTTCAATGCTCATTACACTGAATAGCTTGGCTCTTGTGTCAGTGACTCTGCAGGCATTAAAGCCCACAACTTTGGCCTTTCTTAATTAAAACTCAAATAGTCAAACTTCCAACTCGCTTTCCAGACAATTTGAATCATTTACCTTCTCTACTCAACTTTTTTCTTATTTCTGATCCTAGCCAGTGCTTAGTTTCTTCACATTCACCCTTAAGTGCTTCTGATCACAGTTTGATCTCTTTAAAACTATTATCTCATTCTTCTTCATTATCAGAATCCCCCTATTATCGTACCTTTTACAACTACCTTAAAGCTGACTATGACTCTTTCCGTAATTTTCTTCGTGATGGCTCTTGGGTAGAAATCTTTCGTCTTCATGTTGATAATTGTGCTTCTTACATAACTTTGTGGATTCAGGCTGGCATGGAAGCTTTTATCCCTATCGACAATTCCAGGTCAAGCCTCAATCTTCTCCATGGTTTTCCTTATATTGTACTGCTGCAATCGCCAATAAAAATCGTTATTTCTATATCTATCAGCTAAACAATTCAGAAATAAAGCAGTTTCAAGCAGTAATAAATAGAAAACAGACGTCTGTTTATTACTGCTTGAAACCATTGTAAAAAGGTTTTGTCTAACACCAAAGCCCGCTATCCTCAGGTCATGAAATCTTGTATTTCATCACAAAAATTAGACTCTCTTGACTTCTGGATAATCTTTAATAGTATCAAAATTAAGGGCAAATCTGTAATTACACCTCTCTTTTATGGTTCAGACTTTTTTACCTCACCTAAAGACAAAGCTGAATTGTTGGCTAAGAACTTTCCATCAATATCATCTCTTGATTCCACTAGCTGCGTTCTACCTGATATAGCCGCCAAACAGTTTGACCCATTACTTGACATTCGTATTATTCCAGCCTCTGTAACTAAAGTGATTTCCTACTTAGACTCTTATACAGCTTGTGGTCCAGACAGCATACCTCTTATAGTCTTGCAAAAGTGTTCTCCGGAGTTGTGGTCTGTATTTTCAAAACTATTCAACAAGTGCTTATCAGAGTCTTATTCTCCAGCCTGCTGGAAAGCTGTATCTGGTATCCCTATTTTCAAAAGTTCTGGAGAGCGATCTGATTCGTCTAACTACTGTCCCATTAGTCTTCTTCCTATCATAAGCAAGGTTTTTAAATCTTTAATTAACAAATACTTAATCTCTGATCTTAAATCTAATAACTTATTTTCTAATCGTCAATATGGATTTCGATCTTCTCATTCTACAGCTGATTTTTTAACAGTAATAACCGATAAGTTCTAATATGCATTAGATAAAAATGGAGAGGTTAAGGCTATTGCTCTTTGCATTTCTAATACTTTTGATAAAGTTTGGCATGCTGGTCTTCTCCATAAGCTTTCTTCTTACGGTGTATCTGGTAACATCTTTTTGATTATTGAATCCTTCTTTTCCAATCGTAGTATAAAAGTTGTCCTTGATGGACAGCACTCTTCTTCTTATTCTGTAACCTCAGGGGTTCCTTAAGGTTCAATCCTTGGCCGTTTACTCTTTTTAATTTACATTAACAATCTTTCAGCTATTCTCACATCTATAGTGGCATTTTTCGCTGATGATACTTCCTTTTATTCTTGTCATGATAAGAAGCCAACGCTCTTTGATTGCTTTGAGGAGGCATTTGAGCTTGAAAAGGATCTCACTTCTGCTAGAGCATGGGGCTCACAGTGGCTGGTGAACTTTAATTCAGATAAAACTCAATTTTATTCGGCCAATCGTTATCGTAATAATTTAGATCTTCCTATATTTATGAATGGTAATGTACTAGATGAGTCATCTACCATTCATCTTCTAAGATTAACTCTTACTTCTGATCTTTCTTTTAAACCGTATATCAAATCCATTGCAAAATTAGCATCTGCTAAGGTTGCATCTCTTTATCGAGCTCGACACTTTCTTACTCCAGATTCTATTCTCTATCTCTATAAATCTCAAATCCGTCCCTGTATGGAATACTGTTGCCACATCTGGGGCGGATCTTCTAACGATGCTCTTTCTCTTTTAGACAAGGTGCAAAAACGAATTGTAAACATAGTTGGACCTGCTCTGGCAGCCAATCTCCAACCTTTGTCACATCGTCGTAATGTCTTATACTGAAACTGTTATGAATTAAACACGCATTGAATAAATTATCAAGTCTGCAGATTGCGGTTAACATTATACAGACCCCAAGAACCAAAAAAAAATGGAAACGGCGAGCTTCGACTAAAAGGATAATTTTAATTTTGTTGGTATGCATTCATTATTTAGTTTCAATCAAAAAAATTCAGCCCAAATGTTTTTTTTAAACATTTTCTTTAATATGAACATAACTTGTTTCGGCAGTTGGGGATCCCTTTAAGCAAAAAAGTTATTTTAAAAAATGATTTTACCATACCATGGTTTTAAAGTGTAAAGGTTGTATAAAATGTTTTGACATTTATATACAGTCCTGTTGTGAAGCGTTAAAAATTGTATAGTAAAACCATAATGGAGAACTTTGATAATATTATAGTGCAGTTTTTTTAACATAATTTAGATGGTTTTAAATAATCATTTATACTTTTTTTCTTACATCAATGATTGCATTATTTTATTTGTTGTTTTTTAATATTGGATTTTTCATTACAACCATCATGACAAAAAAAAAATCCTTATAAAACTTCAAGTAAAAACTATGAAACTCAGTATATAAAAATATCAATATGTAATTTATTATGAACAACTTTTTTAACAAATGCACCAGCAGCTTATGATAGATAACCTTGAAAAATGTGTTGTAGAGGATAACTCCTACAACACCTTAAAATATACTTTGTGATGAAACTTTTTACACAAAATATATATTAAACTCAAGATATTGCTACTAATAAGGGTGACAACTAGCAAAAATATTAAGCTTTATGTTGTGCTTAACATTAAAGTAAGGGTGACAACTAGCAAAAATATTTAGCTATATGTTGTGCTTAACATTAAAGTAAGGGTGACAACTAGCAAAAATATTTAGCTATATGTTGTGCTTAACATTAAAGTAAGGGTGACAACTAGCAAAGATATTTAGCTATATGTTGTGCTTAACATTAAAGTAGTATTAGTTTATGAGCTGCTCTTGCAGCCAACCCTCAACCATTATCACACCGTCGTTGTGTTTCTTCTATTTGATGGGCACTGCTCTAAAGAACTAGCGTCTCTTCTGCCATCTACTAAAATTCACTCTCGTGTTACTCGTCATTCAATTAAGCCTCATCTATTTTCTGTGACTGTTCCTAAGTGCCCCAAAAACTCTTATTTCTCTAGTTTTTTTTCTCAAACATCGTTCTTTGGATTTCGCTTTCTTTACCTTGCTTTCCTGATTCATATAATTTGCAATCTTTTAAGTCGCCTGTCAATCGTTATCTTGCTCTACAATCTTCATCTTTTGTCTTCCAGTAACTTCCAACTCTAATTAGTGGTTGCTTGCAGCCTTATTGGAAGCAAAGATGTTCAAAAAAAAAAAAAAAAAAAAAAAGATGTAGTAATCTTTTACCTTTTTTCCGGATCTTCCAAAATCGTTTTTAAGTAAAAGACGGTCGAAAACTTTTGGCACTTCATAAATTAATTTTCACTGTTTAGTATGGTTTAAAAAGTAACGCAAGATATTTTCTCAAAGATTGCTTATTAAATTGTTTATAAAGCCAAGAAAATTAACACGGACAAATTTGCGCCAAGACTTTCAACCCTGCACGTTTAAGTTATCTTTTTGAATACATTTTGAATTTTTTATGCAGACTCGAATATGACAAATAACTCTTTAAAGTATATATATATATATATATATATATATATATATATATATATATATATATATATATATATATATATATATATATATATATATATATATATATATATATATATATATATATATATATATATATATTTAACATTTTGTTGCAATGAATTTTTTTACTCTTGATTTGTTATTAATGAATGGTTAAAACTTTATCTATACTAGAGTCCTTTTAAAATGGCGGGCTGTCGGAAATTTTGTCCAAATCTAATAAAAAATGGGGTGCAAATATTTTTATGTCACATAAGTATTTTTTATTAAAAATTTCAGTTTATAAATCCAAACTAATACTTTTTACAAAACACCATGACATAATTTAGTTCTAACGTGGCTTGCAATCAAATGCGCATTTTTTAAAAGCGGTTTTTATCATAATTTCAATAAGATTTAAAATGTTTTATACTTTAGTGAGAAATAAAGCTTATTTTCAGCAAAATCAGTTTTATTAGGTCGACGAGGTTTAAAGCTGATTTTACTCTGACTTCAATTAAAGAAATGTGTAACATTTTTTTTTTCCTGATTAAGATAGTATAAATATTATTTTTACTATTTTCGCATTTGGTTATTTATTCTTTTTATCACCCAAATTACAGGTAAAACAAACAAAGTGTATAAAAGTTATAGTTTATACTTTCAATCCAAAGTCTAATTTAAATTCATCTTGGAACATTTTCCTCCATCGAATTTGTAAATATTAGGCTTTGTTCTCTGATAATCCAGAATTCAAAGTAATGGTTCAAAATTGCCGCAATATTATCTCCTAAGTCATCGTAGCGACGCTTAATCGTTATTTTTTCCCCCTCTATCAAACACTCGACAAATTTTACCTCAAGTTGATTGCGAATTTTTATTACTTTGTTGATAAATAGTTTATCTTTAGTAACATCAGATATCTGATTCAAAACCAGGGAAAAACGGGTTGTTTAGTAGTCTGATAAACAGGTTTAACTTATTTCGAATGAAGATTGTAGATATGTCATCAATTTTAAAGAAGAGATGCAGGTAGTTTTTGTACTTTGATATATTAAAGAGGAGTTTTAATGCTGACCTTCCAAAAGCATCTAATTTATTAAAAAGTGAATTATCATAACAACAAATTTCTAAGCCATATGATAGATTCGGTACAGCCAGAAATTTCAACAAATGTAATATAGTTAATGGTTGACAAAAAAGAATACCAAATTTTATAAGAGCTCTGGAGATTGATTGAAAATTATCTGTTTAAAGTGTCCATAGCAATCCAAGGTGTTTCAAATTATTATTGAGGTGTAGGGAAGAGCCATTTATTTGAATTGTGTTTTTTGTAGTTGAACTTTTACCGGATATAATAAACTTAGTTTTTTGGGTGTTTAGTTTGATATATAGGTTTTAGCATTGTGAGTGAACTTCACACTTACTATTGTTCTAACTTTGCAGTCTGAGACAATTTGATTTAATATACTTTAAGTGTATATATTATATAAATGTGGTGATAAAATTGATCCTTGTCGCACGCCTTGAGACAAGCGAAAATGATTTGATTTATGCATAAGGTACGATATATTAGCAATACCCGATAAGTATAGTGATTGTAGTGCGCGAACTACTTATAGCGGTAACTTTTTGTTGTAATAAAGTTTTACAAACAAAAAATCCCAGTTACAAATATCAAAATCCTTATTTGCATCTAAACTACAAATATATATTGGTCAGTTATTATTATTGTAATATTTTATTGTTTCACTTAAAAAGAACTCTGCATGAAGAGTGGAGCTTTTTTGTTGTGCTTGAAACCAAATTGATGAGAGTGGTTATTTGATATTTTAGGACATTTTTAATAAATTCAAAGAGCCTTGTTAAAATAGACATGATACTAATTCTGCGAAAGTTATCGGGATTATCAAGAGATTTTTTTATAGGATTTTACTAATGGAACAATTATCGATACTGATAGGTACTCCGGCACCGCTCCATTAATAAATATATTGTTATAAAATTTAAAAGCTATGTAGGTAGGTTGTTGCTATAGGAGTATTAAAGATATTCTGCAGTAGTTCCGCAGGAGTCATGTGATCTATAAGATCTAAGCCTAAGAATATAGTTTTGATGTCGGAAGTTGATACGAATATTTTATTAGGCTTATCTATGAGTTGCGGAATATGACGGTGTTTGTAGTTGTTGTTGGTATTTTTCTTTTTTAACTTGTTTTTTATTATTAATTAAAATATGAGTGTTTGGATTTGATTTAATTCTTCGGATATTGTTCCAAAACCTTTGTGGATTACTTTTCGAAGTTATTCAATATTTTTGGTGGTTTTATTGATTTTTAAGTTAAGAGCTGCTTTTACAATTATGCAAAAATGTTTATGCGCTAGCTTGTATTTATTAAATGAAATGTATTCCTGCGATCTGTTGTAGTTATATTTTTTCCATTCCTTAAAGTAGAATCCTCGTTAATATAAATATTGATATCTTTAAGATAAAAAGCTGTATTCAAGTTAATTTTTTTGTCCTCAAAGTCACGTAGTCATGTGGAGCAGCCGTGCCGCAGTGGAAGTGCACTTTCCTCAGAAACGAAGATCCGTGGTTCAAACCCCAAGTTTTGAGATATCAGTTAAGAAGGAGGCATGAACTTCCTATTAAATACTTTACCGCGATGCTCTGTGATAAGACCGTAAGGACTTCTTAAAGTACCTAAAAAATAAAAAATAAAAAAAAAAAGTTTGAGTACAACCGTTCGCGCACGCTGATTGTTAGCAAACCTAGCTCTATGCGCACGTTCAATTATAATATTTTGTTTATCCCGAGATTCTCATTAAAAAATTTTTAATTTTTTCTTTGGTAATTCCCACCCTTTTTCATCACTAGTTTCTTTAAGAGCGTTTATTCGTAAATTATTCCTTCGATTCCTATCCTCTATGTCAACACTTTTTAACTTTAACTCACTAAAAAAGAAACTTAAAAATAAGAAAGCACTCAAACAACACAAAAAGAAACAAATCGATTTCGAAAGTAGTCTCAATTTTACTCAAGAATCACTGGAAAATAATTCATAGAAGTGGCAAAACTAATTAGATTTAAAACAGTTATTGCAGAAGAAGAATAAAAAAACTGGCAGCTTGAGGATAGGTATCACAGAAATAATTTGCGACTTAAAGATCTTCGAGAAAATGAATCTGAAAGTTGGAAAGAAACGGTAGTAAAAGTTTTAGATATAATTGAAAATAATCTTAAACTAAAATGTTATTATTATTTTATTAAACATCCTCTGTAAATATTTTTACAAGGTAAAATATAAAAAATAGTTTTTAATACCAAGAGAGAATAAAAAAATCTTTTGGGAATGTTTTCTTCAAGAGTATTTTTAAAAATTTTCGCTGTTGTTTTGCATTCCAACATTGAACTGCCTGTACTAGAATTTGATAAGTATCGTAAGGAATTATATTTTCTGAAATTTTAATTTTAATATTCTTCTTCACCTGAACTAAGTTTTTAATATTTAATTTATGGACCTTACATAGTTCATTTATATTGTCTAATTGTTTTACTAACTGCTTAACAATAGTTGGGAATTATTGATTTCAAAATAGAGAGTGATACCCGAAAACATGTAATTATGAACGTTATATATAGACCACCTTCAGGCAATATAAAAACATTTCTTAAACAATTTAAAATTTTAATTACGAACAAAGGCATTTGAAATTTGACATTCGACATTTGACGAACAAAGACATTTGAAATGCACGTTCTATGTGGAAGATTTTAACTTGAACGTGCTGGAATGTGACGCAAATAAAAACGTTAGAAATTTCTTCGATATTGTATATCTTGTCAGAACTTATCAGAACTGTAAGCGAAACATTAAGCAGCAAAATAGTAGAGCTAAATTTTTATATAAACTTCAAACCAGGTCAAAACTCGAGTAGTTTCTTGATCTGCAGTGACTTAAAAATCATTGACGGATAAGAAGATTATAGTACTGTTCGGATTAGTGCTCACTGCAATGATTTATCAAGTTTTGTAAACAATATTATTCAATTTCGCAAAATTTCTGTTGGCTATTTTGTTAAGCTAGGAATTGATTGTGGCAAAATATTTTTCAAATTTTGTCTAACCATTGTTGATAGAGTTTAACGATGAAACCAGTTAACTTCACAATAACAACATCTCACTCAAAGGACTGGCAAAGAAACCGGAGTTAATAGAAAAATTATTGTTGCAGAAACGAAAGGTTTATACAACCTCATTCCAATATTGATCACTGTTTAATGAAAATGAAGTTTAACTAATTTTGATTTTTGGTAGGAAAGTTTTAAATATAATTTGTGGTCCTCAAACCCATTCAAGTATGCACACATTCACATGATGTGACGTCAAATACAAGTGTCTTGCAAAATCTGGAAGTTTGCAAACACTGAGCCCAATAAAAACTAGCTTCGAGTTTTTTCAGAAATCTAACGGGTATCTTGCTGAGCTTTTTGGCGATGTCATTCAAAAGACAATCAACAGCGGAAAATTAAAAGATTTTAAAATTTGCATCACAGTTTACCTTGATGTGTATGCTATCTTTCCAAATAAGTTGCGTCCTTGGATCAGCTAGGTTGTTATCATCAGAATACATGATATCCGTGAACATTAGGCTCTATTCAATTAATTGTTTTGAAATGATGTTAATAACTTATGATTAAGTTATTAACAAAAATAATCTTGACTAAAAAATCTTTTTATTTATGCAAAGATAAATTTTAGGTATTATAACATATTTGACCTGTGTTATTTGGGTCCAAGTTTTTCACTTAGAGTAATTCCACGTCAAAACAACCAGGCCATGCAACCCTATGTTCTTGGCTTTTCTTTATATATTTACCATAGTTTAAAATAAGATAAATCCTAAAAGGTCTAATTCCTAACGGTTCCTGAGTAATGGTTGTTTTAATTTTGGCTATTATTTCCAGTGCGCACCGGACTAAAAAAAGACGTCTTTTGAACGTCAAAAAGACGTCCAAATGTTCAAAAGAGGTCTAAAACATGTATAAGACGTTTAAAAGACGTCTTTTTACGTCCGTGTCCACTGGGTTATTGTTTCGGTCATTTTCCACCATTTTTAAATTTACACTTTTCCTTATAAAACCAAGTCTTTAAACGTGTGAATTCTAAAAATAAGTGACTTAGTTAATCTCTAAGTGAGGAATTTGAATATATAAATAAAAAATCATTTTATAATAAAAAAAGTACGTTTACAAGCGCTATGTTTAGGTACGCATGCGTGAGAAAATACGAAAAACTTTAGAACTTTTAAAATGGCTACGGTTCTTAACTACAGAGTATATTTTATATGGCAACCGTGTTATTTGTTATTTGATTTCTGAAAACTCTATGTTGTAGCCTTATTTTTAATGTAGATCAGTATATTA
>NC_061159.1:27991830-28133733 GCF_022113875.1 Hydra vulgaris | reverse complement strand
TATATATATATATTTATATTATATATAATGTTTTTGTTACCTGAAATTTGAAAATATTTTTATATATATGCATTCTTTTGTTACCTGAAATTTGAAAATATTTTTTTGCAGTAAAATTTTTTGAAAGTAATATAAAAAAAAAAGTTATTAAAGACCTGCAAGTATGCATTTTTTTAACTATATAAGTGCATATATTTGCATATATAAACTGTTTAAATGCATATATTTCCATATTTATACTTAAAAAATAGGGAAAGTCTTAGCATAAGAGTATTGTTTTTTACTACATTTTTTATTTTTTTGTTGCAATATTCAACAAACTTAGTACAAAGTTTAATAAAATATTTTAATTTAATAACAATCTCTTAGCAATTTAACTTGTAGGATAATTTTTTTTATAATAATTTCAGTTTTTAGTTATGTTAATATTGATTAGATTTATCTGACTTACTAAATATTTACAGTTAAACAAAAACTGCAAAGTGCAAAATATAAATAACTTTTCGAAAGGAATGTCGTTAAATCTGGAACATCTTCAACACATAAACTAATGAAGGAAACAGTTCTAAAAGTAGTTCTATATTATATTTGCAGGTTGATCAAAATTTGTGTAATGCTTTTGTGACATAATTATCATAGATTTTTTACTAAAGTATACATAGCAAAAGTTTCATCTGCAACCAGTTTTTGCACAACTTATGTTAAAGAATTGTGCAAATCTTGTATTGAAGCTATTTTAAAAATTACCAACTCTTTTTTGTGAACGACAATTAATGAAAATGAAGCTTCTGGGAGATCACAAATGCTATAATTGGAATATAATATTAAGAGCAAGAAATCAAACAAAACATTTTAGACATATGATAAACATGTGAAATTCTATGGAAAAAATTTTGGGTATTATTATGTTTTTTATTTCTGCTACACCATACATAGTGCAGCAGAATCAAAAAGCAAAACAAAGACATTTCGTTTTTTATTTCTGTTACACCATAGCAGTTTTTTATTTATGCTACACCATAGCAGCATAAGCTTTAAAAAAGGATTAAAGAAATATATTTTGTTACACTACATTATCTACTTGATAATATAAGACTGTTTTGTATTAAAATATAATAATACTTAATATATGTTATTCATAATTTAAGCCCTTTATATATATATATATATATATATATATATATATATATATATATATATATATATATATATATATATATATAATATATATATATATACATATATATATATATATATATATATATATATATATATATATATATATATATATATATATATATATATATATATATATATATATATATGTATATATATATATATATATATATATATATATATATATATATATATATATATATATATATATATACTTGCATGATAGCTGCAGCTATCATGCAAGCGCTGTGATGATATACTTATCAGCGCTAGTATATACTTAAATATAATATACTTAAAGCGCTATCAGCACTTATGCCGTGCCGACGTCGGCCGCCTGCTGCGTTGCCGAGTTGGCTTGCACATCGTATTTACATCGGTCCGTTAGTGGAAAACTGAAGGCGGTTCGACAGCGGACCTATGGGGGCAAATCGACAACGTTTGAACAACGGTCCGTCAGCGGCTAACCGATGATAAAGCCATAGCGGAATAGCATAGGATCTATAATAACTTTTGACTAAGATTGAAATGCATTGATATACATATAATTATTTTTATTTTTTTGTTTAAATAGAACGCACTTATCGTCAGCAAAAATCTTTATATCTTTCAGCTCAAACTTTTACTCATAAAAAAATGCCAATGCCTGGAAGACACATCAAATATCTTTTGACTTTGTGCATAGGTATATAGACAAAATTCGATTTTATTATACTAAAATTCTCCTACCGCCGTAAAACACTACCCCAACTACTTATATGCCAGGTTGGAAGTAAAACCGTAAAACCCACAGCAACTTAAGGGCAATGGTGAACCTTTTGCAAAGCATAAGCCTAAGACACAAGTGCACATCTGAAAAAGAAAGAATCAGAGACAGAACACATCAATAAAAATATATTTTGATAAACTAAAATATAGTTTGCAAATTGACATAGTTTTCACCATACAAAAAAAAACATAGCGCAATATAATATACTATAAAAATTCCTTGAAAAATATAAAAAATCAAATAATTGATTGACATAAAACCGTTTAGTAAAAAAGTATATAATTTTTTTTAATAAATTATTTGTAAGCATAAAAAGAGCAAATAAATATGTTTAAAGAAAATATGATTTAAATCCAGTTTACAAATCAAACAGCTATCTTATACCCATGGCAATATTTGGATCATGGTCAACATAATTCTATGAAATATAACTCTGGTTGAGATAAACGGTTTCCTGTAAAGAAATATTAAATCATAAATGTAACATTAAATTACAAGCATGTTTGAACGGAATTGATAAAGCAATTCTTTAAAATAGTGGTTTGTAAAATAAAAATTTTGTTAGATTTTTATTCATCTGCTTCACTGGTTGAATACCAAGTTAATTTAGCTTTCCATTAATAACTTTATATTTTAAAGCTTATAGTTATATTTAAATTTAATATAATCAAACAAATCAAACAGTAGACAGACTCCAGAACTTATATTTTGGATATTTTTCAAAAATAACACTAAAACAAATAATATCAAAGTAATAAAATTAATCTTACTTTATTCTCTGGTAAGATTCAATATCACGATTTAAATTTTCATCTAAAACCTCATATACAAGAGGTTACTGTTAAAGGGAATGAATATGAAAAACATGGAAACAGTAATACTCATTACACAAAAACTTTACTCTATTGAGTTTAAAAATTAAAATATTTAAAAATATATTAAATAAAGATAACAAATTTGTAAATAAAGATGCTTATTTTATTTAACAATGTTTTTCATCTTCTGGACTAAAAAATGCCTCTTTACTTAATGGCATTGGAAAACTTGATGTAGGCATCACTTTTTTCTTGGCTTGTTTGTTTTTTTGGTCTTGTCTAACTTTTTGTCCGCCATTGCGGTCTGATGCACCACGCAATAAACGCACAACCGCATATTGAAAATCTGATTCAGTTGCTGAAGTTGTTGCAGGATTTCTTTTTACAGCTTCTAAAAATTAATTTAAGACTTTTATTTAACTATCTAGCAGGAAAACAAAAAATATTTTTTTAACATAATTTTAGAAATATATAGAACTTTTTTTTAAAATTATTTATTAACAAATTTTATTTACTATTAACTTTTTATTTATATATAGTTAATAAATAAACTGTATTTATTTATCAACTATTTATTAACAAATAGAAAAGTAATTACTAAATTAGACATAAGTAATTATTAAATTAGAGTAACAAGCCCCTCCAAAAAAAATTACTTTTAAGCAAGTGTAAGTCTTTTAGACTTTGTTTTACAAAATTACTTTCATTGCCATTTATGGTAATACCAGACCAGTTAAGTTTATAGCAAATTATAGTTTAAGGACATTCTCTGGACGGCCTCCTTTAAAGTCTGGCCTCCTTTACTTGCCACAGCTATTATCTACAAAAAACATAGAAAAAGCTTCAGTAATATATATACTCAAGAAATTTTTTAAAAAATAAAAAAAAATATATATCAAACTCATGCCATTAATTATTGCATAACGTTTATTAATAGGTTTTATGTCCTTTATTTCCGTTTATAAATGATCTAGCTGGTGTACCACAAATAAAAGCTGATATAGCAAACTTATATACTTTACCATTAATACTAATACCAGAATCAAATAAAGCAATACTTTCATTAACAAATATTTTTAGAAATTCATTACGGTCTTTTGGTTTAGACCTACTATAAAAAAGACCGATAATAAATGGGGTTTTATTGTGTTGAATATTGTTTATCCACATTTTTTATTAAACCTAATATTGGCCAAAATTTTCCAATGCTGCTTTTAAACAATGGTAAATCATCAATGTTGACTTGAATTGATATACAATCCTTTTTCTTTAAAAAACTTAAAATATTACTTAAAATACCTTGTCTAATGCCAATATGACAATACTGTCCTCCAGTTATATTGGTAACAGGTAAAAAAGACTTTGACGTAGAGTGCGTGTTTCTTTTAGCAATTCAGGAAACAATTTACCCAAAAATTTTAACAAAGATGCTAATGCTTCATTGGTTATAGCAAACTTAACTGCCCATTGCATCAAATCATTTTTTAGTTCTTCATTGTTAACATCATCAATTGTTTCATGTTCTGATGATTCTAATGGGTAAGATTCAGAATCAGAAATTGTTAGATTACTGTCAGAGCTCACTTCAGAATCAATATTATTTGCACCTGAGAATAGCACTCTCAGTTGAAAGTTTTCGATCTGATATACTCTTTAAATACAATGATTGCACTTCTACTGGTAAATGTGAAATATTGCTTGATTTAATGGTAAGATCTTTTAGGCAATATTTAACAGCTGTTATCTTTCGTCATTTTGTCCAAAAGCTCACTATTGAAACTTACATAAATTGTTTTATTTACTAAAGCTGGTACATATTTAAAAATGTATATATTATATAAATGTGTGTGTGTGTGTGTGTGTGTGTGTGTGTGTGTGTGTGTGTGTGTGTGTGTGTGTGTGTGTGTGTGTGTGTGTGTGTGTGTGTGTATATATATATATATATATATATATATATATATATATATATATATATATATATATATTATATATATATATATATATATATATATAACTTCATATTAGTTTAACATTGTTCTTGTTATATTAAAAGTTATATGACTAGTCATGAAACTTTTAATTTAACAAGAACAATGTTATACTAATATGGTTATAACATTGCTACATAACTTTAACAATATTGTTAAAGTTATATATGTTTAAAATAAAAACTAATTGGAGTTTTTAATTTTGAGTCTTATAAATATATATATATATATATATATATATATATATATATATATATATATATATATATATATATATATATATATATATATATATATATATATATATATATATATATATATTATATATATATTAAACCTATATGTATATCTATACCTTATATCTATATCTATACTAAGTATAGATATAGATATAATATATAGTAATCTATACTAAGTATAGATATAGATATAATATATAAGTATAGATTTAGATAAAGACATAAATATAAATTATAAATATTGATATAAATATAATATATTATAATATAATATAAAGTAAAGTATACTTTATATTATATTTTAATATATTATATTTATATCTATATTATAGATATAGGTATAAAATCATCTAACTTTTAATATTTATAAGCAATAATTATAGCTATATTTTATAATATAAAGTATAGATGTAGATTTAATATAAATTTATATATATAACCTATATTGTAAGACTTAAAAATACAAAGACTAGTTTGATTTTTTTTAATACTATTTATTTATTACTTACTGTTTTACATAGACTATGTACTACAATATAAAATATAAAAATCGATCAATCTAAGTCTCATGGCGCTTGAAATGCTTACTTTTGGTGTTTTTACAACATCTTAACGTTATCCGGGAGCCAACTCGGGCATTGTGTTGGCAAAACTACAGCGTATCGTCGTAAACTTACCAAAGCTGGCATGCCTATTTAAAATCGCATTGGCATTGAGGTGTTTTATCGCTCTTCAGCCGATGGGAGAAAAGCCAACACAAAATAGCATGCCGGTCCTGCATCAGTTACCCGGCAGTGGTAAGCCGCATTAGGAATCACAAAGGGCTAGCACCGGCTTTCTGGCGGTGGCTTTGCGCATCGCGGTCCGCTGAAAGCATGTTTGCTGGGTATATATATATATATATATATATATATATATATATATATATATATATATATATATATATATATATATATATATATATATATATATATATATATATATATATATATATATATATATATATATATATATATATATATATATATATATATATATATATATATATATATATATATATATATATATATATATATATATATATATATATATATGAATGTATATATATGTATACACCAACTTTTTTTTCCATATAAAAACTTGTTTTCACTGTTATGATATTTCATAATATATCAAAGTGTAATTTCATTAATTATTTTGTTAATTACTATTTTTATATGGAAAAAATGTTGAAGCATTGACCAGAAAAATATCATGCATAGAGACATAAAGAACATATTTATCTGAAGTTTAAAAGAAAATTAGTGAAATCCTACAGTCAGATTTTTAAAAAATTGATTTCAAATAAATAAACAAATCTATGATTTACACTAAAAAAGTATTAAATAAAAATAAAGTTTAAACGCGCAAAGATTTTTGTTACCTCTATTTATTTATTTTTTTGTGAAATTTTTGTATTTTTATATTGATTTACGTTAAACATAAGGCTACATCATTGGCTTTTCAGAAATTAATTAACAAATAATCTGTTGTCATATAAAATATTCTCTGTAGTTAAGTACCGTAGCCATTTTAAAAGTTCAAAAGTTTTTCGTATTTTCTTACGCATGCATACCTAAACATAGCGCTTTTTACTAATATCTAAACCACCGTGTATAAATGTTAAAATAATGGACACCTGCCCCAGTAAAAATTTTAGGTGTGTGATAAATTTTTTAAGCATAAAGTTTCAAACTAGATTATTGTATGTTTGAAAAACATTGTGTGAAAAAATGGTTTCTGTCAAATACATAGTTTTGTAAATATTTTACTTTTGTACTAAAAATGTATAAATAATTGCATAATTTTTTGGTGTTTAAGTTAAATAACTTCCAGGTAAGTTCTATACTCCCAACCTTTGAATGTTCATACTTATGTTATTTAAGAATGTTTTGCAAAAAATTGCGCTGCAAAAAGTCTGGGAACAAAAAATACCCTAGAAATCATCCACCCAAACGTAAGGGGAATTAATTTTTCCAAACAGAAAAATTACTTGCTTTAATAAGGCTGAAAATTGTACATATTTTTAAAACTTCGTCAAAAAATCATTTGGCATTCAAAAGTTATAACCATGTAAAGTTTACAACCCCCTTAAAACGAGGGGGTTGTAAATTTTAATTAGGTATAATTTCTAAACAAATCATTATTTTTCAATGAAATTTTGTTAACTTAAAAAATTTCTATCTAGTTTAGGATATTAGATTTCATATTTCAAAAAATTGATTTCCCTCACGTTTGGGCAACTGATTTCTTCTTTTTAGGGTATTTTTGTTCCCAGGCACTTTGCAGCGCAATTTTTTGCAAAACATCCTTAAATGAAATAAGTATGAACATTCAAAGGTTTGGAGTATAGAACTTACCTGGAAGTTATTTAACTCAAACACCAAAAAATTGTGGATCCAGCCCTGCAATTAAACATGTAGTTTTTATTTCTTTACCAAAGAGTAATTCCCTGTCAAAACAACCAGGTTATGCAACCCTAAATTCTCTGATTTTTTTTTCAATTTTCACCATAGTACTTTAGGGAAAATTCCTATCTAAATCTAAGTGGTTCTTAAGTTTAGATTTTTTTAATGTATTTTTTATTTCCATTTTGTTTCCTTGTCTTTTCCAATTATTAAAGTTTAATTGCTGAATTCAGACATATTCATCTAATTTAAATGTTGCAATTAATCCAACATAAATTATGTAATTAATACTTGTAAAATTTGCGAGTATAACATTTTGTAATTCAATTAATTTTGTAATTCATTATCAAAATGATTTCATTTGTTATTGGTAAAGTTTTGAAGTCAGAATGCCGTAAAACCTCATATTCTAGAAATAGATTTTTTTACTACATAACCTAGACACTGATACTCGACAAAACATGTTATGGGCATCCTAGTTGCGTGCTTATAAAGAATTTGTAATCACCGTTTTCACTACATTGGAAAAAGATTTGAAAAGAAAATTGGCGATTGTTGTGATGTTTATAAAGTGCATAAAAAAAAAAGGTAATTTTATTTCAAATATATAAATACTATCTGTAAAAGTATACAACACGCATCTTAAATATCCTTTTTTTTTTAGATAAATTTACAATATCTTTAATGTTGGCTTTGACACTTTGGTTCATTAGGTTTAAGAGTTTTACCTGGGCAGAAATTATGTACTAGCTGTATTTCAAAGGCAATTTTATCAGTAGTGAAAATGAAGTAGATGAAGTATTGACAAAAGAAGATGAACCATTTACTCATATTAATTTATCACTGGAAATTTTAGAAGAATCTCCTATTAATTTATATGGTGTTGCTTTATATCAACGTGTTACTTCTGCAATGAAAGAATATAAAAAATCAATAAAAAAGATTGGTGAAGATTTAGCAGCCCTTTATGAAACAAGTAAGTCACATTTTATAGATAATACTACTGCGTCTTATTCAAAAACAACGCAAATTAAAGCATTTGATCTGGTTAAATTGACACTACTGATGAAAGAACAGATAAATGCTTCTGACTATAAAAATAAATTAAAAATTTTCACTTTAACTCCTGAAGCTTGGTCTAGAGATTATACTTCTAACTACTTTGAAGTTAGTGTGAATGCTATTCGAACAGCACGTCATATGAAACACGAGAGTGGCATACTTTCTCTCCCATTGAACAAAATCCGAAAATGTGTTCCACTTAATGTTGTCTCCATTGTTTAAAGTTTTTATGAAGATCATGAATACTCACGAATAATGTCAGGTAAAAAAGATTATGTAAGTGTTGGAAAGGGAAAAAATAACAGAATACATGTACAAAACAATTGCTACTGTGTAACCTGAAAGAATTTTACAGCCACTTTAAAGTTGTAAATCTGGGGATTAATCTTGGAATTTCTAAATTTTGCTGTCTGCGTCCTAAGTGGTATGTAAGTGGACGCAGTCCACTTACATACCACTTAGGACGCAGACAGAATTTTTTTACTTAGAATCTAAAAAAAGATATCAGTTTATACGGAAATCTAAAAAAAGATATCAGTTTATACGGAAATCTAAAAAAAGATATCAGTTTATACGGAAATCTAAAAAAAGATATCAGTTTATACGGAAATTAAATTGTATATTACTTTTACTTTTACTTTTAATTATTATTATAATGATTTTAACTATTTATTATAATTATTTAATGATTATAATAGAATATTTAATAGTAAATTATAATAAATAAACTTGTTTTTTAGGTGGTTTGTGACATTTCAAAAAATGAGTGTATGGTTCAAAGATATTTGAGTTGCCCAGAAACAGATGCCTTACAGCTATTTCTTCTTAAAGAGCTTGAAGAACTTGATTTTGATGACGAGTTAAGTTTTAATCAGTGGCAAGATACTGATTAAAACAAGGATCCAACTTATCACACAAACTAAAACCGTTGAAACTTATATAAAGTTACCCAGTGGGCACCGGACCTAAAAAAGACGTCTTTTAAACGTTCAAAAGTCGACCAAAACGTTCAAGACGTTCAAAAGACGTCCAAAACGAGTATAAGACGTTTAAAAGACGTCTTTTTTACGTCCGTGCCCACTGGGTAGTAGTGAAGTGTATTGATGAACTAACAGCTCACTCGTATATTTCTAAATGCCAAACAAACTTTCTTAAACATTTAAAACTCGAACTTAATGAAAAAGAGTGTAACGCGATTTGTGACTTTTCAGAAAATTATGAATTTATTATGCAAGATAAGATCTAAAGTTATCATTGGTGTAAATTTTATCAATTGGTGTAAAGTAAATTTTATCAACTGGTGTAAAGTTATCATTGGATGCACCTTTTACCCAGTGGTTTTGTACTATAAAGTAAATGGCATTATTTTACACGAATCATTTTGTTTTATGTCTAATGATACGATAAACGATACATGTTTTGTCTATCAAATTCAGACTATTTTATGTAATTATATCAAAGAAACCCTACCTTTAATTTTCAAATTATATTACTTTTCTAATGGATGTGGAGGACAATATAAAAATTGTAAAATATTTCTAAATCTATGCCATCACTCAGAAGATTTTTTATTGGATGCTGAATGGATATTTTTTGCAACCAGCCATGGCAAATCCTCTTGTGATGCAATAGGCGGTGCAGTAAAACGAACAACAGCAAGAGAAAACTTGCAACATCTAAAGGAAAATCAAATACTAACAATCGATGCAATGTTTGAATTTTGCAGTCAAAAAATGCTCACAATAAAGTTCTTTAAAATTGATAAAAAAACTATAGTTAATAATAGAGCTACACAAAATAAACGATTTGAGAAGAAAAAAACAATACCAGGAACTTGAGGATTTCATCATTGCATACCAGTTTTGAAAACATCTATGTTATTTAAGAAAACTAATAACGATATAAATGCAAAATCTATTAATATAACCAAAAAATCAAGTTATCAAAATTTAAGTTTAATAAATTTTGAGCTAATGCAGAAGCACGAATATTACGCATGTACATATGACTCGTTTTGGCAGTGGCGGATTAAGACTTCTTGGGGCCCGATGGGCCAGAGCCTAAAAATTACTAAAAAAAAAAAAAAGGTCCTCTAAAATTTTTGGGGGCCCCTAAATTTGCATCTGAACAGTTTTTCTGGCCGAAAAGGGATGATTATTATTGGATACCAATCACCAATGAAATAACATTAATAAGTGTGCCAACAATAATATCAGACAAATATGAACTTTCAAAAAAAGATTTTAACAAAATTAATAAGTATATATTTGTAAATCAATAATTTTATAATACATATAATATAAAAAATTGTTTATCAATTCAAGTATGCACCAATTTTATTTATTTTGAATACTAAGATAAGCAAAATATGCTATACTTGCTTTTTTTGTAATATTTTTCATTGAATTTTAAACTATGAACTTGGCAAAAACAATTTTTTCACATACGATGATCTAGTTTGAAATTTTAAGCTTAAAAAATTTACCGCACACTTAAAATTTTTACTGGGACAGGTGTCCATTAATTTAATATTTATAATTGATATTTTGGTACTTTTTAATTATAAAATGAGTTTTTATTTATATATTTAAACTCCTCACCTAGAGATTAACTTATTTTTAATAAGTTAATCTCTAGGTGAGGAGTAATTAAGTCACTTATTTTTAGAATTCACACGTTTTAAGACTTGGTTTTATAAAAAGAGATATTAATTTAAAAATGGCGGAAAATGACCAAAACAATAATAGTAGCCAAAATTAAAACAACAATTTCTTACAAACCGTGGGAGTTAGACCTTGAAATTTTGGGATTTATCTCATTTTATAATGTACTAACTATGGTAAAAGTATAAAGAAAATCCGAGGATATAGGATTGCATTAAAAAATAAAAATTGGTCGTTTTGACGTGGAATTACTCCTTAATAATTTATTGAAGAAATTTTAAATAAATATTTATACAAGAATATAGTTTTTCTGAAGGTTTTATTTACACGTTAAAAATTGAAGCATTTAAAAATCTTTAAAATTGGTATCGTTATATTTGAGATTTTCTTGTATAAATTACTACACGTTTTATAGTATTATACTCATAATATATCCAATGATAACATAATAATATTATTTATAACATTTTGAGAATATTTATACAATATAAAACATATGTTAGAAAAAAATCTATAAAAACGAGCAATTATTAAGGCGCATTTGCATATAGTCGAAAAAGAAACTTAAAAATTTATTTATATAGTTTAACATTTCAGTAAAAACATTTATCTATTTACAGGTACAACTTTTAACAACACCAGTTACTGAAAAGTTTATTATTTAATTAAAGAATTAACTGTGTTCTGTAGTCTCATTTGTTAACTTACTGTGTCCTTTAATGATTGAGAACTTGTTGACCGTTGTCGGTGAACAATATGAATGTTATCTTCTTGAAAGTGAAGCCTCTCCTTAATCTTAACAATATCTAAAGAAGTTGAATGGAAAATTTCGCCAAGTTCTCTTGTTTGTTCATTAATTTGGTTTCTTATTTTAGAAAGTTTTTCTTCATAAATTATAATATCCCCTTCTATATTTTTTCCCTTCCAAAACGGAATGTCTGATGTTAATTCAGAGATGCTCGATTTTATTAATGATAAAAGCTGCATCACTAAAGCTATACTATCTTGAAGAGATTTTGCTTTAATAGAAAACTGATCATCAGAGAAGCCATTCTCCTGCTTAGATATTGTTTCATTATAATCTGAAATCAGTTTTGAGACAGCCAGACCATTCATACTCGTTGATTTGTCGAGTTCCTTACATTCGTCTAAAAGCACCTGCAGTTGTATAGTGAGAAGAGAGTGACGACAACTTGTTAACTTATCCAAGTCACCGCTTTCAATATCTTTAACGAGGTTGACGTCGTAATTTAACTTCAGAAGAATTTCGTGAAGAATATTCCACAAAGAAACAAAGGTATCGTGTGAGCTATTTACAGTTTGAACAAGTTTAGGATTACATACTGTATCGTGAAGCTTATCTATTAATATCATAAAAGCGTTTGCTTCAAACTTGACATTGTTTTCATCTTTTGAAATCTCAGGAAATCGCGAAACGCAGTTCTTAATTAAAAATTGAAATAGTTCAATAGTAAATTCTTGAGAATTTGATTTTTTATTTTCTGGAAATAACTTTACCCAGTCTTTTTCTGTAATAGAAGTCTTTTGAGAATGGCGAAGTTGATTTTCGAATTGTTTTAACGATTTATAAAGTTCCGTTTTTTTGGTAGGAAAACCGCCATACTGTGGGTTATGAAACAAATTGTAGTAAAGATCCAGACTGACATAATGGACTAATGTCTTTAGACGAATATATTTGTCGTTTCTTTGAATGCAGCCAACTGAGGTGTATGTTACTTTAGGAATAGCATTTAGGCGATCTATTGAACATTACAATAATATATATATATATATATATATATATATATATATATATATATATATATATATATATATATATATATATATATATATATATATATATATATATATATATATATATATATATATATATATATATATATATATATATATATATATATATATATATATGTATATATATATATATATATATATATATATATATATATATATATATATATATATATATACATATATATATGTGTGTGTGTGTGTGTGTGTGTGTGTGTGTGTGTGTGTGTGTGTGTGTGTGTGTGTGTGTGTGTGTGTGTGTATTTAAAAACAAAAAAAACAAGTGTCTGTACAGCCAGTCCAACATGTTGGATTAGACGTAAATAAGTCTATGCATTGACTTCCAGATTTTGACAAGAAAAACTTTATTTTACACATTATTAGGCAGTAAAAATAAGGCAATAAGATTTTTAAAATTTTTTCAAAGTTAATCGTAATGAAACATTAAAAAGTAAAGTTTGGATTTTAAAATGAATTTAACAAAAAAGTTAAATTTTTTGTTAAACTTTTTTTTTTCATACGAATCTTAATCTGCCTAAAGTTTTTCTATAATAATGTGCAGTAAAATAAAAGGGTCTGTATATTTATATAAACACAGTTTATTATTTATACCACATATATTCTTAAAATCAAAAGCAGATATATTTAAAATATAATTTGAAGTACTATATTACCTTTCAGGAACGAATGCGTATTAAGTGATTTTAACGTGCCGCAAGAAATTCTGTTTGATTCAGACATGAAAAGCTATAAATCATACATAAGTTTAATAAAAATAATTAGTAATTTTCACAGTTTCGTGTTATAAAATGCACAAACTATAAAAGTTTTTTTTATAAAGATTCTCAAAACAAGCTGAAAGTAAATTTAAGATCAATAAAGAATACATCAAGTTATAAAATTTATTTAATTCTTGATTCAATACTCAGGTGATTAACAGTATTTTAGTGCGAGAAAAAATATTTTATTTGCTTATTATTCAAGCAATTCAAAAAAAACTATTCTTTTTGTAAATAATTTAGAGCATTTTTTTTATTCTTCATTTTTTTCAATTATTTCAACAATTCTCAATTTTTCAGACATTTTTTATGCCATCAGGTAAATTTCTAATTTTTCAATCTCTTAAATATTGTTTTAAACATTTTTTAAACGTTTATTATTTTACAGAATCTTAATAAATACTTCTGAAAAACTAAGTAAAAAATAGTAGATTAATTTTTTAAAATAAGATATTTATGCAATTGAATTACAATACTTAGCATTAGCACTGCACTTGTAAAATATTCACAATTCCTTTATAAATTGTCGAAAGCGTAACGATTAATAAATCCTTAATTGATTGCACATTCATTGTTCTATAATTAGTTGTCTTTTTTGTTGTGGTTTAAAACACAATACGTTATAAAAGGCCGTGAAGACGAATAAAATAGTGTTGAGCATATTTAGTATTTTTTTAACAAAAACATTTAAAATAAAAAGTTAGTATTCTGAATTTCAGCTTTATACCGAAAACCAAACTTTTTGTATTAAGCTTGATGCATAATTTATATATTAACGTGGTGCGTGCAGAAAAACTGACAGGTAGAGGAAACAGACCGCCTTGTCAAATCTAAAAAAAAAGTTTTGTTAGTCATATTATTTTGTTTGATGTATTATATGGTCAAACTTTATTTTAACACTTTAACTACTTGTATAACGAGGTACAAAATATATTATTCCTTGTGTACATTTTCGACCAATCTGTTAGAGTGAAAGTTACTCTACGCTTTCTAACTATTATATTCTATTATCAAGGTATACATGAGTATACATGAAGTAAGGAAAGGTATACATGAGTAAAAAAAAACATAAGGTCAGGTATACATAAGTAAAAAAAAAAAAAAAAAAAATAGATGAGTATACATGAGTAAAATTTTGGCATAAATCTTTGTATTTTTAATAAACAACATTATTCAGAAATTGTTTAAACTAATTAAAAAGATAAATATGATTTAATATCTAAACTTCATAAAGTATTTTGTGTCAAAGTTTAAAAAAAAAATGTTTATGCTTAATGTCAATTTTTAAATTCTATCCATTCAGTCGGAATCACGTGACTATATCGCGAAATCATATTAAGTTGGAGGAAAACAAACTATTCTTTTATATACGCCAAGTCAAGAAAAAGTTATTTAAAAATAACATTATGTTCTACAATTACAATCAAAATAAACAGCTGAAATATGTCTGAATAAAATAAGTATTTTAGATAATTTTACATTTTTACATAGTTTTAAACCTCTGTTTAAACAAAATGATGCCTAATATTGTTGTCTACATATAACATTGTTGTCTACATATAATTTTTGTTGTTTTAGAGTATAAAAAGTACTGATATTTCAATATTTATTTACCAATACTAATTTAGGATGTAAATTAAAAGTAACCCACCAGTAATAAAGTGTGCCGAACAAAGATAAATTTAAAAAAAATTAGTAAACCATTACATGCACTACTATCTACAGTATGATTTATCGCATTCACCCACTTCCTTGCAAATACTTTATCTTTAGGAACTAGAAGTAAGGAAATCATCTTTACTTTATTCATCTTTAGGTTCTTGATTTTTTTTATTTTGTTAGTGCAACCTACTGCACAACAACTTTCTAGCATTTTTTTTTCAAAAATCTCAACAAACCGTTACCAATTTTTTATTATCCTCCGATTCAAGATGGCTAATTATAAAAAAAAACTTTTTAAAACGGAGTGACGTCACTCCGAACTGATGGATTTCACCTTTTTTATATATGGACGTTCTTTATATGAATTAATGAGGGTTTGGTTTACAAAAAGTTTATTTTAAAAAAAGGGGTCTTTATAATACTTTTGTTTCTCTTACAATCTTATTATTTACCAGGAGGTCAGCAATGATCTTTTTAAGAAAATTAAAAACTAATATGAGAAAAGTCATTTTTTTTAATTTGATATATAAAACTTGGTCGATAAGTAAAATAGAAGCCTATCTATAAAGTAGAAGGAAGTCTGAAAAAGAAATCTTTGTAAAATAGTAGGATTTAATATATATATATATATATATATATATATATATATATATATATATATATATATATATATATATATATATATATATATAACATAATAGTTAATTACTACCTTCAAATATATTTACCACAAAAAATCGTACTTTTATATGAAAAATGTACTCTACAAAATAGAGTGCTCAATGTTTTTAAAAGAACAGAGCAATAATAAATTAGTAGAAAATCGCTCATCAGAAATGAATAATCAAATTAATAAAATTTCAATTTATATCAAAATTAAATTACAGGAAGTCATAAATGTCTTAACTACTGTAAATTTTCACACATTTATAGAAAATGCTGAAACTATTATAAAAAGTTTTTATTAGTAATTATTTTTTGAACTCACTTATTTTTATATATGAGCTCACTTATCTTTATACTATAAAAATACTGCATATATATATATATATATATATATATATATATATATATATATATATATATATATATATATATATATATATATATATATATATATATACATATATATATATATATATATATATATATATATATATATATATATATATATATATATATATATATATATATATATATATATATATATATATATATATATGCAAAGTTGTTAACAAGGCCAAAAGTAGCAAAGCCAAGCTTAAGGCCAAGAGTTTTAATGTTAAGGCCAAGATTAAGAGTTTCAAGGCCAAGGCCTACTCAAACATTTTCAAAACCAAAGACTTCAATTTTTGCCTTACGTTAAGGCCAATTATAAATAAAACTGTAAGTAGCAAGTGCTGTGACAATAAAACTATATTTTGGAAAATAGACCAAGTTTATGCGCAGAATTCAACAAAATCAATAAGAATATATATATATATATATATATATATATATATATATATATATATATATATATATATATATATATATATATATATATATATATATATATATATATATATATATATATATATATATATATATATATATATATATATATATATATATATATATATATATATATATATATATATGTATATATAACATAATAGTTAATGACTACCTTCAAGTATTTTTACCACGAGAAATTGTATTATTTTTAGCGGTTCTCGACAGCATCATCATACAGTCGATTACGAGCCCTAGAGTTCTTCTACTAATCCTTGCGTTTGGCAAATTTTATAATGTATTTTTTAGTAAATTTTATAAAATATAGCAGAACGTTGTTTTTTAAATGTAACAAAGAATGCTGTTCTTTAAATGTAACAAAGAGTTAAAAGTAAAAAATGTGTTTGCATAATTGTTATTCGCAAACCTATCACGATCCTAACGGGCACAAGACGCGTTTTAGACGTCTAAAAAATGTATTAAACGTATTAGTTTGCTTATTATATGTTTAAAATACGTCATGTGCTTACACTGGGATTGCTGCAAAACTATGTTAAACTTTTTCTTAGTAAAACAAATGTTGATTAAACTCGTATTTAATAATAAACTTTGTATTGGTAAATATAGCAATATAGCCATTGTTGTATACAGCTATATTGGATATATAGCTGTATACAACAATTTATATAGAACGGACATCTTCTGGCGTAAATAGTTAACGACGTTTTTTTATTCTAAGACTTGAAAAAGAGTTAGATAAGAGTGCTGATAGTTAGGTTCTTATTTCTACAACAGTTAAAAATTTAAAGTTCGCTCACCAGGCAACATTAACTCTAGCTATGACATTTTACAATAAGGTAAATTTACTTGAAATAATTACAATTCATAAAACAATTTTCTTATAAAAAAAAGATTTTTAAACAGTAACTTACCAATATACATTACCATATCTATTAAAAATAACTTACATCTTTATTATTTACAAGCTTTTTTTAGACGAACTTTTACGAATATCTTTTTACGAGGACATAAAAACTTTTTAATTTAAGCTAAACAAAGAAACAAAGACAACAACCACATACACACTTTCAAAAGAGTTTATCGCACTTCGGACGTAATCATTACACGTATACGATAAGTGTAATTTAATAACGACTGTTTTAAATCACGTTTATAGCTTTTGTTTCATTTTTTACAACAAAAATCGATTTTAAAGAGTTATTTATAAATTTGTTGTTTGTAAGTAATCAAGCTGTTAATTTTGAAAATATTTTTCTAAGTTGATTTTTAAGCTAACCCCTCAAAAGTATTGTTAAGTATAATTTTATTTGAAATAGTTCTAAAAAATAAAAGAAATCCACTCCTTTGTATATGTATACTTTAGTGTTGATATCGTGCATGTTATATTAATTAGAGTATATACTTATATTACAAAGTACTTCCACCAAAAAATTCTACACTTATAACTTCTAACAAAACAATCTACACTTACAACTTCCACCAAAACATTCTACACTTATAACTTCATTTATAACGTTTTTTCTATATTTACCTTTATACTGCTTACATATTAAATATATAACGTACCTCCTACTTTAAATATATAACATATCTACTTCTTTAAATATGTAACATATCTCCTTCTTTAAATATATAACATATCTCCTTTTTTAAATATATAACATATCTCCTTCTTTAAATATATAACATATCTCCTACTTTAAATATATAACATACCTCCTTCTTTAAATATATAACATACCTCCTTCTTTAAATATATAACATATCTCCTTCTTTAAGTATATAACATATCTCCTTTTTTAAATATATAACATATCTCCTTCTTTAAATATATAACATATCTCCTTCTTTAAATATATAACATATCTCCTTCTTTAAATATATAGCATATCTCCTACTTTAAATATATAACATATCTCCTTCTTTAAATATATAACATACCTCCTACTTTAAATATATAACATACCTACTTTTACTTCTGCTATTACAAATATAAATTGTTTTTATTTTTCAATATTTATTTAAGTAAATTAGATCTAAAACAGGGCCGCCCTAACCACAGGGCTAAATGGGCTATTGCTCTAAGGCGCAAGCATTTTGGGGGCGGCAACTTTTATTCGCGATATCTATATATTTTTGTTTTTATTAGTTATTTAGTTATTAGTCATTTATTTATTAGTTTTATAAAAATTCATTTTTCTTTTTATTAGTTTTCACATATTTTTAAATTTAAACATTTTCTTAAAATATTTAACTGATTTTTATTTCTTCCAAATGAAAAACGGCACATTTGGAAGTAAAATAAAAATCAGTTAAAAGTTTAAGACATAAATTATATTACTATAATTTATGTCTTAAACTCACTGATCTCTATAATAACTTATTATAGAGATCAGTGCTTAAACTTCGATGGACGGCTTAAATGTAAACAGACCACCTACGTATACTCGCCGTCCGGACGTATTTATTTATCTAAACCAATGATATATTAAGAATAACTTATTTTTAATATATCATTGATCTAAACGTAAATTGTATTATTTTAATAATCCTAATAAAAGATAGGAATGTACAATGGGTCACTGATGCGTACCTTAATAAAGATTAGACGACAAAAATAAAATTGATATGATTTTAGTATTTTTGTATTGTCGACTGAATAAGGTGAATTAAAAGTTAAAAATTAAGTGGAAATTATCAAATTATATTATTATATTCCTTAGGTAAGTGCGTTTCTTTTTACATATATGTTAGCTAAAAATTAATTAATAGTGATAAATATATATTTTTAACAATATTATAACTTAGTTTAACAAAATATTTAACAAATAAACGAATTAATATGTAATATTTTTCAACTGCCCATTTGAAAAATATTGAACTTTTATTAAATCTAGTGATTCAATATATTTCATATAAGTTAATTACTTAAATCACACATTTAAATTATAAATTTAATTTCGGTGTAATGTTTTAATAGTTCATTACATTTTTAATTTGTACAATAACTGGTAAAGCAACCTTTACTTCGTAGCGTTAATTATAAAAACAATTTTTTTTCTATTATGTAGGAAGACTAACCATGGAACATAAACGAAAAAAGTTATCAGGTTTCGCCAACCGTAAATTAAATAAAGAGAAAGAAGCGAGGCAAAAAGCTTTTCTGGAAAAAATTCCTGCATTAAAAAATTTCTTTAAAAAAGGCAAAACACTTTCTATGAGTGTTACACAAGGTGAGCAACACAAAGAAGGAAAAGAAAAAATCAACAACAGTATGACAATAATGCCCAGCAATCAAACGTGAAAGAAAAAGAAGAGGACCAGACACAACAACAAGAAGACCAGGCGCAACAAAACCTGCAACAGCCACAGCCAGAAGATCAAGAAAGAGAATATTTAGGTGAAGATGAACTTAATAAAATGTTGAGTGTTAATTATGCTGGTCCTGCATTATGGGGAAGATTAAGCGAAGATGAAATTATAGATGTAATGAAGAACATATCTAACGTAGAGGTAGATATTCAAAAACTAGACTTTACTGCATCTAAAGTATTCTATAAATCACAGAGCAGGTATGCTACAAAAATAATATTTTATAGACATTTACTAAACGGAAAACAACAAAAAAGAAACTGGCTTTTGTAATCAAATACTTCAGGAAATGTTTATTGCATCCCTTGCAAACTATTTGATAGTGTCAATAATCCATTTACTGCAGGCTTCAACAATGAACATTCGGACTATGAAAATTCAGCCCTTCATAAAGAAAACACATGTATACTTGTGAACAGATCTACAGAAAAATGGAAATATTTCAAAAATTATTCTATTATATCAATAAAAAAAAATACGAATTACTGGAAAAGTATTTTAAAACGTATCGTTGAAGTCATAAAATTTTTAAGTTCAAAGGGTTTGGCTTTTAGGGGAGAAAATCAAACTAATGGTGATAAACATAATGGGAATTATTTAGGGTGCTTAGAACTTTTATCAAAATTAGACCCCATTTTGCAACTACATATTTTTAATTTTGCAAATAAAGGTAGGGGAAAGCGGGGCAACATGGCGAATGGGGCAAGATGGGTTTTCATATAACAACTCAACAAAAAATCTTAAAATTGGATGAAAACGAAACTGTATTTGCATCTTGTATTTCAAAACACCGATTGGCTTTTTGAAATATTATTAACGCAATTTTATACGCATAAGTTTAATTTTTGCTGATAGTTTTACAATAACTCAGGGCTTTCAAAACTTTCGCCATGTTGCCCCGCTTTCCCCTACTAGGAATATTTCTTATTTATCTGCAAATATTTGCAATGAGTTTTTAAAAATATTGGGCAGAAATGTTAGATGTTTTATTATCACGGAATTAAAAGACGCAAAATATTACTCCATTACAGTAGATTCGACGCCCAATATTTCCCATATGGATCAATTAACCATTGTAGTAAGATATGTCAATAAAAATTAAACACCCGTTGAAAGGTTTTTAAAATTTTTAGAAAATACTGGCCATAAGAACGCAGGAATGCAAGACTGTATTTTAAAGCTATTATCTGATTTAGATATTAGTTTGGAAGATTGTGAGAGGACAATCTTATGATAATGCCTCTAATATGTCGGGTATATAATATTCTATTTAATTATTCTAATTTTAATACGTGCCTCCAAGCACGTATTAAAATTAGAAACAATCTTGCCATTTTCGTGCCCTGTGCTGCTCCTTCCTAAAATTTAGTTGGACAATCGGCAGCTGAATGCTGCGTACAAGCAAATAAATTATTTTTATTTCTACAAAACTTATATAACTTTTTTGCTGCGTCAACATCAAGATTTGAAATTAAAAAAAAAAAAAAGACAGTTCGACGAAAATACGTCGGAAGAAGTACAATTTGATGCAAACGACGAATTCTGCATAAACACATAATATGCTATTATTGATAAAATTCTATCAGAAGTATAAAAGAGAAAATGCGCATATGTTAACATTTATTCAACATTCGGGTTTCTGGTTAACTTGAAAAATATAAATGAAGACATAATTAGAGATAATACTGCAAAGTTGTGCGAAATATATCAGACTGATTTAGAAAATAACTTTATTGAAGAATGCCTACATTTAATACATGTGAATTTACTTGTAAATACCAAAAATATATCTACCCCAGAACTAAGTTTAAAAACAATAATCGAGTTAAAAATTGAATCTACTTATTCAAACGTAACCACCGCACTGAGCATATTGTTAAGTATTGCCACTACAAACTTCAGTAGCGAAAGATCATTTTCAGCAATCAAAAGAATAAAAAATTACTTACGATCTTCTTTGGGACAGAGGAAACTCAATGATTTAAGTATTTTATCCATCGAGAGAGATTTATTTTAAATACTAGTGATATTATTGATCAGTTTGCCAAAGAAAAAGCGAGGAAAATAAATATATAAGTTATATTTGTTTAGATTATGGTTTATATTTGTTCTTAAATGTTTTTTGATGAAATTAAATTTTATTTTTGTTTAGTATGAAAGTAATAAATAGATTTTTTCTAGTTCTGACACTTTTGTATAATTTTTCCGGACACCCCGCTCCACTTTGCCACTCTGTGTATTTTCTTTGGAAGAGGGGCATATTATTTTTAGTAGCCCAAGTTCGCCGAATTTCCTAAGACAGCCCTGATCTAAAAACGTTAATTAAGACGGCCCTGATCTAAAAACGTTAATTAAGACGGCCCTGATCTAAAAACGTTAATTAAGACGGCCCTGATCTAAAAACGTTTATTGTTCTTCTACTAGAGATTATTTTTATTATTCGATATTTATTTAAATAAACTGTAAACATTTATCTTTATTAAGCTACTTAGCCAAACCGTGTGCTATTTTTCTCAGGGGGCCAGGGAGGCTCTGACCTGTCTCAATTTTTTTTATAAAGAATTTTTTTTAGAAACTGGCGATTGTGCTCCACTTCGAAATCCCATAAATAAACAAATGTTGTAAAAAGAATAATTATGAAACAGTTTATTAAAAATATATACTTAAAATAAAACGGTTATACCACAAATATAAAATAAAACAGTTATACCACAAATATAAAATGAAACAGTTATATCACAAATATAAAATGAAACAGTTATATCACTAATATAAAATGAAAAAAGTTTTATCATTAATTTTTAATTTTCAAAAAGAAAGTGACATTACTATAAACAATCGTGTAGTATGTAATCACAATCATAAGTAATTGTGTACTCAAATATTTAAAGTAAAAACATTTTCAGTAAAACAAACTGTTCAAATAACGCACTCAAAGTCTTATATAAACATAGGTGAACAGAAAAATAATGCGATGTCAATATTTGACCTTTGCTTCAATTTGTCGCCTTATCGTATTTATAAGCATGATCTTGTATTTATAAACAGATCTCGTATTTATAAACATGATCTTGTACAATCTATTAAAGTTTACTCGATAATATCAGTATTTGATTACAATTTTAAACGCAAGAAAATTTAAAAATTTATTTAAACAATTCTAAATTGCTTTTCTCAAAAGTTGACTACTAAAACATTATACAAATATCTTTTTTTTTTAAATAACAATACAGAGAACTACAATAATTTAGGAAATTTAAACCAACATTTTTGACTGTCGGTTAAGATTGGAAACATTAAGCTAACGATCTTCTTAAGTATTATTACTGCGTTATTTAGCAAATATTTAAATTCACGTTTTTATTTTATTCAACAATTATTTGGATTATCGGTTCTTTTGATTTTACGAATAGCTAAACATTTTATATTTAACCTTTTTGAGATTAGTTTACATAAAATCATGGTAAAAGTTAAGATGTAATACATGCTTTATATCATTGTATTTATTGCCATAAACCATACTTAACTAGTTTGTAATTAATTATGTAATTAGTGTTGTATTTTTTATTTTGAACATTGATTTTCAGATTTCTTCCTGTCTTCGCGTTTTTGGTCATTGTTGTTTTTGCAATTATCTTAGGTCTTGAATTTGGGTTAAGAAAAAAAAAGAAAATCCATCAGAAAAAGAATTACTATGAAAACGGCGCCGTTGCGACAGACGCCTTAAAATGTTCAGAGGTTCACATTTTTTTTTAATTTTTTTTTATAATAATACTTTGCGCTGCTACTGAAAGTCTTCCTAAAGGAAAAGAACAAGGTTTAGTTGACCCTTGATCCAATTGTTTTAAAACTAGCAACTTTACAAGTAAGACTAAAGCATAAAAGACATGGTATATTTTTAATTCCTCTTTACATTTTATAAGAAGAATTTTTCGAAATTTATCATAAAATACAAAAGTTAAATGTCATTCATTAGGACCACAGTTGTCGATGTATTTCCAATTCTTGCTATTATAAAGCTTTAACTGACACCAAACTTTAAACTTTTGTAATCACGAGATTACAAAAACATGTTTTTGCGATCACAACAAACATGTTTTAACACGAGTTTTTAAAACTTAACACCTAACAAATGGCAATTTAAGGTAAAATTGATATTTTCACATTAACTCAGATAACATACTACGTTGTATCAATGCTTTTGACATTGTTTCAACGTTGACTCAATGCAGTGTGCAAGCTTGGGACCTGGTTTTATTATTGAAAACTCTAATTAGTTTTTAGCACATTTTTAACAACTTAAAACTTTTGTTGCGAGAAAAGAGTAAAAATTTAGATAAGAAGATTGATATACCTTCCTTAGAAATCGCTAAATTTTTTGAAAATTTAAGAAAATCACATTTCTTTAAAACTTATGAGCAAGTGCAAAATATTTAACTTTACCATAATATTTGTAAACTTTTGTACAATTATTTCTAATGGTAACTTATAAGCATAGTTATGCTTAATGAAAAATTCTTTTGTTAAATTGAAAAGTTGAAGTTTAAGTTAGTTAAATTACCTAGTATAAAAAATTTGAAAGCGTCAAAACGAAAACGTTTGGCACATTAGCAAATAGTACTTTAACTTTGCTTTTTATAACTTTAGCTTTGCTTTTTATAACTTTAACATTGCTTTTTTAAAACTTCAACTTTGCTTTTTATAACTTTATTTTTGCTTTTTATAACTTTAAGTTTGCTTTTTATAACTTTAACTTTTCTTTTTATAACTTTAAGTTTGCTTTTTATAACTTTAAGTTTGCTCTTTATAAACTTATTAACAACACGTTTTTTGAATCGATTTAAGTACTTTCCAGGTTGTAGCTATATTTTATATATAATCACCATATTAAAGTGATCTACCTACAAGCTTGCAGAGAGCATAAAAAACTTGGGATGTTAGCGGCTGTAACTACTTTTTTTTTTGTAAAAACTTTTTTATTGCGCTTTTTTTTTTCGACCTAGAATTTGATCAAAGTACTGTTTTGCCAACGAATTTGTAACTCTAGGAGGAGATTCGGCACGCAATTTACTACTTTTCTACTAATTTATCTTTGACCCAATTCATTTAAATTTAATTTTTGTGAATTAACTTTAGTTTTAAACTTTGTAAATTTTGTGAATAAACAAAAATCACAACACAT
Organism: Hydra vulgaris; assembly: GCF_022113875.1. Lineage (NCBI taxonomy): Eukaryota > Metazoa > Cnidaria > Hydrozoa > Anthoathecata > Hydridae > Hydra > Hydra vulgaris. The sequence continues at coordinate 28,108,252 of NC_061159.1, read as the reverse complement.
TTAAATGTTATTGGAAAATTGCAAAATAATAATACATATTTTTTTTATTATTAATTTTATTTATTTTCATGCTATATATTTTTATACAATACTCTTATATCTGAAGATGTTGTTGGCTTAGCATAGGAATAGCCACAAATAGTCATTAAGAATAATCCAAAGTAGCGTCCGTTATTGACCAACATTTGCGTACCGAAGTACTACTCAAGCTGTTTATATTGAAATGGAGAATTTATAAAAAGAAATGCCTTTTATTTTTAAATGAAAATTGAGACATCCGATTAGAATAAAATCATTTAAAATAAAGAACTTTCAACTTATCCGAGTTTTTAGCTAACGAGAGATTTTGATATAGACGTATCAAGAAAGGTTTAAAGGTCTTTGAACTAAAGGGATTTCATTTTGAAATATAAAATCGTTTTTATTAAAAAAGGTTTTTATTAAAAAAGGTTATTAGGTACTTTTTTTATCTATATGGCAGGTAATCTCATAACTATCGCTTATGAAAGTTAACTTTTAAAATAAAAAGATATTTATATTTGCATATATTTTAACATTATAGATTGGTCGAGATGTTCTTATTGAAGGAGGCCACGCAGTTGATGCTGCTATTGCCAGTTTGTTGTGTACTGGAATAGTTAACCTACATTCTACTGGTATAAGTGGTGGAGGTTTTATGAGTGTATACAATCGAAAGCTTAAACAAAGTTTTGTCTACAACTACAGAGAAGCAGCACCTGGATCACTTCGCGCTGACGCTTTTGACAAAAATGTTACTTTGAAAAACGTAGTTATGTTGCGTTATTTGAAAAATATTTATGGCTAAAAATATTTATTAAAAATACTTATAAATTTTAAGTAGCAAAATGAGTTATTATTTGTCTATAACCTTTTATCATATTTATTATTCTAACTATATTATTTATACTAATAATTTCAATTATATAACATTTTATTATAGGTGGTTTAGCCGTTGGTGTACCAGGTGAACTTCGTGGTCTCCACAAAGCACACCAAAAATTTGGAAAATTAAACTGGAAAAGACTTGTAACACCTTCAATTGAGTTAGCAGAAAAAGGTTTTTCAATGGGTAATCATATGTATAAAAATATGATTGATATAGAAACTAAAAAATACTTAGAATTGGATCCAGGATATAGGTTTGGTTATACATTATTATTAATATATTATTAATTGTTATTAACTGTTATATTACCTTTTTATAATCTTTTTTTCAAGAAAATTTACTTAAAGTTCAGGCTTTTTGGTTTGTATATATTTAAATTTTGAATAAATTAAATTTATTTAGAGAGAATATCAGAAATACTTTTATATATTAAAAATACACATACTCGTTATAATTTTTGATTTTTAGAGAAATTCTCATAAACAAAAATGGTTTGTGGAAAAAAGAAGGTGAGATTATTGTTCTTAAAAAATTAGCAGAGACACTTCGCAAGGTTCGTGACGATCCAGACGCACTTTATACTGGTGAGCTCTCGCAAGGGTTTATAAATGATGTAGTTGCACATAATGGAAATATGACGCTTAGTGATCTAGAATCCTATGAAGTTAAAGAAGAAACTCCAATTGAAATGAAGCTTGGAAATTACACCTTGTACACAACACCTTTACCAGGTGGAGGCACCGTGTTGCTGTCTATTTTAAAGATTCTAAAAGGTTTAGTAAACAAGTAGTTTTTAAATTTTTTGTTTGTATCAGAACTTTATGGTTTTAATGTCTTAATGGCCTTAGTTATATTATAGTTTGGATTGATTTTTGCATATGATAATCCATGATTGATGATTATATTGACATTAAAAGGGGTATGATGGGTCTCAATGTTTTTTAAAATTTTTTTAAAAAAGAATTAAATTTTTGTTAAAAGTTTTATAACAATTTTTGTTTCACAACTTGATTAAGGTTTTGAAATCCTACTAAATTAGAGTTGCCAGATGTCTGGCTTTTACGTTCAAGAATACAGTGCCGACGCTATAAAATTTTTATAGCGTCGACACTGTATTAATTAAAAATATTTATTTTTATTAAAAATAAATATTTTTACTGTGTTTTCCTTCGCTAAAACTGGACATCTGGTACACTAACTAAATCAATTTAATTTTGGATCCATTTAAGCAGAGACTATTTTTTATGTTTATAAAAGCATAAATTACTATTTAAAATTTTATTACGTTTTGTAACTAATACTTGAAAATTATAAAAAAATGAAATATTTTTTTGACGTTGCGTGAGTGGCGTTTCATGAAATATTTAGTGTTTGCAACTTTTGATATCAAGGCGTGTTAGCTGTTTTTTTTCTAACCAACGACTAAAAAACGACGTAAAAAAAAACAAAGTTATTTAATATTATCTTAAAAAAGGGCAAAAAAGTATTAATAGATTTTAAATTTATTTAAAAATCATTGACTTTTAAAAGTCAAAATCATGTAAAGCAAACAACTCTCTTTTTTTAAAAAATATTTGCCAAACGTCTGAGTGACAAACGCCCTGTTTTCCACTATTACATTATGAATACATTTTATTTACTTTCATACTTAAGTATGAAAGTAAATAAAATATATTCAAAAATTAAGGAATAAAATATATTCATAAAAGCAACTAAAATATATTCATAAATATTGGAATTTAAACATGGTGATACTTTAGCATTGGGCGTGGCGAAAGATGGGGGAGAGGGGAAAGAGCTTACAAACAAAACTACAATAACTACAGATTTTCAACAAAACTTTGAAATTTGACAAAGTTGACAATGACGGTAAACTTTTTTTTTAAAGGAGAAATTTAAATTTGTATTTATGTGTTAAAATGTTTTTCGGCAAATACTTGTATGGCACCCACTCCCCACTTAAAACCTACTCGCACCGGCCCTCCATTCAAAGATGAGTATGCATTAATATCTCTAGTAATGTCGACTGAACTTCAAATGACAGACGTACATCCATTCTTAATATAGATATAAATGACATCATGTTTTCCTAACTTGTCTATACTCTACAAAATCGACTTGACTCTTCCCTTTACATCTTTTTATGATGAGAATAGTTTCAGTAGACTAAAGATTAAAAATTGTCTGTGATCAACAATATATTTTTGGAATGATATTAATTTTAATCGACTGTGAGCTTGCAGAGAGGATTGACTTTGAATTATCAATAAATCATTTTGCTTTAACCCAGCGGGAACAGACGTCACAAGTCCATATAATGTTCTTAAAACAACCAACAAATGCTCTGTTTCCGCTGGAAATGAAATCTCGCAGAAAAAAATTTGTATAAACTAACAGGAAAGTAAATTTCTTAATGCTTGTTTTCAGTAATACATATACCGTGTAAATATATTTATTAAGCCCTTTTCCGCTTCTCCAAAGCGCAAAAAGTTCTGAATGGAGAACGGCCTTTAGGGTTCGGCAAATGCATCTGCGCAGATCTGCGCAGACATAATATGCGCATATCTGCGCAGACATCGGCGCCGACGTCTTCGAAGACAGTTTAAAGGATACGAAAAATTTAAATTATGATAAAAAAATTACTTCAGACATTTGATTCAGATAATTTAATTATCTGATAATTCAGATAATTTAATTATCTGAATCAAATGCCTGAAACTAATTATTTTTTTAAATTTAATTTCAGACAATATTTAATAAAATAATTTCAGACATTTTGAAAAACTCGTAAAAAGTAGGTAATTATCTACTTTTTACGAGTTTTCATTACTTGTCTGTTTCTTTTTTGTTAGAGCTACATATAATCCATCGATATAAACTTTTTAAAGTGTTTCTTACTACAATTTAAAGTGATTTAAAATAAAGAAATCGCGTATTTTTGTCATAACAAATATTTAAAATGGAAAACATTAAAATTTCGAATTATTTGACAAATCTTGTCAAAGATGCACTTGTTTAGCATGTAACAAAACTGTTCAATGGTCGAAGGAACGCCTTGCAGCGCATAAAAGATCAACATGTCAAAACGCCAGTGTCGAGGAAAAAAGATTGTTTTTTAAGCGTAATTATGAATCGTCACATCTGATCAATGACTCTCAGCAACTTCCGTCTACGTCTGATTCACCGATGCAGCGTGTACATCCACCGATTAATGAAGAGCTCAAAAATGATATCGACAGAAAGCTTGCAAATTTCTTTTACCGTACATGTATATCATTTCGTTTAGTGGAATCGGAGGTCTTTAAGGATTTTGTGAAGTCGCTCAATCCATCGTACGCATCTGTCATCCCGAAAGCTAAAGCTTTATCAGGATCTCTGCTCGACAAACAATACACAAAATGTTCTATTTATGTAAATGAAATTTTGAATTCTGAAACAAACTTAACATTGATGTCTGACGGCTGGACGAACATAAGAGGCGATCACATAGTGAATTTTTGTGTTAAAGCGCCCGAGCAGAAGCCTTTTTTTTACACCTCGATAAATACATCCGGAATCATTCAAAATTCATCTGCAGTTGCTGCAGCAATCTTACAAGTTATTGAAAAGATTAGCTCACAAAAATTTACCAGTTTCATAAGCGACAACGCTCCTGTAATGAAATCACCGTGGAGGATCATCGAGGAGAAACATCCACACATCTCGGCTAGCGGATGCGGAGCTCATGGAGTCAACTTGCTTGTGAAGGACATAGTTTCTACAATTGAGGCCACAAAAACAGTCAAAGATGCAGAGAAAATCATCAAATATGTGAAAAATCATCACATTGTGAAAGCAAAGTTTGCAGAAAGACGTTTCAAGACATTGTGAAAGACGAATTGCAGCAAATATTTCTCTTTAATTGTCCATGCCTGTATCTACACGATGGTTTAGTTATTATAAATCAATGAGCAGTCTCCAGCTATTAAAATACGTTCTTATTAAGTTGGTAGACGAAGAAAGTTTATTACTGAAGAAAATTCAACCAAAGAATACATCTGCTGCTGTTATGGCGTTGATAAAATCTAACCCATTTTGAGACCGTCTCTCTAAGCTTGTCAAAAGCATTGAATTTCCTTCCAACGCGATCGGAAAGCAAGAAAGTGATACAGCTCCATTGTCTTTCGCGTATGATTACTTTGGTCAAATGTACCATTTATATATAAACGATAAAGACATACAACAAAAAGTGCAATCTCGCCTCGATTTTCTCTTTACATTATGTATTGGAATTGCTTTCATATTAACGCCCAAAAATGCTGCAGAAGGTTTATATTTGAATGAAGATAAAACCAATTTTATCACTGCTACAGTTGAATTCGCCAAAAAGATCAAACCTGAAATTGCTGCCACTGCTGAAAATGAATTGATTGCTTATATAGGAGAAATTTCTGTGCTGCCTGAGAGAAGAAAGGAAACAATATTCAAGATGAACTCGTGAAATTATTGGAACATTATCGGTCGCGATAAATATCCTGCTCTTTATGAAATTGCTAAGCCTATTAACAAAATGATCTGCTCATCGGCTACAGCAGAAAGAGCTTGGTCGACCTTTCGATTTATTCACTCGCGACTAAGAAATCGTCTTACGAATGAAAGAGTTGAAAAGCTAGTATTCTTGTATACCAATAGCGTGCTGATGGACACAAATGACAAGACTGATTACATTCTTGAAGAAGGTGCAATTCTCAATGAAATTGAATGTCAAGAAATCACCGAATAGGCGCCAGCATTATATATTTTTATTACTGTAAGAATCTTTGAAAACTCCTATTGTTACTAATCACTGAATTTATAATAAAGTTAAAAGATTACTTAAAACATTTTTTAAGTTTAAAACTTTTTTTGTTGATTTTAATAAATCGTCAGTAATAATAATATCTGCGCAAATCTGCGCCGAGAGAAAAACCTTAGTATATTTTAGCAGTAATAATAAATTTTGTCAGCGCCGACGTCTGCGCAGACAAATTACAATGTCTGCGCAGATCTGCGCCGACAGTGCGAACTCTAATATTTATAAAAAACCAAACTATTAAATGTTTCTTTTTTTTTAACGATAACTGTTAATCAAAGTAAACTTAGTAAATTCAAACCTTAGATTGTTTAGTGTCTTAAACGTACTTAAAAGTTATGATAAAAGATTTTTTTTTTGACACGTTTACGTTTGTGAAAAATTAAGATATTTAATATATCATAACTTTGCGAAGAACTGAGATATTTAGAATATCATAACAAGAAGTGATTGAGAAAAATATCGTCTGTCTATTGCAGACAATATTTTTGATTTAATTTAGCCTATAATATATCTATAATATGAAAATTTTTTATCTATTTCTAAAGCAAGAAACTTTGTATATTTTTCTCGTTTTATTGTTTGATGATTAATGAGCAACTCCGGAATTTTTAATGAAAGATTTATTGATTGACCAGATTTATGAAAAAAAATTTAACCCGTTAGCAGTCCATGCCGTATTATTACGCAAACAAGTGGTTTCCAAATGTCCATGCCGTAATATTACGGTTTTATGCATCTCTTTATATATTTTTTCTAGTTCCGTAGTAATTACGCGTCACAAAATTTATTACTACATAATTAAAGAGCTTTTATTTCATTAATTCACTTTTACACGTGTTCACTTTAACTTTAAATATGACAAATAAGCAAGTTCTTTCAGTGAAAAAATAATTATCAAGTAAATATTTACTCACGAAATGATAGAAAATTATACATTTGATGAATCAATAATGAAAAGATATATTTGATGAATGATTATTGAAAATAATAATAAAAGATTAATTCTCAAAGAAGGTGTGTGGTATGTTACAAACACAACATTCGAAAAGATTCAAGATATGAATGCGTAGATTCTAAACTGTAGAATCATTTGTGCAGCTCCTTGCTTTTCTAATTATCATACAAAAAGTCAATATTACTAAATAAATTTTTAAAATTTTGTGTTTATGTAGTATAATTTATATACGGTGGGTATGAGTATTAAGGCCCAGCAGGTAATAAGGCCCACTAATCCAAACTAGGGGAAAATATAAAATGTGAAACTTTTTATCTGGTTTTATTATTGGCAACAAAAAAGTCTTTCTTTATCGTTTGTTCGACAAAGCAAGATTACTTCGTTGGTTCCGTCAGTAGTTGCTCAAAACTAACTTTTAAGATACGTACGTAAGGTACGTAAGGTACGTAAGGTACGTAAGGTACGTAAGGTACGTAAGGTACGTAAGGTACGTAAGGTACGTAAGGTACGTAAGGTACGTAAGGTACGTAAGGTACGTAAGGTACGTAAGGTACGTAAGGTACGTAAGGTACGTAAGGTATGTACGTACGTACATATTTAAAAATTTTAAAATATTTTATAATGCTTCTATTTTTTTCAAGTTCATTTATTTGCATTAAGTATTTATTCGTTATCATTACTCAACATGTAATATTTATGCACGTGTTGAAACAAAAGAATACTTTATCGATAAACATGGCAGGTCCAAAGCGTGTAATAAAGCCCACAAAAAATTACATATCTAGATATCTAAATATGGTTTCAGTCGATCAATCAAGTCCCTCAACAGCTCCAGTTGATCAACCAAGTCCCTCAACAGCTCCAGTCGATCAACCCGAAATGAATCTTAATGCAAGTTTCACTGATATAATGCTGAGTCCTGCTAAAAAGAAAAACATGGCTATGGTCGGCCGCAAAAAAAGTTTTAACTATGTTGTTAAAGCCCTGACGAAAAAAAATCTTCTACCTCTAAAGCTGTTAATAAAAAGAATAAGGGCAAATAAAAAGCAAATATAAAGAAAAGTAAGTCTGTAAGCGTGGATGTGAATGATTGGTTTTGTTCGTTGTGCCAGCAAATGTCTGTGGAAAATATGCGACAATGTTGTAAATGTAAAGTATGGTGACCATCAGGCGTGACCATGGGGTATGATTTTGAAGAAGAGGAAGAGTTAGTATGTCCAATCTGTAAATCAATGATTTTCTTTGTAACATTTTTTTATTGAATTTTTAAATTTTCTGTTGTAATTCACTGTTGCATAAAAAATTGGTTCTTTTGAAGTATATAAATATGCAAGATTACTTATTATTTTATAAATGTGAGATAAACTATGCATTAAAAGAATGTTTCATAACTTTTTTCTGTTTTTTTTTTTTTTGTTTTTATTTTTTGTATTTTTTACATGGGCTTTATTACTCCTTTGGGGGTAATAAGGTCCACTTGTTAAAGTGAAAAAAAGGCCTGTTAAAAAAACATGAATAACTTTTATTATAATTATTTTCTCAATAACATTTTTACATCAAAAAATGATTAATCTTAAGCAGCAATCAAAAATATTTTTTCAAACTTAATTTTTAAGGCCTTGATGACCAAAAGTCTGTTAGGTGGGCCTTAATACCCATACCTACCTTATTCTTAAACTTGAATAATAACATTTTATAGTGTTTAATAATGGTAAAAATAGTAAAAAAGCTTTATTTATTCTATTAGTAAAAAAACACAATGATTTTAAAAACACGAGGCATTTAGAGAGCACTTCAAAAAAGAAAAAAGCTGGACTAATAGCAACTGTATTTAAAAAAAAACACCGGACTGTTAAAAGGTTAATCATAAGTTAACGTTTTTCAGTTCAGTATTCATTGCGGCAAACATTGATTTTAAATGATTATGTTTGTAAAAAAAAAATTTCAGCATACATTATTAAAAATACTATAGATGACGACCTATACATATCATTGATATAATTTAAAAACAAATAGTCCTGGAATTGAACTCTTAGGGGCTTCTTACTAATGGCAAACTGTTTACTTCGTCTTTTTAAAATGTGCGTTGTACTTAAAAATTTGTATTTAAAAAAGAATATTTTACTAGTACTTAAAAAATGAAAACTTTTGAAAATTTTTTTTTTATTAGACAGCCTGGTTTATGTCGGCATAAATATTACAATTTTTTAAATTCAAATGCATGCTGTTTCTATGGGTATTTTTTTTAATTAACTTTTTTTTAAGATATTTTTTTACTTTTGGGGTCTGGAACACACAGAGCAAACTGATTCAGAACTCGTTTTGTAAGACTTTTTGTCAATGAGTTTTGCCCAGTGGGCATGCATCGTCCGGGGAACGTCCGTCAAACGTCTTACAAAGGTCCTCCACGACGAGTTATGCCCACTAGGTGGATTATGCTCACTAGGTGTATTGCTACAAAATTTAGCTTTATCAAATAGCTGATCTTTCTCAAAATGAAGGACACATTTAAAGTCACTTTTCTTAGCAATCATAATTTGTTTACTTTTAAATTGTAACTCTGGATTTTTTTATCTAGTTGTTCTTGATAATTTTTAGTTGGTGGATATAATCAATAAAGTAGAATATTTTCAGTTTGTAAAACATATTAACCATAGTTTTTTCTTAAACTCTTTTAAATAACATAAAAAAGCTGGAGTCTCACAAATATCTAAAATAGCTTTTCGTCGGCTTTGATAGAATTTTGCAAAAAAAGCGTTCAAAGTATCATTTTGCAAAAAAACGATTTTTAACACCTCAGACCTCTTGGTTTTGAACCTTAGACCTCTAAAAAAATTTTTATAAGCCATTAAGAAAGCAAATTTCTTAATTCTCGTTTTTAATAACATGTCTAATGTATATACGTTTTCAAATAACAGAATCATTGAGGTGATGTAATGGTGATGTAATAAAAATGTTTCAATCCGTTGAACATAAATCAAATTTAAAAATATCAATCAAAAATTAAACATCAATCCGCCACTGTTTTTAACTATTTTATTAGTGTTTCCTTATTTTTTAACAATCAGTTATAATTATAAACAGTTTCAAATTAAACTTTAAAAAACAAACTTAAACAGCATGGTTTTTATTGCTAATGAAATTAAAAACATTTATCTCTTTGCTATTCTAACACCCATTAGTCTCTAACAGCTCTTGGATCCTAAATCTGACTTTAAGTTTATTAGGGACCCTAATCTTAAATCTAATCTTAAGTTTATTTAAGGTTAGATTTAGGGTTAGGGTCCCAAGTTACCTTACTTCTATATCCTAAGTTACCTAATTCCTAAGTTACCTTACATTTAGTTACGCCTATCTTAACATGTCATTCAATGTGTGTACATTTATTTACACTCATCACTTTGTCAGTCGACGTATGCACTGGTAAGGGTGGAGGTTATCATTGCTCACAATAATTTGTTTAACAAACAAGTTTAAAAAAATACTTATAAATTAACTCATTGCGTTAAATTATTTTTGTTTTGGGAAAGCAAAACCTTAGAAGTGCAGGTTTAAATTTGCAGGTTTCAATTGGACAAAAGAAGATTTTACAACATTTGATAAAAAGGTTTTAAATTACCATCGTATGGTGGAAGCTTTCAAGTTCAGTTACGCAACGCGACCTTTCTTAGGCGATCCAGATAAAAATCCTTCAGTTAATCGGACTGCTTTTAACAAGGTAAGAAGTGAAAATATTTTAATTTCTTTTCTTTTTTTTTCTTTTTTAATCAAATAAAAAAAATTTTGATTCTAATCACAAAGAATTTTAAAAAAAGCTAATATTTTCTAACTAAAATTTTATAATTTTAGGTTTTAAAGAAAATTAATTACATCAAAATTTTTAACAAAATTTTTTTTGATGGTCATAGTTTTGACAATTTTTTTTTTTGTTTTTTCTAGATAAATTAAAATACACTGCTATTTTTCTTTGTTATTATCATTATACTAAATATTATTATAAAAAAATTTTTGAAACATTAAAATCTTAAAATATACTGAATATGGCTACCAACTTGTATTGCTCATACTGACTCACTTGTTTAGTTAATTCATACATTTGTACTGGAACCTGAAAAATTCATACATTAGTATTGAACCCTGAAAAATTCAAATATTTGTATTGAACCCTGAAAAACCAGTAGTTCATTTAAAACATTAATGATCAGCCACAGAAAGTAATTATTAGTTTTGTGTAATGAAGAATGCTGATTGGCTAAAGGTTTTCATTTTACAGACATTGCATGTTTTGATGAAGATCATTAATTTTTTTTTTATAAAAAATCTTGGTGCAAGAATTAGTGTACTACAATCTTAAAAAAAGAATTAGTGTTCTACAATCTTAAAAAAACAACATTTAACAGATAAAATTTTATTGATAGTTTTTAAATCTTTATTTAAACCGTCAAAAAAGTTAATAAAATCCGGATGGAACCTAGTAACTTATTATTATTTTTAATTTAATGTTGTACCACCTTAGCTAATACATTTTAACACATTATTATTATTATTTGATATTATTTTTTGAACTTCTATAAATCCATATAAAATTTTGTAAATTAACAATGAATCAAACGGACAAATAACGCCTCAAGATATTTGATTTATATTATTATTGAGTTATTGTATTGTCGTGGATCAATCAAGCGAATTGCTAATCAAGCGAATTCGGAGATCTGGGTTTAAATAATGATAATGAATATTTTAGTTTTGTAATATTCAAATATTTGAATAATAAGAATTTAAAATGCCGCAGCGGGGTGTACGTACATCAACTGAAGGTTTATGTTTTGCTTGACATTCTTTTAAGAATCAAGAAAAATATTTTTCTAGTTTTAAAACTTAAAAAATTAAAACAAGTTGCTTCAAAAAATACTCCTCCCCTGTAACAAATCATCACAAGAAAACTAACCCCTCCTCCTTATTCATTGAGTGAATTATTTTGTGGACGACCCCTAAACAAATGTTTATTGTTTAAAATACTTGTTTTTAGTTAATTGCTGATATTTTGGATGATAATCATGCAGAACAAAAACGATTAAAAATTAATGATTCTGTAACACGAGAAAATAAATTTTACAGTAAGTTTTTTACAAACACTCAAGATTCGGGAACTACACATGTTTCAGTCATTGATAAAGAAGGAAACGCAGTTTCAGCTACTGATACAATAAATTATGCGTAAGTAAAGTATGAATAAAGCTTTTTCACGTATGTATGCATATATTTAAATGAATTCAAACAAAAAAGAACTTTGTATGTAAAATTTATCTATGTATTTAAATTTGTTTATTTTATGTATTTAAATTTTTTAAAATTCAAAAACATAAATAAGTTATTATGATTAGAAGCTGTTGTTTTCGCCATCTTTTTTTTTAAATCATTTTTATATTTGGCAGTAACTTAGTTATTTATGTTTTGCAAATTCGCCAATCAACATTGGAAACGCAGTTTATACTGGGCTACACACAGGATTTTTTGATGTTTCAGATATGACACTTTCATTATTATTATTTATTTCATTATTCGTATTGTGCTAACTTCAAAGTTAAGTATGTTCATTCCTATGCCAAATGAGGAGGTTTTAGAAAAATTGCGATTATGGAGGTCTGAAAAGAAACATATCCTTAAATTTTAGCCCCCTTGCCCAAAGGTGAGGGCAGTTATTTAGTCAAATTTAAAACTTCACTACTTTATTCTAAACTCATCTAATCTAATTTCACCTAAATTCATCGGCCAATTTTAAATTTCATTTCAAAATATTCTAAATTACAAAAGTTATTACTATGCAAAATTTACAACCCCCTCGTCTTGAGAAGGTCAAAAAGTTTTCATGGTTATAACTTTTGTAATTTATAATATTTTTGAATGAAATTTAAAATCTGTCAATGAATTTAAATTCTATATAAAATAGTTAAGTTTAAAATTTTACTACATAACTGCCCTCACCATTGGGCAAGGACGGGGGGCTAAAATTTTAGGATATTTTTGTTCCCAGGCCTCCATATCAATTTTTTTCCAAACCTCTTCATTTGTCATAGGCATGAACATACTTAAGTTTGGAGTTAGCACAATACGTGAAAGTGTCATATCTGAAATATCAAAAAAATCCTGTGGGCGGCCCTGACTTTATACGAACCTATAACCTAAACTATTTTAAGAATAATAAAAATGCAATAAGTTTATTTAGAATAAGAGTTTTGTTTTCTCATCTGTTTCTAATAATACCATTGACAAATAATTGTTCTACATTTTTTCAAGAACAATTTTTATCTTATTACTATTTTCATTTTCAGTTTTGGTGCGAAGTTTTGTTCGGTGACGTCTGGTATTTGCTTTAACAACGAACTCGCTGATTTCTTTATTAAATCCAATGTTATTGAGAATTATCCAACTACAGCAGCAAATTTTCCCGGACCAGGTAAACGTCCTTTATCATCAACATGTCCGACAATAATTGTTAACAACGAAGGAAATGTAGTAATGATAGTGGGTGGATCTGGAGGAACTAAAATAACACTATCAACTGCGTGGGTATGCCCTTTTTTTTAAAAAAAATTAAATTTAATAAATAAATTGTCTAATGAATTAAACAAAACAATCTTAAAACTTTATTAGGTCATTATGAAAGTTCTTTGGCTTGGTTACAGCTTGGAGGATGCAATCAATGATGTTCGGGTATATCACACCTTTTCGCCGAGCTATATCCAATCAGAAACAACCTCAAATTTTAAAATACCAATTAATCTGATGGAAGGTCTGAAAAAAAAAGGACATAAATTTAAAGATTCAACAAGACATTCTGTGATTCAAGGGATTTACGTTAAAGATGGTAAAATTTATGCAAAGTCAGATCCGAGAAAACAAGGGGAAGCTGCAGGGTATTGAAATGCATTATAGTAAAAGGAAATTTATATCAATACATAATAATACTTTTTTACTTTATTTAAAAGAATTTTTCTATTATGATTTTGATAATAAAGGTACAAGATAAATAATTTTTTAAAACATTTGAAATTATTTGATAATATTTGAAAGCTTTATTCAACGGAATTTTAAAATTTACAAGCAATCTTAATTTTATTTACAAACAATGTTATTATTTTTTATTTTTTGCTAAGTTTTTTTTTTTTTGAAAGAAACTAAAATTCAAAAATAAGAATCTAGAAACCAAAACCAATATATATATATATATATATATATATATATATATATATATATATATATATATATATATATATATATATATATATATATATATATATATATATATATTGGTTATAAAATATTTCAATATATATACAATATTATACTGTATATATATATATATATATATATATATATATATATATATATATATATATATATATATATATATATATATATATATATATATACAGTATCGGACAAAAGTGCAACCAAGTAAGATTGGTTTTGAGGTTGAGACGACCAATCCATCACAAATAGGTGGTTGTCTTGAAACCACTGCTTGACTACTTTTGCAGTGTTTCGGATCGTTGTCTTGCTGAAAAAACCATTTTATTGGCTTATTCCATTCAGCATGAGGTAACATAACATCTTTCAGGATATTTTTATGCATGAAACGGTCCATTGTTCTATCGATTCGATGTAAAACACCCCCACACCATTAGATTGCCTCCATCATTCTTTACGGTCTTATGGCAGTAACGTAAATCGAGGCGTTTTCCGGCCGGTCGACGTACACGGCAAATGCCATCGCTCCCAATGATGTTGAATTTCGATTCATCACTGAACAGGACAGTTCGCCATTTCTGCACATTCCAGTCAATATGAGATGTAGCAAACAGGAGTCTTTTCCTCTGGTTCTTTATTGAATTCAGCGGTTTCTTTGTAGGGCGTCGAGAAAACAGTTCGGCTTCAACAGCACGTCGTCTGATTGTTCGGTCCGATACAGGCAGCTCTAATTGCTTTTGTATCTCGACTAACGATATCCAGGGATCCTTTTTGAGGGATCTGACGATCATAAAATCTTCTCTAGAAGTGGTGGAACGCGGTCTCCTACCTTTGTTATCTGCTGCCAACTTCCCCGTAGAACGATATTTGGAACATAGTCTTGATACAGTCCATTTTTTCACGCGATATTTATCACAAATACTTTTTTGTGACATTCTACTTACGTAACCGCCAATAATTTTCTTTCTTAGTTCCAATCCAAGACTTTCGAGAGCCATTTTTCCACTTGAAATAATAAAAATAAGTAATCACGCTTCTCAAGGCTTACCGTGTTAGATTTACCTTGTGATGATACAATAATGCTCTGTGGAACACAACGTCTTGGTTGGATGTGGACTGTATTGATGTAATGAAACACTTGTTGTATTTCACTTCATTTATTAATGTTCTTTGATAAAACACTTTGATAAAACTCACTTCGATAAACTGTCTTGATAATACTGACTGATTGACTTCCATATACTGACTGAATTACATATCGGTTTACATGTCTTTTATATAGCAAAATGAACCTGTGTGAACCTGTTCTGGAAGATTCTAGATGCTTCTTTTCAATGCTTTTGGAAACTTCTGAATGCATCTGGATGCTTCTGAATGTTTCTGGATACTTCTGGATGCTTCTTCTGGAAACTTTTGGAAGCTTCTGCATGCTTCTTGAAACTTCTAGAAACTTCTGGATACTTCCTTTAATTATTAAAAAACTTCCGTGACGTTGACTTAAGAAAATGAAACAAACCAAAAAAGTTGCACTTATTTTGTCAAAATGGCACTTGTCAACGAAATTCTGCCTGTGTGCTGTCACCTGTCAGCTGATTTCTTATGTCATGGCATGCTATGACTCCAGACTCCTGAACTGTTTGTTGTGGTAGTATAGTTCGTTTCGTTTTTAAGACATGTAAAATTAGAAACACTTTTTAGCATTGTTCGATGTTGATTGTAAATGTTTTGTCCGATACTATATATATATATATATATATATATATATATATATATATATATATATATATATATATATATATATATATATATATATATATATATATATATATATATATATATATATATATATATATATATACCTGATGAAGCATCTATATTTAATGAATCCCAACAGTCGCTAAGCATGACTTCTCCTACATGCCTGCGGCATGCAAACCACGACAAGGTACGGTCTAGCTCTCTCTGCAGGCAGACACATGCTGCAATATGTTGTTCCGTGATTTAAAAAGTGAATGAATTAATTCTTTTATAAAACTATACTTAATAGATTCATTTGTCTTTTATTTGATTGCTGATATAGGGCAGTACTGATGCTCGATATTGATGGGCTAAACTGGACCTTAGATTTTTCTTTAAAACGTCTCTTCTGCAGAAAGACATCATCAAATTTATAAATGAATTCATCTTAGTATTACTAATGTTATTCCTCACACTTATTCCTCACACTCACACTGGTGAACATATACTTGTTCATATGGAACAAGTATATGTTCACCAGAATTTTGTTTGGAAAATTTTTCTTCCATTTTTAATGATAAACTAGAATTCGTATTAAACTGTTCTATGGAAAGTTTTAAGGGTGATTCAAAACAGCATTTAATAAACATGGACTTCGATATATTAGATTTCAAATACATATTATGAGAATAGTTTAATTGTTTGAATCAAAAAATTATTTAAATCTACATTTCTTTAACTCTTTTACTACATTTCTTTAACATTTTTACTACATTTCTTTATCTTTTTAATTTTGTTTACTTCTGTTGTGCTTTTGTTTGAAATATAAGGAAATATAACTAAATATTAACAATAATTATTTTGTTAAAATAATTATTGTTAATATTAAGTTATATATCATTATTTATGATAAAACATAACACAATTTTGTGGATTAATAACTTCTTGGTTATCTATCTTTTGTTTCATTTTATTACTTTAATTATTCCGTTGAAATATTGTTGTTAAAAGTTTCAATTTTTCATTTTGAAGGTTTTTTGAAAGTTTTTTATGTGTATATACTATTTTATTAATTATTTATTTCGCATGTAAATATTTAAAACGTTTACAAAACACAAATGTAACGGGGGCTCGGCAATGAGACAATTTGTCTTCTTCTTGCTCTTTACAGGTTTTTATTTAATTGTAATTTCTTCTTGTTATTTTAACTAACGGCAAATATATATATGAAAAAAAATAATAATAACTTACTTTTTATGTCGCCTTTTAATTTCAGACCAGGTTGAGCTGAGTTCAGCTGTCCCCGCAACCGATTCATCACAAGAACTGCTGGTTAACTCAAACTCAACAGTTTCTTAGAACATTACCGAATGGTCTCTTTGGGGAAAAGCTTTATCATAGATTCTTTCTGCCTTTTTCAACATTTTTCCTTTGATGTTTTATGTTATTTTTGAGCTTCCGTATCTTGGAGAATAGATTTCTTACAAAATTACATGGTAGTATCTAATGTTGACAGAAATTTCTTGATTCCTGGGTTATCCAAATTAATATTTGGAATAATTAGTTGTCTGACGTCGTTAATACCAAAAACATCAAAAGCTTTAAAATTAAAATTAACTCTATCAACTTCAAAAAATACTGTTCCGGCTCACTAATTTTTGTTTTAGTATCTTGGTATTATATATAATATACACTTTTTTGTAATTTATCGCTAAATAATCCTTAATATGCGCTAATTAATAAAAAGTTATGTTAAGGAAAATAAAGAGAGACAGAGAATTGCAATAAAAAAAAGGTAGACCTTCTCGACTGTAGTGTCATTAAAATTTAAAAATCTAAAACAAATAAAAAAGAATTTAGACAACACTTATTTGCTGTGTTTTTAATTGTTTAATTAAGTTCAAATTAAAATGAACAAACATTAAGTATTCGAAAGCTTAATTACTAAAAATTCTCTCTCACAATAAAAAAGAAGTTTTTCAAACATCCGTATAAATCATTTTCCTTTTTTTTTTAGCAATATATTTTAATTATTTTGAAAAAATGTATATTTTGAAAAATATTTAAAGTTAGACACATCTAGGGACCGGAGAAGTCGAGTTTATATGAAAGTTTATAAATTTAATTTAATTAAAGAAGAAATTTTTTAAGAACTTTTATAAGTTTTATAAATTTTTTTTTTTTTTTTTTTTTTGTTGCTTTAAATGTTCCTTATCAAAGACCTAATGGTTTTGCCACGGAGTACATCAGAAAATTTTATTAAACTATTATTAAACTAGAAAGATAGTATTAAACTAGAAAGTTCAAACCTTTTTTCTTACCGATGGTGCGAAATATGCCTAGAGCTTGCTTTGAACCCTATTTCTTCTAAAGCAAGCGCAATAACCACTGCACAGCGGTTGCTGTATAACCACTGCACAGCGGTTGCTGTATAATCGTAAACTAATTAATTTTTTAGCTTGAAAAACATGGAACAATTGAATAAATTTTAATTTATTAAAAAAGTATACGTTTACAAAAAACAATTTGCGTTAAAATAAAAAATCTAAAAATTAAGTAATAATGAAAATTTTAGTTATAGAATCTTTACAACTCTTAATGTTTTTGAACGAACATAAATGATTTTTTATTTTTTATCCAATTTATGTTCCCAAAGTTAATTGGGCCACTTTATTCGAGGAAGCTATTTCTTATATTGGTTACAACCCTCTTTCAACTCTGAAAGAAGGTTGTAACCGATAGAAACAGGCTGATAAAATTTTGAAATTGTTACCGAATTTAACTGAAAGCCGAATTTCTATTTCATCTTCGGCCCCGAAGTCAAAGCCAAAGTCAACTTCGCCTCTCAGTAAACTTCGTTATCCGAATTTTAACGAATATTCGCCGGTCCTTAGACACATCTATATTGATTTAATAGTGTTGCAACAAAATGGCCGATTCCGGGTATATGGGAAAACAGCTAAATTACCGGGTCCCCGGGTCCGGACCGGGTATCTGGTACATCACTACAGCTAATATTTTCATAACTTTGAATATATTTAATTTACATTGGTTTAGTTGATTTTTTTATTATTTTATTTTGAGTAAAATGATATCAATTTTTGTTTTTCTTTTTCCATTAAATCAATTTTATGTAGTTATGTCAACACAGCAACAACTTTTTAGCTGTCACCCTCAAACAACAGCTACCTTTTAGACAGCTGTCACCCTCAAAGTTAACTGATTGTCGTTTGTTATTATTTTTAGTGTCTTTTTTTTTAACTTTGGAAACGTTCTTAAAATTTTCAAGCAGTTTTTTAATTCTAGAAGAAGTCTTACACACTAAATTCTCAACACAACTGTTATTTATGAGTTTCTTCTTAACCCAACTGTTATATATAACTATTTTATTAATTTATATGTTAATTTGGCAATTTCCTATAAAAGGTTGGATAAATTTTCTTATGATGACCTGTTTAGTCTCATTTAAAATTTTTTTAAATATTATAATTAGACCTAAAAAATAAGATACATAGAAATGAGTCGAAAAGCAGTAGGCGAAACAAGAAAGTGGCAAATAATAGGTATGAAAGAATGGATCAATGATCATTAATAGAGAAATAGCAAAAATTGCGTCAGATATGCTCTAAAGAAATTTAAAACAGCATGTGAGATCCAATGTCATGCAGGATCAGGAAGGTTAAAAAGATCTACTGAGCGCAAAAATAATCATATTTTGTCAAATAAGAGCCAATCCGAGGTGATTGTGAACTTACAAACACAATCAACGAAAACAGTGAAAAAAGTATTTCTTAAAATAAACTTAGAAATATTTTACTAAGGAAAAAAAAGCGTTTATGCAATTGTTAGAAAACCTTTTCTGACGACCAGAGCTCGTCTTACAAGGTGATGTAATGAAAAAATTGGGTGATCTTTGGAGAAGTGGAAACATGTAATTATAGTGATGAAAGTAACTTCAAAGTGATAAATAGAAAAAGCAAATTCCATGAAAAAAGATTTAAATTGTAAAAATGTTGTAATTGTTTTGTTGTAACCAAGTTGCATGGTGGTGGTGGGAGTGATGCTACTTAGGGCTGCTTTAACTTTACTAGATGTGTGTAACATTTATACAGGCCGAATCAAGTAACATACATATAAAGAGACGTTAGAAAACTGCGTGGTTTCATTACTGGACATGCTGATTGATCGAAACAAATGATGGCAATTTCAACAAGATTCGGCGTCTGCCCACACAGCTTGCACAGTAGAAACATAAATGAAAAAAAAGATTTATTGTCCTGGCTTGATCATCAGATTTAAATCCGATCGAATCTTTTTGGCTTTGATGGACAAATAATTAGTTAAGGTACAAACAAGATTTATATATAGTCTAACACAAGAGCTAGATAGTTCCAAACGAATTTTTCAATAATCTTGTTAAATTGATATATCAAAAAATATTATTTTTGTTTTTATTTTCTATATATTGCAGATAAAAAAACTGCAATATATAAAAATTATATTTTGTGTAATTATGTTCGATAAAGTTTTTATACACAGTGTTATGCTTTAATATGTCATCCAAGAAACAAGATTTGTTCAATATCTTCTTTAGTTTAAATATAGAGAGAGTAAAATGGGGTAAAATTGCCACTTCAGAAATTTCGCCACCAATTGGTGTATATCTACTTTTATAACTATAACTTTACTCAGGAATGAATTTTTTTTTATAATTCAAATTTCTATTAGAAGATCTTCTAATAGAAATTTGAATTATAAAAAAAATTTTATTCCTATTTATTAATTTTATTATTTTATTCCATAGGGGAGAGTCGGGTAGCCCCGGACACTTCAGGAAAATATAGATAGTGCACATGTTCTAACCTAAAACAAAGTGTCAAAAGACTTTTTTTAAAAGTTCAAGCATTCATCTATCGAATTAGAAACAAAAAAATAATTATTGTGTATCTTAATAATATACAAAACATAAAAGAAAAAATGTTAGAAAAACGGCATGTTTCAAAATTGGAGGGTAGCCCCGGACACATAGTTTAACCATGATTTTACCTATTTTTACCAGTGTGTCACAAATGCAATATATAATAATTTAGCATTGGACTGTTCTCATAAAAATGCATCTTTAATCATTAAAAAGTTATTAGTTTACATAACAATTAGGTATATTAATATGTGAATCAAATATGATGATACGTCGCTCTTCTGGTGTTGGGAAACAATATCTTGCCCTCCCAGTCATTCGCTTCGGCATATTATGATAGATATTTTGCATATGCCATATTTTCACTCAAATAATGTTATTATAGTATTAAAAGTCATATAGTTTCTTAAGTTTAAGCTGTACATCAAGTGTCCGGAGTTACCCGCCGTTAGGGGCTACTCGACTTTCCCTTATAACAAATTTCTTATCAAGTTATGTGGAAAAAAAATCTTCTTTTTGTGAAAACCTGATAAGAAAATGAATTGACAAAAATAATATACAAAAAAACAGGAAATTTAAAATTCTCATAAAAATCAAATTATTTATTTCCATTCAAAGTTCAAAAGACTAAAATATTGGAAGTTTTTCAAAGAATCTTTGTATTGTTTTTTTCTTTCTAATTTTGATCGGTTCCAATGTTTTTACGGAAATACTAAATGGGGAATTTGCCACCTATTTATATAAAATAAAAATGCGCTTTGATTGGATAATTAATATTATTTTCCTTCCTCTTTTTTCGGTAATTTCTCAGGTCATGTTGGTCTTATAATCAATTCAAACTAATTAAATTGACCAATTATCAGCAACAATGCCGCGAAACTACAAGAGAAAATCCGTCACCTATTATAACAAAGAGCTAATGGATAAAACGATTGCAAAAGTTAAAGCTGCCAAACTGAGTTGCGAACGAGCTGCAGAATTATACTGTATACCTCAAATGACACTAGAAGAAAGAATTAAATATCTATAAAAGAATAGCTGGGGTTGGTATATTAACAAATTTTCTAAAATATCCTACATTTCTAAAGAAAAAAGAAAAAAAATAGGTAAAAAAAGTGGAGAGGGTCCGATCCCTCTTGATACCGATGGCCATGCTCATACTTATTGAATATTGTTAGATTTTTTTTATTTAATTGATGGTAAATGCGTTTTTTCTGTTCTAATTATTGAAAAAATAAAAAATAAAGTATGTAAAGTTTATAAAAATATAATTAGCAATAAAAAAAAAATTCCATTTTTTTTTTTAGTTCTCAATTTATTTAAATTGAAAGAATTAGTGGCGAAATTACCCCATCTTACTCCCTCTCTCTCTTTTTCTCTCTCTCTCTCTCTCTCTCTCTATATATATATATATATATATATATATATATATATATATATATATATATATATATATATATATATATATATATATATATATATATATATATATATATATATATATATATATATATATATATATATATATATATATATATATATATATATATATATATATATATTTGTTAAGAAATTTAGAAACATCAATTAATAAGAAATTTAGAACATCAGTTAATACAAATTCTCTTAATACAATTAATAATTTATTATTAGAAATTTTCGCTGGATTATGGTTACCAGCATCATCAGCTCGTAAAAATTATATACAATAAAATTTTTTTTTGCAACGTTAGAAACAGTTTAAAATTAACTGACGTCAGCAGTTAAATGGCTTCTTTCTTGCTTACGTAAAAATGTAAAAAACGGAGTCCAAAATTTAGTTTTCACAAACTGCCCGTTATCTAAATTTATTCCGCCATGTAAAGGTGAACATTGGAACCTCTGTATTTCTAGAGCTTCGCGCAGTTTTCAATCAAATTTTTTTGTTTCAACTTTAATTGTTTTTACGTTTTCCCATTTTATTTCTTGTGAGCAAAACTTATTATGGGTGGCTATTGCAGATTGATAATGTTTCCCCTCGTTTAAAATTTTTAGATGTTGTTGAGTTCGAGTCCTAATTTGAAATTTAGTTTCGCCTACGTATCTCTTTGAGCATTTGCATTCAATCAAGTAAGTTCCGGGTTGACTATTTTGTGGTAATTTAGTTTTGTTTTTTGACGTTAGTAATGTTTTTAAATCTGGATATGAATTTGAAGACTACTCTATAGCCATATTTCCGAAATATTTACCTTAGTTTTGGGGATAGTGATGGTATCCACGGCAACGATACAGTAGGGATGTTAAAAGAGTCTGATTGAATTTTATTGATTTTTAGAGACCGTTTATTTCCAATTAATTTTGCAATCCGTTCAAGTTGGTATATGTTGTACCTATTTTCGTTAAACATTTGAATAAGGAAATTAATCTCATCTTGTAATTACAAATTACTGCATAAATAATAAGCCCTGTGAGTGTAACCTTTAAATATTGCGTTTAGAATCTTAGGGTCATGATTTAAGTGATGTTTAATTTAAATATGAGTAATGGCTTCCTTTCTGTAAACTTTAAACTCGTATTTTCATTTGTTGTTATTTATTATGGTTAAATCGAGGAAGTTTAGAGTTCTATTTTCGCTTTCAGTTTCGATCGTATATTGTATTGCAGGGTGTTGTTTGTTTAAAATAGTTAGGAATTGTCCTGTTAATTGAGTGTTGGAAAATCTAGCGTGACTATCGTCGACATATCTTAGATAAGATTTTAGGTCAAAAGGAGAATTTACTGCCATTGCAATTTTGAAAGCGTTTTGTTCATGATGTCGTAAAAATGATTTTGCAAGTACGACCATGAATGAAAGACCTATAGGATCAGAATTCTCAAGTTCATAGATTTCGTTATTTTTTTAATAAAATCTGCTGACGTCAGTTATTTGAAAAGTTTTTTTGTATTATATTTTGGCTTTTTAGTGTTATCTTTTTAACGGTTTGTTTTTACTATAACGATTTTTTTGTAACTATTTTATTTATTATACCTGATGACGCTGATCACGATAGATCAGGGAAATATCGAAATAATTATAAATTAAAAAAATATATATTAAAAAAAAAAGTTTATCCGCAGTTGTAATTATTGAATTCCTAAGAAAGAAAGAATATTTATGGACATCGAGTTTACATTTAAGTTTGCGTAATTTGAATTTGTGACCTCGAGTGTTGTTTATTAAAAAGAGTTTTGTTTATTAAAAACCTCAACCTGTTTATTTAAAAGAAACTTGATATATTTAGGCAAACTTAATCAGCGCAAATTATTCAGTATTGTTTTGTAAAAACAATTCGCTAGAGATTTCACAAGCCCTTATATTATAAGCCCTTATTACAGACAAAAAATTTTTCCAAAAGTATACTGGCATTGAACATGAATAGCATATTAATTTATGCCAGTTTTTAAATGCAGGAAAACAATGAAGAAAATATCCCAATTCAGCACAATCCAAATATATACATATTTTAATAAATGAAGAAAAAACTGGTTCGAAAGCAAATTTAGGCATAGAAGATCAGTTATATGTGTTTTTTAGTGCGGCTAAACACAAAAATCACAAAAATTGCTTTATTAAATAACGTGGACAAATTTTTTATATTTTTTATTGGGAAAGTTCTTTATTCTTCGCTTATAAACATCATGTAATTAATAAACGATTTTTAGGTATTTCACTATTAGGATAACTTTTATAATGGATTTCTTTTAAGTCAACTTTATAATGGATTTCTGACAAAGAAATTGTTGTATAATCAAGTTTGCTTTATAATTAACAATGGTATGAAAATGGTTCATTTTCATACCATTGTTAATTATTACTCAAGGGTTCGCCATCTTACTTTTTTAAAACAACAAATGTTAAATTAAATATACCATCTTTTTTAACGAAAAGCTACAGCTAAGTAAAGATGGAAGGATAAAGGAAAGACAAACATCTTTAAGAATTCATGTAGATATTCAAGCCATAGCATCTTTGAGAATTCTTGTAGAACGCCCTAAATGCAAAATAAAAATTTCGCTAAATTAAAAAATTCTTTTAACTTTTACGTGTTGATAAAGCTTTTGTGTAACTTTTCCCTCCACTTATTGAAAAATAAAATTAAATATAAAAACATTTTTTACATATAAAGGGTAATACTACTTCTTGACTATTAATTGGCTATTATCTTGACTGGTAGGCAGTTAGTGTAAAAATCATTTAACTTTTTAACTAATTCAAAAAAGAATTGTCAAAAAGTGTTTTCATGATAGTGATTCCTTTACTCTGTACACAACCTTAAACAGTTAAAGAAATCTGTATATAACAGTATATATTTAAAAATCACGAAACTTTATTATATTACTTAAACCCATAATGATTTGTACTTGTGTATAATAACTAGTGGAATAATCTTTTCTGAAATATGGCTCTCCATTGTCTAACCCAATATAAAAGTCACACAAACATTCTAAGTTATATTTTTTTATTTATACATTTAATTTCAATTAGACCATAATAATATTCACCATCTTCAGCATCAAATACAAAACTACGATAACACAAATAACAAAAATAACTTTAGCTATATTATTTCAGTTTTCCTACAAAAATATCAAGATTTAATCTATTTTTCAAAACTTAATTTTCGAGCATGTGACTATTAATTAAAGCCATATACTATTACATACTATTCTATCTAATAGTATTCTCATATACTATTACATGTAATAGTATGTAATAGTATATGAGAATACATATGTTAGACTATGTTTGATTATGTTAGATTATATTAGATTATGTTAGATTATGTTAGATTATGTTAGATTATGTTAGATTATGTTAGATTATGTTAGATTCAGCATACCTAAAACATTCTTATTCCTGAATTTTCTAAATATTTTATTTCTAGAGATTTGTAAATAATTTTGCAAAAAATTCTGATTTGACATTTTTCCAACCAATAATAGAAAAAAATTATAAAATGGCCCGCAAAGTAAGCAAACTTTCAATGTTATGGAATACTTAAATCTATTTCAGTTAAAAACAAACTTTATAAAATCAAAAAATATTTAGAATAAATATTTTTAGAATAAAAACATTTAGAAGAAAAATGTGTTACAATTTTATAATCTTTAATAAATCGGAAATTTCATAGAAACAAAATTTCCAATTTATTAAAATTAAGCAAAAAAAACATACTTTATTACATATTTTAACAATAATCTGAACAATATTAAAAACACCTGGAAGGAAATCAAAGAAATTATTAATATTAGACCTTATAGACACAATACATTTTTTAAACTTAAATTTAATGAAAATCTTTTCACTGATCACTTTGCCGTATCTAATATATATAATAATTTTTTTAGCACTTTATATAACAAACTATTTAGCAAAGCCATATCCCCTAAATGCATATTTAGTGGTTTTCTTAACATTCTAAAGGCTAAATCGTTTTTTATTAATCCGGTAAATGAAAATGAAATACCTGGTCTCATTACAAACACGATCAAAACTGGAAAAAAATGGTTTACTACATATTTAAACGATAGAACACAATTTGTTTCTATTAATGTCTCAAAATCTACCCTTTTAAAATGTTCTAACGGTATCCTAGAGCGACGAATCTTACAAATGTTGATAAAATTTCCTAATAAGATTCTTAGTAAGATTAGTTCGACTTGCGAAACGTGCAAGAAAACTAGTAAGATCTTATTAAGATTTGTAAGTTTTCGTGCAAGAAAACTAGTAACGATCTTAGTAAGATTCGAAAGTTTTCGTGCAAGAAAACTAGTAACGATCTTAGTAAGATTCGAAAGTTTTCGTGCAAGAAAACTAGTAACGATCTTATTAAGATTCGAAAGTTTTCGTGCGATTTACTAATAAGATTTGTAAGAAATGTAAGATCTTATTAAGATTTGTAAGTTTTCGTGCGATTTCTTATTAAGATTTGTAAGAAATGTAAGATCTTAATAAGATTAGAAAGGTTTATCTTAATTTCTTAGTAGGATTTCCAAGTTATGAATTCTTAGTAAGATTTGTAAGATCTTATAAAATTATTTTGCATTTGTTCCAATCCTACTAAATTCCAAGTATATTTTCGCGTAGATTAGTTAATTTAAAAAAATAAATAAAAGAAGTTATTACTCAAGACATAACACAACACTATAACAACAATATAACAAATACCACTAAAGATTGAGAAACTTTTAACTTGTTGAAGACAGGAAAAACAACAGTTTCACGTATTTGTGCACCCAGTGGCACTAATTTGTGTATATCCATACTTTTCATTGTGCACTTGTGTTTAACTTTACTACAAAAAAAAGTATTATGCATAACTGAGATGTTTGAATATGATTATGTACAGAAATCAACTAACAGTCATATATAACATATATAGGGGAGACCGGGGTTGGTTGCAACAGGGGTAAGATGCAACAATGCGTTTTAAAGAATAATTTTTACATATTATTTTTCAATTTTTTTACATTATATAACTATAATTATGACACGCAAGTTATAAAAAACTTATAGTAATAAACTTAAAAATTTAAAAGTTATTGATAATTGTTTTTTTTCTATATAAATTTCTAATTTTCGTTTCAATGTTTTTTTGGGTTTTACAAAAAACTAAGAAGTATATGACAATAATAAAATAATAGTAAGTTAAAAAAATCTTTTTCAAACACAAAAAGTAAAAAAAAATAGATTTTTTTAATATGGCTAATTGTATGCATTGATTAGAGTGATCATGATGCCTACGGGGTAAGTTGCATCAAATTGCTCGGGGTAAGTTGAATCACAAAAGAACTGCGGACTTTATTAATTTTACGCACTTTTCTAAATAATCGACTTTTTTTTAATAACAAGACAGCAAAGAAGTTTTTGAAAAAAAATTATAATTTTAAAGATAAGACTATGTAACGTACATATGTATGTTATATTTATAAAGCATATGTATATATGTCTAATAATATAAAAGATAAGTTTATATTCTATGTTTATATTTATATTCGAGGATTATATAATCCTCGAATATAAATATAAACATAGAATATAAACTTATCTTTTATATTCAAAGACATATATATATATATATATATATATATATATATATATATATATATATATATATATATATATATATATATATATATATATATATATATATATATATATATATATATATATATATATATATATATATATATATATATATATATATATATACATACATATATATATATATACATATATATATATATATATATATATATATATATATATATATATATACAGTGTGTATATATATATATATACAGTGTGTATATATATATACAGTGTGTATATATATATATATACAGTATATATATATATATATATATATATACAATGTATATATATATATATATATATATATATATATATATATATATATATATATATATATATATATATATATATATATATATATATATATATATATATATACATTTATATATATACATTTAAATACATACATACGTAAAAGTTATAATTACATTATTAAAATATTATTATTATTAAGTACATACTTAAAACATTAATAGGTATATAAATAAATGTAGCAATTTAGACTAAATTATATAAAATGATTTTTGTAATGTGTTTTTTTATTGTTATGTTATTTAGAGGTTTAATAAAAATTGTAAATGCGAACTTACAAGAGAAAAACTGAAAAAGGACTTTATCCAAAAGAAGTAGTAATAGAGGCAGCAAGCCACGTTATTGATGGAAGAGTAACATCAGTTCGTGCATCAGCAAAAAAGTTTGGAATCCACTACTCGACTCTTTCTCGTTATATAAAAAAAGTTAAAAAAGCTGTTGATATGGGAATGCCACTACCTTATCCTGGATATAAAAAGAATCAAGTTTTTACTTATGAACAAGAAATAGCTATTGCTTCATATATATCAATATGTTCTGATATCTATTTTGGATTATCACCATATGAAACAAGAAAGCTTGCATTTGAATGTGCAGTAAAGTATGGTATTATTTTTCCCAAATCGTGGTTAAAACATTCCATGGCTGGTCCTGATTGGATGAGAGGGTTTTTAAACCGACATCCAAGATTGTCTATCAGAACTCCAGAAGCAACAAGTCTTGCACGAGCAACTAGCTTTAATCGTGCTAATGTAGGTGTTTTTTTTCAAAAATTATCAGATGTTTTAGATAGGCATCATTTTTCTGCATCAAATATCTTTAATGTTGATGAGACTGGTATCACCACTGTGCAAAAACCAAACAAAATAATTGCTCGTAAAGGCATTAAGCAAGTGGGTGCATTAACTTCTCAAGAGCGAGGGACATTAGTGACAATGGTAATAGCCGTAAATGCATATGGCAATAGTGTGCCTCCAATGTTTCTTTTTCCAAGAAAGAAATTCTTTGATCACTTTATTCGTGATGGGCCAAATGGCTGCATTGGTGCTTCGAATGGATCAGGCTGGATGAATGAGGAGTGCTTTATTACTTACATAAACCACTTTATTCGACATGTAAAGCCATCAAAAGAAAGCCCTGTGTTATTACTTTTAGACAATCATCAATCTCATTTATCTATTCAATTAATAACATTGTGTAAAGATAATGGTATAGTTTTGCTTTCTTTCCCTCCTCATTGTTCGCATAAGTTGCAACCTCTAGATAGATCTGTATTCGGACCATTTAAAAAATGCTTAGCTAATGCACAAGACTCATGGATAAAAAGTAGTCCAGGGAAAACAATGAGTATATATGATTTACCAGGAATTGCAAAAATAGCATTACAACATTCTCTTACACAACAAAATATATCTTCTGGTTTTAGAGTGGCAGGAATATTGCCATATAATAAGGATATATTTTCAGATGCAGATTTTGCTCCATCATTTGTTACGGATCGTCCAGCAACCCAATCTAATGCAGCTATTGATATTAGTATATCAACTTCAACCTCAGATGCAATTCCATCTGCAGTTTCAAAATTTTCCCCTGAGGTTGTAAGACCGCTACCAAAAGCACGACCCAGGAAAGAAATACTCACTAGATCAAAGAGAAAGCATACAGAAGTACTCACAGATACACCAGTAAAACAGCGTCTTATGGCTGAAAAAGAAATTAGTTCTAGAAAGCGAAAATCTGCTAGTACTTCTGCATCAAAAAAAAAAACAATAAAAAAGTATAATTGTTGACTTGAAATGTAATGAAACTCTTTAGTTTCTTTAATGCTAGTTTGTTTTTTTATGAGCCTTTATTGCTTGGAAATTTTTTTTTTTGTTATCAAAGTTAGATTATTGTTTATTTTTATGAAAGTTGTGTTTTATATTATTTATAAAACTACTCTTGCATTTTTATAAATTGATTTAATGTTTACTGAATAACTAAAGGAATACTTTTTTAAAAAAACACTTAAAAGTTTAAATAATATATGAGCTTAAATAATAATCCTCATTATTTTCTTTCTTCAGTTTTTAAAGTCTTTGAATGTAAGCATTAGTTTACTAAACATGTCAGGTACATGTCAAGTCTAAAATACTACTTTTCTTTTCTTTTAATTATAATGTTTTGTTGCCAAATAGAAATTACAGATTAACTAGTAATTTTTATGTGAACTCTGCAAAGCTTATACTTTAAAAGTATTGTGTTGCAACTTGCCCCGTGCACTGTTGCAATTCGCCCCGGTGCGGGGTAAAATGCAACATATTTTTGTTTCACTATTGCGGAATAACTAAATTTGATATTTTATTTATCAATGTTGGATTAATACGTAACTTAAATCTATTTTATAACCCTGAAAAATAAAATCGAAAAAATATATATTTAAAGGGTATAAGTTACGTTTTTAAAATTTTGTTGCAACCAACCCCGGTCTCCCCTAAAGCTAAATTCATCAAACACAAAATGCTATTTTCATTAAAATTAAAAACATGAACTAATGTGAGTTTTGTCCTGTAGTTTTGTCAAGTAAATATAATATTTAATAACTAAAAACTATTTCCATTCTTCTCCAGTGTTCCAGGGTACGTAAGATGTTGTTTCTTTAAGCAAATAAATTAAGTATAATACAGGGTGTCTGCCAATATTTAAAGATGGATTACCCTGACTTTTCCCTAATTCTCAAATAAATCAACTCGTTTCTCCGCGCAGCGGCCTTGTTCGTCAAGGTTCGTG
Source organism: Hydra vulgaris (assembly GCF_022113875.1). NCBI lineage: Eukaryota > Metazoa > Cnidaria > Hydrozoa > Anthoathecata > Hydridae > Hydra > Hydra vulgaris. The sequence goes on along the minus strand of NC_061159.1, from coordinate 28,077,455 downwards.
TTTCGGAGTTATAGAGTTGAGAGAGGGTTATAGCCACAAATAAGTAGCCTCCTCGTCTGTAGTGGCCTTCTCGGCCTTGAGGAGGTGAATCAAAATAAAAAATAATTAAAAAAAAAATTCTCAACCTGTTTTTTGCTGACTTAGTTTAAAGCAACAAAAGCTCAACTTTAGAGAAAATCAACTTAAATTCGTTCAGAAAAATGCTTTAAAGCAAATATATATATAAATAGAATTACAAGCAACATTCAAATTATCAATAGAAGGCCATAAAAAAAATCTTCTGAATAAATTTTTACATTACGTGTATGATACAAAACTGACATAGGTCATGTACATTTGCCACATGTACAAAAGCCAATTTCCCTGATTATTTCAAAATACAACCCAATTTCCCTGACTATTCCCTGGTCTTTTGCAGAAATCTAAATTCCCTGATTTCCTTGATCAGGCTGACACCCTGTAATAACTTCTACATAATCTTTATACATATTCTGAAAATGAAATATTGCACTATTTTTTTAAAATATGGAAACTAATTATTTTAAACTGATTGCACAGTTGTTATGGTTTTTCGCAAATATTGGGGTATGTACTTTTCCTTAAACAACTAAAATTCAATATAATAAATAAATCTTAACCATAATCAGGGCCGGCGCGAGTAGGAGTCACGTGGGGAGGGGGTGCCATTACAACTTTTGCCGACAAAAAAAAAAAAAAAAAAAAGAAAAGGTCCTCGTTTTCCAAAATTTGCCAACTGCCTTGACGACATTTGCCGACTGTCTAGATTACCGACTAACCTGTATCAAAAGGGTCAACATTTGCCGACTAACTAGTCTAAAGGGTCCAATTTGCCGACTAAGGGTCCAATTTGCTGACTAAAAACCATTGATGGGGGAAGGGGGTGTCACACACCCTGCACCCCCTATCGCGCCGGCCTTGACCATAGTCTGTATAATATTATTATTAGGAATTTATATATTACATATTTTTCTAGAATATTACAATTTACCATAATAAGTTAATTTTGCACAAATAACATAATTGAATTTTTGTTTTCACAACCATTAACAAGTTTTTGTTTTGTGCTCATCATGTTTGTCATATTCTGAAAACATATCAAATATAACTGAAAATTGCATTATATTAGACAAGCTCTATATTGTATTAGGAAATATTTGAACATTTTTAAAAAATTTACAGCTTTCTTACTTTCAAATCATCAAAAATTGGTTAGATTTGTGCAAAACATAAAGTAGTCCTTTTTATCTTACTTGACATTCCATAATAAGGGGTTTAAATAGAACTGTTGGTGTTGTTTAATGCACCCCTATAAATTATTAGTGGCTTGTTGTACCTGCTTTGTCATTATTTGCTTCTACATATATATTGAACTAAATACATGATTTTATTATATGAATTTAAAATTATAGGCTGATGTTTTTAATATATACATATATATATTCTCTCTTTGCTTTCTGAAGGAATACAATTATACATGTAAATATATATATATACATATATATATATATATATATATATATATATATATATATATATATATATATATATATATATATATATATATATATATATATATATATATATATATATATATATATATAATAGGATTTAATGTATCTATATAAGGTTAAAATTATAATGTTAGCTATGCAAAATACATGCATAAGGTGCACTTATACACCATTAATAGTTTGGTCTATAATGTGGTGCAAGCGTATTGACTATAGCCAATGATTCTATGCCATTGGCCAATGCTTAGGCAATTAGCTCCTGATCATTACCAATGACATATGCTAGATGGCAGAGTCTCTGCTGATATACATATACGTATATGTATATGTATATATGTATACATATATATATATATATATATATATATATATATATATATATATATATATATATATATATATATATATATATATATATATATATATATATATATATATTATATATATATATATATATAGAGAGAGAGAGAGAGAGAGAGAGAGAGAGAGAGATATGTATATATAGAGAGATATATGTATATAATATAATATAATATAATATATATATATATATATATATATATATATATATATATATATATAATATGTATATATATATATATATATATATATATATATATATATATATATATATATATATATATATATATATATATATATATATATATATTTAGTCAATTTAAAAAAATGTATTATACAAAATAGAGTGCTCAATGTTCTTAAAAGAACAGAGCAATTATAAATTAGTAGAAAATCACTTAACAAATTTTTATTTTTCATTTTACACTGTGTTTCATCAACAAAGACTCATCAGAAATGCTCATCGGCCCTGTATATACATATATATACATATATATATATATATATATATATATATATATATATATATATATATATATATATATATATATATATATATATATATATATATACATAATATATCATATATATATATATATATGAATATATATATTATATATATGATATATTATGTATATATATATATATATATATATATATATATATATATATATATATATATATATATATATATATATATACATAATATATCATATATATATATATATATGAATATATATATTATATATATGATATATTATGTATATATATATATATATATATATATATATATATATATACATAATATATATATATATAAAAAAAAATCAACTTGTAAAAAAAGTTCTATATATCAATATTTTTCAGATTTATCTTAAAAAAAAAAAAAAAGGTCCTCTAGAAAAAATATGTGCCCCCTGGCCCCTAATAATGGCCCCAACTAAAAACTAATGTTGATAAAACATTTATTTAAAGTCGGAAAATGGTTATATTTTCTACGTTGATTTAACGTTTTATTTTATACGTTGGTCCAACGTTGTATTTTACGTTGATTCAGCGTTGAACTTTAATTGGCAAAACGTTGTATTTAATATTATTCGGAGATATATTTTTTGAAAAGGTAGATATAATCTTAGAGTAGATATATTATTTGTCTTTGCAAATATCTAAAAAATATCAAAAGTAAAAAAAACTCTTTCAATTCATCTCGGACAACACCTAAAAAATTGGTGTTAAAAATAAACAACCAACGACCGAAAGAAATTATATGAAAATTTAATTTGAATTTAACTTAAAAAGATTTTAGCAAGATCTTAATAAGATTTGCAGTTTGTTTCTCGCATTTATTTTTTATTATAATCTTAACAAGATCTTTGAACTCGATATCTTCAAATCAAATGAAACAAAAATCCATAAACATATGCTTTAGATTAAGTGGCAAAAAAATTGAACCTGTTAACTCAATTAAATATCTTGGTAAAAAAATTGAATCAAATTTTTATTTTTAATCCCTCTGTAAAGACTTAGCAATGAAACTAAGTAGATCTAATGGCATGTTGGCCAAAATTCGCCATTATGTTAATCTTGAGACACTCTTGAACAAATATACCATGCTTTTTTTGGCTCACATCTTAGATATGCATGCCAAGTATGCATCCCATCAACAAGCTCTTATTAGGTTATCCCACCTCCAAAACAAGGCTTTAAAAATTATTTATTTTCAAAATATTAAATTTAATCCTAATGTGCTCTACCTAACTTCTAAAGTATTAAAACTATCTGACTATATTCAACTTTTAAACTGTCAATTTACAGTTGTCAAAAACCACTAACATAATAACCTACCTTTAACTTTCATCAATTTCTTTCCAAAAGTGCCAACACTTTTTATCCGATAGTAACTTAAACTGTCTTTAAACATCGCTGTCATAATTACGGGCATAATCTATAAAATATTAAAGAATTAAAACTTGGAACAACCTTCCTTATGAGCTAAAGGCTCATTCTCAACCTTTAAAACCACCTTAATTCATTCTCAACCTTTAAAACCAGTTTATACTTTTTTTTTAATATAGTTAATGTTTATAATTTCCATAATCAGTTTTTGTTGTCTTTAGTATCGCTTTTTTTTTTTTTTAATTTCTATTTTATATTTTTTTATTGCTTATTGTTATTTTTATTAATATTTACTATTAATAACTACTTTTAACTATTATTAATAATATTAATATTGTTACTATTATTATTACTATTATTATTATTGCTATTATTATTATTATTATTATTATTATTATTATTATTATTATTATTATTATTATTATTATTATTAACATCGTTATTTTTATGTTATAAAGTTTATTATTGATGTTATTATTATTGTGAAAATTAACATTATATTTATTTTAATTAGATATTGTCACCATTAACAGGTGTTTACTTTATATTAGTAAATTTACTATTTGGAAACATCCTTGAATGTAAAATTTTAATTCAGAAATAAATGATTGATTATCAATTTTTTTGGTCATACATGGACTTCATATGAAACTATTTTTAGCTATTGTTTAAAGCATTGTAAAAATGCTAGAAAAAGAGGTTAAAGAAGCCATCACCGCTTGATAGCCTAATTTATCTGATTTTGGTTGTTTCTTTGAACAAATACATAACAAATAGGTTATAAATGTTAGAAAAAGTTGTTGTATGTATAGATGAGTTTCAAATGTTTACATTCTCGATTTCAAAAAAAGATGCGCGCGCACACTTGTAGGTAGAAAAACAAATAATCGAAATTTTTCCTGTAAAAACATTTAGATATTTGTATGTTATATTTACTCACTGATTCTTATTTACCCACTGATTCACTGATTTAACGAGAAATAAATTATTATAACTAGTTTTTGTGCAGTTGGTTACTCAAAAAAATTTAAAAATGAATGTGGATTGAAGTTTTATAAATTTCCATCAGGAAAATCGCCTTTTGAGAAAAGAAGACGTATAGACTGGATTAAAGCTATTAATCATAAGTATTGGGTCAGTTAGGAAAGTGTAAAAATTAGTAAAGAACGAGTATGCAGTGCGCATTTTGTATCAGGTACGTTCTTTGATGAATGTTGTTAGCTAATAAAACTATATACGTAGTAATACGTTGAACAAGTTTCTTTAAATTAGTAATTTATAATATTTGGTACATACATTAGTTTAATTAAATAATGTCAATTGTAAAATAAACTTATTATATTTCAGGAAAATGTTCTGATGACACATCTGACATTGACTGTAGCCTATCTGTATTTAATCACCTTGGAGCTGCTCTGATTTCTAGTTTGATTAAAAAAAGGAAGAGAAAAGATTACTATAAAGATTTATGTAAAAAACGATTTTTCAAAAAATCAATACTGCCATCTAGCCAATCGAATGATATAGAGCTCAATAACTATAACGATAATATAAATATTGACATAAATCCACCAAATGACGAGTCAGCTATTTCTAAATTTTTTCAGCATGATACTTATAAAGCAGAAGTAGAAACTCTTAACTTTCAGTTAATTCAATACAAAAATGAATTGAATAAGAAATTTAATAAAATTATTGAACTTAAAAAAAAATTCCCAGACTAGACCATAATGAATATATTTCATACTAGACTAAAAAGGAGTAGCCATCTTATATGTTTTAAAAAAAAGTTCAAAGACTGTGTCTGTATTATTAATTGTACCAAAGTATTTATTGAAAGACCAAAAAATTTAATTTCACTATCACAAACTTGGTCAAATTATAAACATAACAATACCATTAAATATCTTATCCGTATTACACCACCTGGGGCAGTTAGTTTTCATACAGACAGATAACGTTTAAATCAAACTTTATTCAGAAGCTTAATCCTGGCAACTTTGTTTTTGCTGAAAGAGGATTCAAGATTAAAGACAAACTAAATGCTGTTGGGGCAACGTTGAAAATTCCAGCATTTACGAAAGGTAAACAACAATTATCTGGATGGGAAGTGGAAACATCTAAACAGATATCTCATTTTCACATACATGTGGAATGAGAGGTTGGTCAAATAAAAAAGTTTTGCATTATTCATATGACTGTGCCAATCACTCAAGTGGATTTATTAGATGATATTATGATTATTTTTTACGCTCTTGTAAATCTCAATATGAGTGTAGTTACTTGATTAATGTAAATATAAAAACAAACTTACAGAGAAGCAATTCTTACAGTTTTAAAATTTAATTACATATTAAAGGAGACTAATTTTTGTTATTGCTTATTGCTTGGTTTCACATTCTTTGCAAAACCATTTAGTACTTTTTGGAGCTCTTTTTAGTCCAACACAAGTGTAATGAAACCATCCCTATTTGCAGTTAGCAAAATTGCATGGTATCATTTTTCCAAAACAAAGTCTTTGGCATACACAGTAAACTTTCCTACTATTTATTGTCAATTTATCAATCATTTTGAGAATAAGATCTTTTTTAATTGTTAAAATGAAACTTTGTTCACCTTTTAACTGCAGGGAGAATACAAGAAAATCAGCCTCAGTTTACTAATTGTTAACTATTTGAAAAATTAAGTGTTATTGTTGACTTCCAAAAACAAAATATATTTAAAAAGAGTAGAAAAGTTGCAAGAACAACTTTTAAATTTAAAATGAGTTTAAAATTTGTAAAAGAACAACTGTTTAAAAAATTTTTTAAATAAGTTTTTCATAACAATAAAAATTTTTATTACCAAAATTTATTTAAAAAATTTGTAATTAATTATAATTATTATTCTTTTTCAAAAGAAATTTTGATTTTAGGGTATAAAAGAAATACAAGAAGCATATTAAAGTTCTTGCGCACATATTTTTGCTACCTACAAGTATGTGAGCGCATGTTGTTTACAAAAAGATGTGACGACGCACAGAAACTCATCTATATACAACAACTTTTTGTAACATTTATTATTTGCTTACAAGTAGTATCTTTAGATTGCTTATGGTAGTATCTTTAGATAGCTTATGGTAGTATCTTTAGATTGTTTATAGTAGTATCTTTAGATTGCTTATGGTAGTATTTTTAGATTGCTTATGGTAGTATCTTTAGATTGCTTATGGTAGTAGCTTTAGATTGCTTATGGTAGTATCTTTAGATTGCTTATAGTAGTATCTTTAGATTGCTTATGGTAGTAGCTTTAGATTGCTTATGGCAGTATCTTTAGATTGCTTATGGTAGTATCTTTAGATTGCTTATGGTAGTATCTTTAGATTGTTTATGGTAGTATCTTTAGATTGCTTATGGTAGTATCTTTAGATTGCTTATAGTAGTATCTTCAGATTGCTTATGGTAGTATCTTTAGATTGTTCATGGTAGTATCTTTAGATTGCTTATTGTAGTATCTTTAGATTGCTTATGGTAGTATCTTTAGATTGTTTATAGTAGTCTCTTTAGATTGTTTATGGTAGTATCTTTAGATTGCTCATTGTAGTATCTTTAGATTGTTTATGTTAGTATCTTTAGATTGCTTATGGTAGTATCTTTAGATTGTTTATGGTAGTCTCTTTAGATTGCTAATGGTAGTATCTTGCTTACTTGTAGTTTTACTTGTTACAAGAAGTTTGAGATTATTTTTATTATATAAAATAACTATTTTATTACATAATATTAATTATATGATATATTTATATATCAATAAATTTAAAAAAGTGCCTTGTAACATGCATGTAATCTTGGCTTACTCATTAGTATTTATCTGCAAAATTTTTGAATTTATCTGTAAATGGATTTTTTGAATTTAATATCAATAATATTCGAACGAACTCAAAATTTGTAAAATTTTAACAAATTTTTTTTCATTTATTATTTTTTTAATTCAAAATTTTTAAGTAAACCATTAGCAACATTATAACAAAAAATTGTTAAACTTTTATTGTTGAAATTCTTTGTGTACTAATTTTAACCTGTTTCCAATTCTAAATTTACTTTTATAGTTAAAATTCTACTAATACTAATTTTACTTTTGTTTTGAATTCTAACTCATTTTTTTGCATTGCTATTTTTTCACTTCAACTAAATGTTGCTACATAATTATACTTTTATAGATGTCTACCTAGTCAGTGTACCTGCCAGTGTAGTTCTGAAAAGTTTCAACATGCAATACTCATTTCAAGCAATACATACACTTTTTTACATAAATTACTTGATCTTAAACTAGTAAAGGTACTTTCAGTTACTATTTGTTGAAACCACCATTAGAACATTAATGTTTCTTTACTATTAGAACATTTTCTTTCAAAAAGTTTAAGTTTTCAACGTTTCTTTCAAAAAATAGTTTAACAACCTTCTTTAAAAACTTAATTTTGTTGCACATTTTGGTATATAAACAAAATCATTTAAATATATATATATATAAATATATGTTTATAACCATAACTTTAAGGTATTGAAGTTAAATAATATAAAAATGTCAGAAAACTATAGTATATAAAAAGATGATACATAACAGTAGATAAAACAGCATATACAACTTAAATAAATAATACAATTTAAAATCTATAAAACAGCAATAAAAATAAGAAAGTTGTTTTATATTAATACAAGCTTTTTATATTGACGAAAACAGCTTTGCAGTTTTATCTTATCTCGTCTTATTATCTTATGGTATTTTCATACAGCTTTTTACATATGATTAGCAATATAATATAAAATGATTAGCAATATAATATAAAATGAAACGTGTATAAACGTTCATCAGTATAAAAGCGCCATTAGTTAAGACGATAAAATATAAAATATTTATATAATCAAAAAACAACGTATTTTTGCATAAATTTGTATCTTAAAAAGAAAATGATTATTCCTTAAACGTTAAGAGATAATTGTTAACATTTGAAGAAACAACTTTATGTAAAATTGTTTTTAAAAAACCCCTATAATGAGTTAGGAAGCAAAAGCCACTGGAGGTCTAATTATGTAGCCTTAAAAATTTATTCTGGCGGCGGCCACCAACAGCTTCCGCCTTTTCAATATAATGATATATCTACGGCCATTAAAACATTCTGTCTCTAAAGTTAAATTACGGCAGCGGCCGCTAATGGAGTGATGATAACAACTAGTTGAGGCAGAAGTCTGAAGGTTCTGCCGACAAAAAGTTGACAGATTTTAACTTTACTGCGTGAAGCATTTTCAACTCACGCATAAAATTTGAATTGTGTTGATAAACATATGTTTAGTTGATAAAAATTTTTTTTGTATACTCATTGCTCTCTATATATATATTTATATATATATATTTATATATATATATATATTTATATATATATATATATATATATATTAATATATATATATTTGGAGAATGAAATTTTATAAGTTTATTTTAATGATAATTTTACTTTTACACTAATTAGGCATAAGTTTTAAAAATGCCGAAATATTGTGCTTCATTAGTTACGTGCTGAAAATGTGTATATTTAAAAAATGTGCATTTTTTTAAAAACACATTTTACTGATTTTTAAATAAGATGTCTTTTGATTTAGAAATAAAAAACTTATCCGAAGATAAAATTAGGAACGACGAATCATGTGATACAGAGCAAAATTTATTGAATAACTTCAAACCGCAAAATTTATCGCCAAGTATTACGCAGTCTTTTTCCACAACTAGCACAACGTTGCTAAGTTTATCGGCAAATAAGTCGCCAAGTTTATTGACAAACACTGCACCACTAAATCCATCGGAAAATGCTACAACAAAAAATTCACTTACAAGTATTAGCCTTCAGTTAAAAGCAATGAAGTCAAGACTTAATTTAAATCTCGAAAGTCGTGAACTAGTCGCAAGAACCTTCATACCTCCAACAGCAATAACTGAAGATGTAACAACGCCAAAAGATACCATCTTGGAAAAAGATTTTGATAGATCTCCTAAAAATCCATTTGAGTGTTTTTACAAACATCATAGAGACAAACTTATACAGAACGAACTTAAACTAACTTTTTTAAACTCACAAGATGGAATCCATGTAGTACCTTCATACACATCTCTGCAAGTATGGTTTGGTGTAATTTTTGTGAAAGAAGGACCATACGACGAAGGAATATTTCACTTCAGTATTATTTTTCAAGATAGTTATCCAGAAACAAGACCACTGCTGCAATTTAAAAGTAAAGTATTTCACCCACAAATTGATAAAACTAACGGAATATTAAACTTAAAGCATATCTACAAACAACGTAACTATAGTAACTATATTCCTATTTGGGAATTACTCCGCTATACAAGATCTTTATTCTATCATATAGACACTAATGATTGTTACAATAAAGAAGCTGGATATCTATTTACATCTGCCTTTGATAAATTCAAGGCTAGATGTAGAGGCTCTGTGCTAGATTCTCTATTAGCATTTGATGAACAAATCTACAATCAAAGTGTAGAATCAGAAAATCCTTTTCTTTGCTCTATACTAGATAACACATCACTACAAGGAGTTAAAAAAATTATGTTATCTATGAATTTTGAAGCATTAAAAGAATCTACTGTTATGGAATGGGCAAAGGTTTATTTAGGAAAACTTCTTAACAACATTAACTCTGCATACTAATTTAAGTTTTTCTCAAATTTAATTTATCAAATAAAAAATGTCTGCTGTAAAATATATATAAAAACAAATGAGAAGTGAATTTTCCAAAGTTGCTAAGTAATGTGAAACTAGTTTTAAAAAAATCGATCAAATCTTATTATTTTTTAGTACTTTTGAAACATTTTCATTATATTATATTACAAAGGGAATAACTCTTTTTTTTTTTTTTTTTTTACCAAAAAACAACTTATCACCTTTTGAAAAACCTCAAATGTTAACATCATGTCAACTATTCCAAACAGATGGTCGTAAATTTTACTAACAGGTAATGGTAACATATCAACATACGAATGGGCTCGTTATTAGCAGGTTTCCTGTTAATAAAAGAAAAAAATGACTTTTAGAAACATTTGCAATTTTTAAATGCGTAAATATGCAAAAGCAGAATATGAAAACAAACTAAGGGATTAGATCAATTGTGAATAGTTAATTGAGTATGACAAATATAAGTTGGGACCACCCAAAGGGCAAAATCCCTTAATTGCTGTTTAGTAACGAAATAATGATAATAAAATCTGTTGCATTGAGATTACGGAAAGTTGATAAGGTCCAGTGAAAATCGAGTTGATGCCGAAAAGGTTAAACAGAAGAGTTGTGTATTTGGTTTGTGAGCAGTTAGTAGGTCACTTGCCAGTTTGTGGTTGATTACGTTCAGTATGCAGAATTTTGAAAAGGAGAATCGTTAGTTTGACAAAGGGTTGGGACAATGAAGTTTGCAATAAAAATATAAAGTATTTACTTTAAGAAGTTTATGATGAGGTGGGAAAGTGCAATCCAGATTATGGTGATTGAGCTGTACATGGTAACGAGGATGATGAGTGGAGTAGCGCTAGTTCTTTGGAGAATGGTGCTCTTATTCGAATTGGTAAAACTACTGTAGAGGATGAAACATGGCTACGAAAAGAAATGTCTAATGATCATATAAACATGGCGGAGCTGGATGCTGTAATGCGAGGAACGAATATGGCTTTTAAGTGGAAACTAAAGAAAGTAACTATTCTCACAGATTCCGTAACAGCGTTTCATTGGGTCTCTGACGCTCTGATTATCAAGATTAAAATCAAAAGGGCGAAATTTTGATTTGAAGAAGACTAAGCGTTCTGAAACAATTTATCGAAGAATATGGTCTTAATGTTAATGTAAAACTTGTTCCTTCAAAAGATAATTTAGCTGTCACATTGACAAGAGTTCGAAGCAGATGCTTAAATAAATTGACAGATGCTGAACATTTGATTAATTCCGTTGGAGTAGTGATTAGAGAGGCTGAATCTATTTCTAGCATACACAAGAGAACCGGACACTTTAGAGTGAATCGAGCGTTAAACGTTGTTCGTAAAATAATTCCAACTTTTTTTTTTTTTATTTTAATTCACCTCCTCAAGGCCGAGAAGGCCACTACAGACGAGGAGGCTACTTATTTGTGGCTATAACCCTCTCTCAACTCTATAACTCCGAAACACGAACCTTGACGAACAAGGCCGCTGCGCGGAGAAACGAGTTGAGCGCGGTACTACCAGGGACGTGGTGGGGATTGAACTCGGAACCACTCGTTTATGAAGCGAGCGCTCTACCACTATACCACTACCGCATTAATTGCAACCGAAAATGACATTCAAGCTCTGATTTAAAATTTTCAATATATTTTTAGATGTTTTAGATATGAAACTTTTCAGGCATTAAAAACTCTAAAATTTGTTCATGCTTATGTCTTATAGCAATATTTTTAAAAAAATGTCGTATTCAGAGCTTCTGAACAAAAATAACCCAAGCCCCAACCCTAAATGTGGGCAATGAATTTATAAAATATTTTAACTTATTATCTTATACTAAATTTAAATTCATTTACAACTTTTTGTTTTCTTCTGAAAATCTTTTAGCGTTCGAAATTTATGGCTATGTAAAATTTAAAAATTATTATTAGATGAAATTAAAAACCTGTTGATGAATTTAAGTTAAGCCTAGGATATTAACTAAAAATATTTTAAAAATTCATTAACCTTAGATTTGGGATTTGGACTGCGAACCTTTGGGGTATTTTTGTTCCCAAGCTCCAATCATCACAATTTTTTGTTAAACATTTTTATTTGACATGAACATACTCAAATATAGAGTTTTCACAATACCTGAAAGTGTCATACCTGAAAGATCAAAAATCCCTACGTCCGTTCCTGAGCATATAATACCATATGTTTTAATGCCCATTGGTGTTATAAAATTTATTGAATTCATAGATCAACGAATTAAAGAAAGAATATTGTATTTATCATTCATCTTTAAATTATAGTTTATACATAAATACGATTCAGCATTAAGTTATCATATCAGTATATTTTATAAAAAAATAAGTTTTTAGCTCTAAAAATTATTACAGGTGATTTTTTGAATGCATTACATTTTTTGAATGCATTACATTTTTTTGTTACAATAGCTGAAATTTTGTGTGATAATTGCTTAAATTGTTTTATGTTAAATTTATGTCAATAGATTGTATAAACAACTTTTAGATTTTCAGATTTACTTTATATTATAAGTATTTTGTACTTTAAAAGAATGTCACAATATTTAAATAATATAAAAGTTTTATGTTAAATTATTCAAAATGCTTTTTAATCTTGTTTTTTATAAAAACAAGATTAAGAATTTTTAAGTAATTTAAATATAACCTTTATATTATTTAAAAATTGTATACAGTTAACTGTATACACTTGTACAGTTAATATATTTTAAAATGAGATCAAAGTTTATTCTCAGGCTGTGATTCAAGAAAAAATATCAAGCTGCTTCTTACAAAGACAAAATAGAATTAAATGAAAACATTTCACCAAATGCTGTGGGTTTACGTAAAAAAACAAACAATTGACGAGACTACAAATTTAATCTGTAGCCTCGACAGTTGTTTTATTATTATTATTATTACTATTATTATTATTATTATTATTATTATTATTATTATTATTATTATTATTATTATTATTATCATTATTATTGTTATTACTAATTATTATTTGAACAGGGTAGATACAACAGATTAAGTTTAAACCCCCATAAATTGAGGGGTTACAAATTTATATGGTCATATTTTTTGAACGATGAGAGATAATACTATAAAACTTAAAATTTATCGACGAATATAATTCTAGCTGAGTATGACCCAAAAAATATTTAACAACTTGTTGCCCTCACGTTTAATGTAGGAAGGGGGTGATGAAATTTCAGAGCTTTTTTGTTCCCAGCCTCCAATCATTGCAAAGCATCATTATATGACATAAGTATAAATATGCAAATGTTTGGAGTTTGTTATATGTCTGAAAGTTAGCTCAAGTACCAAAAAATGCTACAAATACAACAAAAATTGTTGGTATTGTAGAGTTAGGTTTAAATCTTAACTGAATGCAAAATAATAATTTAGAAAAAACAGCGATATGTATAGCAACTATTCGTACTCGGACTCACAAAAGACTTTACAAAACCCTTTTTAAAAGTTTCCCATTGTTTCATCATCTCAAGGTGTTGGAACTGGTTCTTTGAAAGTTGGGTCAGCGAGAGTAGATTTTAAGTAGGGAGAGGGTGCCATACGGATTATTGCCGAAAACATTTTTAACACATAATAACAAATCTAAATTGCTCGACAATATTGAATTTGCTTTTTTTTTTTTCTGTTATTTAGGTGCTCCAAGAAGACCTAACGTTCACAGAGTACCGCGGAAATGCATTTAAACAGAAAAATCACGCCTCCTTCCATACCATGACGCAAAAAATTTTCTTTAAAGTATCTCTAAGAAGTTTTTTTACTGACAGCCTAATAACTCATGTAAGTATTTATTTTAGACTTTCGTTGCACCTTTTGTCTATTTTATAGGAAAATGCACTTATCATTTAACATTTATTACTTAAATTTATATTTTAGCTTAAATTGGCTGTAACTTTAGTTTTATTTTGTCTGCCCTACATAGGAGTGAAGCGGACAGAGAAAAAAGTTGCTGTCCTACAAGAGATTTTTCAAAGTTTAATATATATTTTGCAAGCACATTCTAGCAAGATTGTGAGATGTGGACATTATGTCAAATAATGTTGCTTTGCAAAAAATTAAAATGATTGAAGACTGGGAACAAAAAAGCTTTGAAGTTCCATATTTTTGTCAACAAGTTGCTTTTGTACTACTGCTGTTAGAAAAGTTTCTGGGCTGATGCTAGTTGCTTTTTCAAATAAAGACTTTGAAGTTGCTTTAACTTAAAGTTAGAACAATTTTTATTCAACTTCTCGCGCAGTCGATGAGTTGTTATTTCTTTCTGAGCCTGATTACGTTAGAGATAATCAAAAACTAAACTTTTGCAATTTCTTTTTGGCATTTTTAAACTTGAAGTTCAACTGCTGCACATAAAATCAAAAGATGTAAATTAACACAAAAAACATAGAATATAACAATAAGGCTTACACTACCGTGTCAACGATAACTATATTAAAAAGTCATCAATAAAAGGTGTTCTTTATTTTATAAAATTTTAAAGTTATTTTTTAAATTAGCCAAAGAGTTTGATTCAGTTGATCACGAAAGATTATTGTTAAAATTGAATGCTCTTGGTTTTAAATCAAAACTATTTGACTGGTGCCAGGGATTTTTGAAGAACAGACTTCAAAGGGTGGTGATAAGAAATAATAAATCAGAATGGGAAGAGGTCGTGAGTCGAGTACCACAAGGATCAGTGCTAGGACCACTATTATTTGTAGTGTATATTAATGATATCTCCAACAAAATAAAAGCAAGCTGTAAACTATTTGCTGACGACATGAAAATCCTTAAATCAATAAAAAACGATAATGATGTTATTGAACTTAAATAAGATATAGACTTATTAATGGAATGGTTGAATGAGTGGTTGATGAAATTCAACCAGCAAAAATGTAAATTTATGATAATAGGAAATAGCCAGTACAAAGTTTTAATGAATAATACAGCTTTAGCCTACACAAGCATGGAAAAGGATTTAAGAGTGTACATTTCAGATGATTTGGAATGGAAACACCATGTAAATAAAGCAGTAAATAAAGCAAATCAAAAGCTAGGTCAGATCAAACACACTTTTAAATATTTAGACGAAAAAACAATGAAACTTTTGTTTATACCCTTAGTACGTCCACATTTGGAATACCCAGCTCCTATCTGGAATCCTTATTGTCAGTATGATAAAGATAAACTAGAGTGTGTCCAACAAAGAGCTTCTAGAATTAAAATTTTGAAAGGATACAGTTATAAAGAGAGGTTAAAGAAGTTGGATTTACTATCGTTGGAGAAAAGAAGAAGAAGGGGTGATTTGATACAAATGTTCAAATATTTGAAAGGGTACGATATTATAAATTTTTACACAAAACCCGGAATGCTAGATAACGGATATAAAACTAGAGGTCACAATAGTAAACTGAGAAGGCAATATACAGGAAATATAAAACGACAATTTTTTCACAAATAGAGTAGTAAACGACTGGAACAATCTTGAACAATAGACGCAGTCAGTATCAACCAGTTCAAAAAAAAAAATTGGATGAACATTTTAAATACTAACTTTTATTATGTTTGTATGTTAGTGTGTTACAGCTGTTAAAGTTGCAAACTAGTTTGGACTCATCACTCTTTAAGTGTACAGCACTATTATACTATATATTATATTATTATATTATTTTACTATAAGAATTTCAAACATTTATAACATTTAGCAAAAAGATTTTTTTTTAATCTAAAAGTTTTAGATTAAAAAAAAAAAAATCTTTTTGCTAAATGTTAAGTTTGTAATTCTAAAACTGCCCATTATTAATTTTAAACAAACAAAAAACATATAGCTGACTTTTTAACTTGCAGTTTATTGACAAATATTAGGCTATAGATGAAAATGATTACTAAAAAATTTATTGCTAACAAAAACCAAAGTACTCGTATTTTTCTAAAGTTAACAAATGTATGTTTCTTATACCGCCGCAATAGAAAATAAACTTTTTAAACCAATCAAATTTTAAGAAAGTATACCGTGATCAGCAAATCTTTTGATTATAAATCACAAAGAGGAATCCTTAGTTTCACAGAAATATCTAGTGTGCTTGATGACTTTTAAATCCAATATGCGCACAGCAGATTTACATCAAATTTTGAACATTATCAGATAAATAAGTTATCTAAAGGACCCTTGAATTTCAAGAAAGACCTGCCATAACTTATAAAGCTGTTGTTCGTAAAAAAAACAGTAAGGATTTACACTTTAAAATAAAGAAATTTTTTTATTTATGATATTAAAAACAAAATATATAAATATATAGCCTAACCTTTTTAATAAACGACTTCCAATTTTTATTTAAGTTGGTTTATAAATAGCGGCACAATGTGGTTTGGCGTAAATAGTATCTTCGTTAAGTTAAAAAAATAAGTCACAGTTTTTGAAATACTTTTTTTACGGCAAATTATGGATATTCGCGCATACCTAAAATGGGTGGTTATTTTACAATTATATTTACAGCTTTAGTAACTGACAAGCAAAATAATCATCTCCATTATCATCTCCATTATCAGAGTCTTATATATCACCTCCATTATCATCTCCATTATCAGAGTCGTGTACCATTTATAAATTTTAAGTATCAAATATGCTAATTATTTGTTTTAATAATAACAGTAATAATAATAACAATAATAATAAAGTAAATAGGTATACAAAATTCATTTTTATGCGTTTTTTTGGTATTCGGCCGAATATTTTGCAATATTCGGCCGTATACCGAATAGTAAAAAAGTAGCCGAATAGGCAGAATACGGAATAGTCACCGAATATTTGTGGCATCTTTTATTCGAACCCATATGCTTTTTTAGGATGCCATCAATTATACTGCTACAATAAAGAGTAACTACTATCTCTTTTATCTGTAGAAAAAAACTAAATGAGCGGGTTTTTATTTGCAAATGGCCAGAAAATAGTGAAATTACCCTTCTCTAAAAGGCATGTTATCCAATATCCGGTACCGCTAACTGCTATTATGCTAGCCCATAAACTATTGTTATTTTAAAAATATGGCTGTTGCTAGCACGCGGTCTAAAAAATTTTACATTATAGGAAAATTGTTAATGAAACCTAGTTGAAAAATCTGTTTTTACGATTTCCGTAAATTGTTATAAATTGTTATAAAAATATTTTGCTTGTTATTATATGTATTAAAATTTATTTGCTTTTATGCTTGTTGCATATAATTTATAATAAAAATGTATACTGCAAGCATCTGAAAAGTTATAAAGCACCTAAAATAACTTTTTTAAATGCTCTTTGAATCTCAAAATTAAAAGTTGTGGCTTGGCGCTTATGTTATGTTATATACAAACCATAAAATTCATTAAATTACCATATGCCATGATACATAATATGCCATTACCCATATTATATCAGTTAATAATTATATAAATAATAAATTTAAATTTATGCTTTTAGATAAGTGACTTAAGCTTGGCTGAACATTTGCATATAATAATACTTATTTTTTATAAAAAATTATTAGACAATATTCTTTTAATTTTATTTCATCGAGGTCATATGAGTTTCCTGAGCATCTTCATCAGGACTTTAAAAATTCCTGTTCAATGATAAGGGCTATTGAATAGGATATGAAAAATGTTTAAGAAGAAAGATTTGTTTGTAGCTTAAAAGTCAAAGTCTTCCAGATTTTTTAAAGGTATAAAAAATTTTTCTTGTCATTATTAGACCCAAACAAAATGTTGTGTGTTGCCAAAATTATTTGAGGAGTGGGTCTCAAATAGTTTTTATTGAGTGGAGTTTAACTTTTCCTTACATAATACAACCTTGATTACCTATGGATTAAGGATTTATCAAATCTCTTAAAATTAAAAATGTTTTTTTCTAAAAAGGCATAGAGTTTCATCAGATTAATTCATTGGAAAAGTTTCTGGGCACAGCACTATCAAAACTAAAAAGTAAAATGAAGTGCATGTTGATGTTTCTGATGATGTTACAAAACCAAGTTTTGAAAAAGCCATTTTTACTACAGTACAATCTCTGTAATTTGAATATTCTTAATTCAAAAACCTTCATTTGATTAAATGCTAAGTCACAGTGAAATGTCACTTTACAAATTCAATTTTCTTTAATTTCTCTAATTTGAACCTTTATTTTTCCCTATAAAGGTTGAATTTGAGAGATAGTACTGTATTACATAATAATTTAGAAAATGCTCTTATATAATTTGTGTTGCTAATGAACTTATGAGCATATAAAAAACAATTACTGACAGTTAATTACAGAAAATCTACAATTACAGTTTTTTTTTGCTATGTAAAACTTTAATACATGTATGTAAAATATGTATTCAAGGCCAATAGTCATTATTTGTCAGTTTTATTTATATTCTTTTTTTGTGAAATATTTGTACTTTATAATTTGAAGGTCTCTCTAATTTGAATTTGAAGGTCTCTCTAATTTGAATTTGAATTTTCCTACAAAATTTGAATTAAAGATTTTATATATATATATATATATATATATATATATATATATATATATATATATATATATATATATATATATATATATATATATATATATATATATATATATATATATATATATATAATATTGTGAAGTTATTGTTTATTAGTATTATTATAAAATATTCTTAGCAAAAATAAAATGTCTTGCAAGTTTTGTGAGGCAGATTCTAATGAAGAGCAAATACAGTGTGCAACTTGTAAAGGAATGTGTAAGCTGGTTAATTAAAGTTATAATGATATCTTTATTTGATCTTATTTATTTCCATTATCTTCTATCAGTACAACACACTAGTGTTGTACTGATAATTATTTTATACACAAAATCAAACTGTAAAGTAAAACAAAATACAACAAAAGCAACCTGTTTTAGTTGTTATAAATATAACAGTTTATTTACAATTTTTTTAGTCCAGTTGAATAATTTTTCATCAAAATTTATTATATGATATTGATGTATAGTTTAATATACTACAGTATAATTTAAGTTAATTGTGCAAAAGGACAAATCGGTATCAAGTTAAGTAGCAGATAAATGACACTATTTACTGCAAGATATAGTGAATGAAAACAATATATACTTATGAAAAGTATATAAAACTTTATATAAATATTTATGAAAAGTATATAAAACTGTAGAAAACTATTAAAGTAACTTATAATTATACGTTACTAACATACAATAGTGATCAAAAATTTAGACTCAATAAAACTTATAGTTTCTTAGTGATTTGTGATTTAAAAGAATGCCTTTGTTCTTATTATTTTTATTTTATTTTTAATACGGTTTATTATTTATGAAATTCTCTTTAATATATATAAAAGACAAGAAAATATATATAAAAAACAAGTTTAAAGTATTTTGTTTTGAAAATAACAAAAAATATGTTAAGATATCTATGAAAATCTTGATCATGAGATCATAGACTCAGGATTTTTTATTAAACTGTAAGTCAAGTTAATATGGTATGTGACCGCCTTTGTTATCTATGCAAAGTCTACATCTTCTTTTAATAGATTTAAAAAGATTTCAACAATATTCAAAGGATAAACTATCATATAACTCTTTTAAACTTTATCTTAGTTCTTCAGTTGAAGTTACAGAAGCTTTGGTCAGTTTTTGGTCTAGCACAGTCCATACATTTATGATTGGATTTTAATCTGGCGATCTAGCTGGCTACTAGAGTAGATTGATTTTGTTTTCTTTAAACCAAGCTGTTACTGTTTTTGCTTTATGACAAACGGCATTATCTTGCTGAAACTTCCATTCATGCTCATCTCCGAAAAATAGGTCTTTTGTCGGAATCATAAGATTTTTAAGCGTCTCAATATATCTGTATTGGTCCATTCTACAAGTAGCATAGTCCAGGTCTATCATAAGTGATACAACCCCAGATCCCAACTGAACCTCCTCCACCCTGTAACTGAGGTATGATGAAACGATTATAAAACTTTTCATTATAGTTTCTAAACTATTACTCTATTTTTTCTATTAACGAATTTTTTCTATCAATTTAATTCATCGCTAAATACTTTTTTTTTTAATACCATTTGAGCCGATCTGCATTTTTCTAAATATTTAAAATGCAAATAATAAGTAAAAATGGTATAATTTGATCAGCGTGCACTAAGTAAATAATTTAATTTTTAAATGGATTTAGAGGTAGTACTTTAGAGAATATGTTTTATTCCACGTTAGAATTACAATTTTTAAAAAAATAGGTTGGACACTTATATGGAAATAAAGATAGAAAAAAGTCTATATTTATAAGACACATTTTAATGTGTTTTTAAATGGTGCTATTATTAAAAAGTAAAAAGTAAAGACTTAGCTTAAGAGAAAAAAGGTGTGCGTTTTTTGTAATTATTATTAATTTTTTGTAAGTTAAATTAAAAAAAATTGTCTTCAAACATTATTTTAAAAATTTTTGGAAGAGATATTAAAAGCTAAGCTAAAGTTTTTTACTGAGTTTAAATTTTTGATCACCATTGTATAAGTTTTGATCACCATTGTATACTTAAAAATTAAACATATAAGTATACTGAAACTTAAGAACTGAAAACTATAGTCAAAAGTTTTAACTGAAAAAAAAAATTAATTTTAAATTTTAAGTTTTAACTTTTAACTATATTTATATGTTTTGAGGTTATTTATCAAATGTTAGGCTTTGAAAATAAAATAATTTTAAATGTTGCTCAAGACAAGTTTTCAAGTTTGACTTTTTTTTACTTTATTAAAAATTATTCGCAATTCAAAATCATTGATGAATGAAAAAAAAAGTTGAGGCAGTTTTATGTTTTTTTTTTGTTTTTTGTTTGTTTTTTTTTGAAAAAAAAAATTAAGGAATCTTTTAACTAAATTATTTAAATTGAATATTCCCAATAAGCTTATCTACAACTAGAATAAAATAATAGATTTATACAACATAAGTTTCAAACAATATATTACTGTCTTTTGCTTTATACAGAGCCCATCCCCTGTCATGTCACATTCATGATTCTATCACATCACGTATGTGAAGTCTGATAGAGCCATATTGTTCTCATCAGCAAAAACTTTAACAACATTGTTTTCACCATCTAATTACTATAAGAATCAATTTTATTTATATGCATGAATTATGCTAGACAAAGTTTTAATATAAACTACTTGACAATTTATATTAATATATGCTAAACAACTTAAGAAAATTTAGCTAAACAACAATTTTTATTAAATGAACAATAGTTTTAATAGAAAAATAAGTTGTCCTTATTTAAATTAACTGAACTACAATATATAGTTAGTTGCCTATTTTGCTATATACGATTTAAGCAGGCTTTCCCAGGAAAAGCGTGCGGTCGCACGCCTTGTTTGTCCACGCATAGAATAAATTTTTCTGACTAACTGACCATGTTTTATTGTTATGCGTTTCAAGAATTTGCGCCAAAACAAAGCTAAACTAAAATACCGCAAAAATGCAAGCAATCTTAAAGTAAATAAAAGAAATCTGTTTGTGCTTTCAAATTTAAAAATTAATGTATATTATTAAAAAAAAAATTTACCTATATTTTATTCTTTTTTTTTTGTTTTTTAGGGCGGTTGTTATTTTAGCTATAAAAAATCAAATCAATAAAAAAAATAAAATCAATAAGAAAAATCAAATCAAAAAGAAAAAGATATTGTTTAATGAAAATAAAAGGACCTTTTAATGTAAAATTTGTTTATGACTTTTATCAGTCAGTAATACTTTAAAATTCACGATAGAACTTTAATTAATTTTTATATGTTTCGTAAATACATTTAAATGTTTAAATGTATTGATACGCAAGAAAGTGCGAAAACGATTGCTATTTATTTGTAAAATAAGTTTTGTTTCAATTTTCAAATGAAAGAAAATTTATTTTGCAATCATTAAATGACATTGTGAACGAGTGTTAATATACAATAATGTCCCGAAGGAACTGTTTTCGTAACAATGACAACAGAAGCAATGCAATTATTTTTTTAACTTCTTTTGTAATAACAAAATTATGCAATTGAATAATTTCAATGTAATAAAAGGCGAGCATTGACTCAGTATAATCAGTTTAGAATAAGTCGAGAGAAAACTTTTTTCACATTAAAATTTTGTTATCTTTAAAATCTCAAATAATATATTTAATAATTAAAACAGCAATTTATTTTCTTGTCTAAGTATTGGGGAATAACGTCATCGCCTTTGCATAAACCTTCGTAAAAACTGAATTAAATGAAAAAATTTAATCAAATTTGTCTAGCGTAAATAATGAATCAGTTTTTTAATATATTATTTGATAAAGTTAGTGAATAAATTACGTATCAAGTCTTTTTATTTTCGTGAAAACTTTATGATTTATTGTCGCCTTTTCCTTGACTTGTATCAAATTTTGTAGCTGAAAATAGCAACCCTAAAAAAAGAAAACAAAAACAGTAAAAAAATTTTGAAAAAAATGTTCAGGACTTTTTTTTTTTTTTGTTACAAGATTTTTAGTTTTTTTTTTATTATTAAAATATTTTTCTTACATCCAATTTCAATTTTATACTTTGTTTAGACTTCGTTTTCTTTTTTAATATTATATTTTATTCTCTGTGGATAAGTTCCGCTTTCCCACGAAATATTGCCGCGGTCACGTTTTCTGAAAAATTTATTATATGCGTGGACAAACAAGGCGTGCAACCGCACGCCTTTCCTGGGAAAGCCTGATTTAAGTAGCTTTTGTTTTTTTTATGAGTAATAATAAAATGCTAATTTTTTTTTAAAAGGTCATCCATCATGTTTGGAATTGCCGAAACATATAATACCTGTCGTTAGAACTTATGACTGGCAATGTAATGACTGTAAATATTGTTATGGCTGCCATGATATAGAAAATGAAGTAAGAGTTTATTTTATGCATAAAATATTGACATAAATGTCCTTACATTTTTATGCATAGTTTATAATGTTCACAAAATAGTTTTGTATTGTGTGTATATACATACCACAAGGTTAGCAATATTTTGCCGACCTTCATCTGTTAAAGGTCTGCATCTGGTTGGTAAAATAAATTTGACACAAAGGTTTTACCATAAAGCATAAAAACTAGGTCGACAATGTTTTGCTGACCTCAAACACTTCTAGGTGTGCGTTACCAAATGCCAACCTAGAAGTATAAATCAAACATATATCAAACCTCAGGAGACACGTGGAGTTATACGTCTTATATGACCATTTAAATATTTTGTTTTGACAACTTGACCATGACTCCTTGCATGCTTTAACTTAACGCATTTAAAAATTTAGTCTTTTGAAAAAGTCAAAATTTCAAATTTAATCCAAGATTACTTCAAAACTTAATTTAAAATTTTGAAACTTTGATATTTCTAATGTCAAGCAACTTTAAAAACTTAATTAAGCAAATAAAACAAAAGTATCCGTTAGTAGGATTTAAAACATGCAAATTTTTAATTGTCATGCAAAAAACTGTTTTAAAACATGCAAATTGTCGTGCTAAAAGCCATGGCCAAGTTGTCAAATTAGTTTAAAAAATTGTATGAGTGGTCATATAAGCACGTATACATGTATTTATGTATATACAGTTATGGCCATAAATATGAGAACGATGATAAATTTTCTAGTGTTTCATGATTCTTCATCATGTAAAGACAATTAGATAATAATTACAGTTGTTAAATAATAATTTTTAGATAATAGTTGTTAGATAATATTTACAGTTGTTTTCAAAACTTATAACGTACTTTCAAACCTTATAACGCAGAGTCATGTTTTCTGATAAATCAACATTTTCCCAGTTTACCTCTTACACTAGGCATGTTAGAAGACCAGTCAATCAGCGCTACAAAATCAGATATGTAGTCCCTACTGTAAAACAGGCTCTAACTACGATGGTTTGGGGCTGCTTTAGTGGAGCAGACCGGGGCGGTATCTGCTTTATGCCGAAGAGCACCTTAATATCCTTAAAGAAAAGCTACCTCAGCATATGGCTAGTAGCAACTGCACCACTTTCCAGCATGGTAAAGCTCCCTGCCACCGCGCTGGAGCAGTTAGCCAGTGGCTAATGGGTCAACACTTTGATGTTTCAGGAACTTGGCCTGGCTCCAGCCCGGACCTTAATCCAATAGAAAATTTATGGATGATGATGAAGCGGATAGTTGCTACGAAGAATCCTAGTTCCGAAAACACCCTTAAGAAAGCGATCATGACTGTTTGGACTCAAGAAATAACACTGGATTATTGCCAAAAGTTAGTTGATTCAATGTCTGAGAGGATAAGGGCTATGATACCCAAATATTGACTTTTGAGGCAATCACGCCATTAAGATGCTTTTTTACTAATGATTTAATCATATTTTATAATTAAAGCACAAAATAATTGTTATTGTTGTTAACTGCTTGTTATATTCACCTGAATAAAAGCCATACTATAAAAAAAGGCAGCATTCTCATATTTACGGCCATGACTGTATATATATATATATATATATATATATATATATATATATATATATATATATATATATATATATATATATATATATATATATATATATACAGGCCTTGTTTTAAAGTGTTACGCCTAGAGCGATTTACGTACGCCTTAAGCGATTTTTACGTGCGCGTAGAGCTGTTTTGGTTAAGCTACTTTTTATCATTTTTTAACTTTTAAATTAGCGGTAACATAAAAGAAGTAATTAATTTTTAAAAAAACCACATTAACTTTTAAATAACGATATGTAAAGATATTTATTAAAAAAAAGAATTAATTTTAAAAATAATTGTTGTAACTTTTCATCGCGATATATCTTTCCTTTTTATAGCAATTAATTTGACGCTAAACTTTTTATCCAAATATTTAGCAACATGAAAAATTGTTTGTCAATCTTTAACTACAAATTTTTTGCAATTTTTTAAATAAAAAGTAGTAATTTTTTAAAATTTTCAGTAAAAAACTTTTAAAAAATCTATATTCCATATTTATTAATACAGAATATAAATGTTTTTTGTAATATAGATTTTTTAAGAATTTTTTACTGAATTTATAATAAAAAACATTTGCAAAAAAATTGTAATTAAGAATTGACATTTTTTGAATATCTCAAAAAATGTCATAATATTTTTGTTTTCATGATAACAAAAATACCAAGACATTTTTTCGAGATATTAAAAAAAATGTCTTAGCTTTTCTTATTAGTTAAAGGTATATAGATACCTTTACCTTTAAGTTATGCGCGGGGAGGGGGTCGGCACAGAAAAAAAAAAATTACCTGTTACTCGCAATATTTGAATGAAGACAATTTGTTAAATTTCTTCTGCGTGCGATTCAATAAGTTTTTTTTTTTTCATAAATCAAGTTATATTATAAGGTAAAGAAATCATGAGTAGACTACAACATCCGCTGATGACACTAATATTATGTTAAATATATTTATATAACGGAGGTTTTATTATGCACGCGCACATTACAGGTTCCGTTAAATAAATACTAAGGCATGTTTTAGTTTAATGACAGTCTCCATTTTTTACTAATGAATATGTATTTTTCTTTATAAAACAAAACAAACTAGTATATAAAAACCTTGTATATTTCTATTATCTCTAAATTGTTTAAAGTTCGAATATTGATTGTATTTTGAAGGACAAAAGATTTACTTTAAAAACTTTTAAATCTTGGGACTTTGCGGATGCTTTGTCGATGCGATGATCACAGAAAAGGAGAAGACTTACGTTATTAAAATCAAATGTAAGTTATGTGATCTTCATCAAAATAAAATATTATCCAAAAACAATGGTGTTGTAAGGGCAACTGCCCAACGGTTTATAAATAACACAAGTCATGTTAAAATATTTTAACATGTTACTATATTTTAATTAAGTTGATATATAATTAAAAATAAAAATATAGTTCAATAAATAAATTAAATTTGTTCTTAACAAAGATTACCTCATTTTTATTCTTTTTTTTATTTTATTTAGTTAAATCGCTTACAAACGAAAAAAAAAAGAGTTTTGTAATTATACGTAGAATGAAAATACTTTTGAGTTTGTTTATAAGTTAAGGAACTTAATTTTTAATAAACAAATTTTTACGAATGTTTAATTATAAACAGATACGATTCAAATTATTAAATATACTTAAATTATTTCAGTTGAGTATTTTTTTAAGTTTGCACAATTAAAGTTTTGCATAGAAGTATTTGTTTTTTTGTTTTAAAATAATTAACAAAAGAGTTTGCATAATTAAGACTTTTATATTTAATTTAATTTTTTTTTTTAATTTCCTAAAATTTAAAAAAAAAAGATTTAATCGTTAAAAGCGATTTTTCTCTATAGCTGTTTCTTTGTGATTTGTTTAAAAGTAAAATATTTTTACAATAACATAAAAAATTTATGAATTAAATTCCTGGCGAACGCGTTCTAAACTATGTATCAAAAATATGCTCAAAGCAGACAAAACTTTTTTATATTTTTATAAAACGCAAGTTGAAACGCTAAGCAAGATAAATTTAAAAAATATTTAAAAACCTTAATTTTTCTTTGCCAGTCAAAATAAAATCGTTGTTTAAATAATTAACATGGGTTTGTGTTTATCAATGTTAATATTTTTTGTTTACTCTAGAAATTTTTAAAAATAAAAAAAATCATTATTATTTTTTATTCAATAACAATTAAAAACAATTATTCAAAAACAAGTTTCAGAAATAATTAATATATATATATATATATATATATATATATATATATATATATATATATATATATATATATATATATATATATATATATATATATATATATATATATATATATATATATATATATATATATATATATATATATATATATATATATATATATATATATTACTAAGTAATATTGAACTAAAATTAATAATAAAATAACAATTGAAAACATTACAAAATTTTCATAATAAATTTACATTTAAAACATTTATAGTTATTTGAGTTTATTGTTAAATTGAACTAGTTTGCGGTTATTTATTTATTGCGGTAGTTAAAACACTTAACGTCTATAAAAAAAAATAAAGATAATTTTATGACGTCAAAATCGCGTTAAGCTAATGCATTAAGCACTTTTTTATTTAAAACAAGGCCTGTATATATATATTTACAACCCTCGGAATTAGGCAAAACAAGTCAATAATTTTTTGCCGACCTCAAACACTTTTAGATCGGCAATTAGGATGCCGAATGCCGACCCTAATTCCGAGGGTTATATATATATATGTATATATATATATATATATATATATATATATATATATATATATATATATATATATATATATATATATATATATATATATATATATATATATATATATATATATATATATATATATATATATATATATATATCAGTCTTGGTGTATGGCATGACCACGCAAATAATATTTTGTTTTGACAATATGACCTCAGCTTTTAACATTTTAAAAATGTGCTGAATATTAAAGTGATATATTATGATATAGAATTTTTTCAGACATAAATTACATTAAAACTTTTATCTTAACCCATTAAAGCCCAATTTATTAATTTTCAAATTTTTTATGTAAAAGTCAAGAAAATAGTCCATAAGACATTAAAATTTATAAAAATACAATTAAAAAGGTTTTGTAAAATTTAGTTTGGTAAATAATGGCTGTCCTCATTTGAGGTCACTGGTCATTTATGCATATAAAAATTCTGATTAAAAGTTTCAATTTTGTTTTTTATTTAGTCTTTATTTCAACATTTCTTTTCAAATAATTGTTATAGTATTTGGAAAAACAGGGTACACACAATGTTACATAAGAGTAATTCCATGTCAATTGAGCCAGTAAATTTCAAAAATGGCACCATACATCTCAGATTTTGCTGATTTTTATACAGTTGAGAGTACTTAGTAAAACAAAAAGTCCTTGAAAATTTTAGCTTCTAGCTCCAAGACGATCATGAAATATGATCATTTTACTTTTAACTGATCTTGGCCAGGCCCCTCTTGTCCCCTCAGAAGTGTGACCTTTGTTTAAAGGTTCCAAGTCACATAGCTTTAAAAATATTTGATCTTTTGACTTAAAAATTTGTACCTGGCTATTTTCAGGGTCGAAGAATCCAATGAAATAATCAGAAATGTAAAAAAATATTTTTAAGTACTTGTAATTATTAATTTAAATAAATTTAGGCAATTTTTATATACCTGATTTTGATGCTCAAGAAAGCCATGTGGCCTTGGTGATATAAAAAAAAATTGTACACATTAATCTATGTTTAATGATCTTTCAGAAAACATAAAAATTTTGATCTGCAAGTATATGGATTTCCATATATGGTTAACGGGGCACAGGCCCCACTATTTTTCAGCAGAATCTTGCCATACATTTTTCACTACCTTTCAGACTAGCTGAAACGATGAAAATTTTGGTATTTATGTAGTGTCAATAAATGTGCATTTTAAAATTAAAAAAGGGCCCAAGACACTAGGCCAAGACACTAGGGGAGCGGGCTGGAGGGATGTGCCCCACTTTTTTGACTGGAATTTTGAGATTTTTCAGTATCTTCCAGACAAGCGGGAGCTTTGAAACTTTCAGCATTTGTGTAGTCCTGATGAACATGCATTAAAATTGTTTCAGGTCAGATGACCAGAAGGTCCATGGCGCTGGGGCACTGGGGACCATGCCCCGCTTATTTTCTCAAAAAAAATATTTTTTTTTTCTTTAAACAAATGTCTTTTAAATTTAAGATAACTTTGAAAATATTGTATTCAAAAATTTTATTGCTTTATGCTTGTTCCGTTTTACTTCATTATTTACAAAATAAAATACAAAAAAAAGAAATTGTCAAGATAATGCTAAGATTAGATGCTTAGATGCATTGATGGTCAAAGTATACAAACGTCCATTTGTTGTTACAGGTGCATCAGTTATACAAGTTATGTTGGTAATTAGAACCCAACACTCATCTACTCTAGATGGCCAGAAAAGTTTATTAAAAGGACCGTGCAGGTGCATAAGCGTTACCATAACATCTTGCTCTAAATTATCAATTTCATTGATCATACCAATCCAATCAAACGCATCATATTTACACATAATGAATTCACCAAATTTCAAGGCATCAATGTTAATTTTCTGATCATTTTGAGAACTTTGAATACCAGAAAAAGAAAAATGCTTATTATATGAACATCTTCACTTGTTCGTTTAAAGCTAATAGTATCTATAGATTCTGGTTTAAATTGATGATAACTCCTAGTTCCAGGGATTGTTCTACTTAACTCAAAACGTGTTTTCAAAGTGGTGCGCAATTCTGTCAGTCTTTCTTTTTCAATCTTGAAAAAAATAATCCCTTCAATATTGTTAGTACAGTAGTCAAACATTTTGTTACAATTCAATATCTGGTCATTTATGGACCTTTGTAGACTTGCATTTGTAGTTAATCGTTTTACAATGCCACCAATACCATCACATGATGACTTACCATGACTTGTAGCAAAAAATGTCCACTCTGCATCAATGTCAAAATCATTTTTATGGAGACAGATATTGTAAAGGTTTTTGTGGTTTTTATACTGTGCAGCACAACCATCAGAAAAAAAAATAATCTTTGAAATTTTAGGATGATATTCTTTTGAATAGTTAACTATTTGTGTTTGAACTTCATACACAAAACCAGTGTTATGCTCATTACCTTCTGACATGAAGCAAAACGATTTTTCTTTAAGTCGGTCATTTTTGTTTAATAAATAGAGGGCAACGAGGTGCAATGTGCATTGACTTTTGCACCAATGGTAACTTTGGATTTCATCTTGAATCACAAAAGTAAAGTTTTCTGCAAAGTCAACTAAGACAATACAGGAGTTTTTTGCTAAATTTTCCTTGTTGTTCTGTCTGTTTTCTGCCACTGATTGAATAACACCTCTTTGTCATTGTCATTGTCAATTAGTTGTGCATCCAGAAACTTCTTTAAAGAAACTATGCCTGGACAGTTCGGACATCGATGAACCATGCACTCGTTACTTGTCACATCACAAACAACTTTTGTCATCATATCTTTGTAAGTACATTTCATTTGTATAGCATTGGTCAAGAGTATTGCATTTTGATGGAGGGTACATACACAAACAGAATGAGTGCCTGATGCTCCAACAGACATACACTATTTTGGTCTTAAACTGCAAAACTTAGAAAATCCAATAACTTCTTGAGGATATTTAGTTTTAAAAGAAACATATAGTTCTTTAAGATTACATAAAATAAGGCGCTTTTGCATGTGTTGTTTTCTACCAATACTTATGTAATCTTTTTTTACCAGGCATTTGTCTAGTAAATTATTCATCATGGTATATATTGTTGACTCTATTTAATGCTATTTCTGAAAATGTTTTTTCCTTCTTAGTGCCTGGAACTAAAAAAATCGCACTTATTTTCGTTTGCGCGCTTCTTTAATTTGGTATATAGTGACGTTGAAATACCTTGCAGCAAAATTTCTTGACCAAGACTCGGGTGTAAATGTTAACAACTGAATTTTAGTTTTTTGGTCAGAAACAAATAACTTTTCTTTTATTTCTGCTGTTAGTTTGTCTAAATCATCACATTTACTTTTGTCAATAATTTTCGTATGAGGAATTTTATGTTTCAGTTCTTCTTCCCTAACATTATATACTTTTGAAATGTGCTCTTCATACTTTGACATAATTTTTATAACTTTACTTTTAGCAACAGATAGCCGTTGATGCTTTGGAATGCCATGAAGTTTTATGGGGGATACACCTACTGTTTCCAAACTAACATTTAATGCCTCTCGTGACTTTTCAGAAGTAGCACATGAAATAGATTCCTCAAATTCACAATTATCTTGTTCATGAAATTTACTGATTATAGCATCAAAGCAGCTCCGACAAAGTTGATATCCAGGCACAACATTTGGAAAATTAATTCTCAATTGTTTTGCCATGTCTAATGTTATTACATGACTCCCTGAAAAGAAAAGAACAATTTGATTTTAGTAATTACCTTTGAATATGAAAATTATTTGTACTTATTTCAATATATATTGCATAACCAGATCAGCTTTTTTTCAAACTTTTATAAACTAGTAGATTTTAATTTCATTATTCAAAAAAGATTTTACAATAATTTTTTATCAACAATATTTACCTTTGATTGCTTTTTTTTTTTATTTATGCTTGTCCAATAAATTACAACATTTTGTGTGCTTCTTTTCAAAATGTGTACCACAAATCTTTTCACGATGAAGGCAGATTGTTAAAATTTTATCATCTGTTATTCCAGATCTCCAAATAAATTTTTCTCTGGCATCTTCTCTATAGCAATCAAATTTTTTTAAATCAATCTTTCTACAATAACTTAGTTTATGACAAGTATCATTTAAATTTTTTCTAAAATCACATGAATCCATTCTTACTGCAACACTAAAAACATTTTGAGATTAATTTAAAAAGGGGAGAAACCAATAGTAATTAATTCAATGAAAGCAATTTAAGCAATCACCATGGTAATACAAAACTAAATAGTGATTGATTTCTTTTATCTTACTTTGACAAAAAGAAAGTTTCCATTTCACAAAATTTAATTATAATCAATTTGTTAATGTTAAAAATGTTAATGATGGCTTTAATAGGTAACAAATTTCTTTTATACTAGTGTAATGACAAGATGTTTTTTGTTACTGTGAATAGTTCTTATTTAATAAAATAACTTGCTGTTAACATTTTAGAATTAGCAAATATCAAATAAAAAAATGATTTTGAAAAATTGATAAATTCCTTTTTTATTGATGTAATGTTATGACAGGATGTTTTTTTCTGTTTACCATTTTAGCATTAAAATATATTAATCTTTTTTAATTAAAATTTTAAATTATACAAAATAAAATTCTGTTAAAACCATTATTTTAGACTGTTTTTAATCTTATACATGCAAATCAAAATTCTTATAAACATTAACTTTCTTAAAACATTTTAAGAAAGATCATTGAACATAGAATGATCAAAAACTAAATTGAACAAATATAAATCACAAAAATTTGTGAAGCAATGTTATCAGATATGTTTAACGTTATTAAAAATGAAAATCTAAAAAAAAATTTTGAAGACAATAGTTTCAAAGTTATCTTGTGTTAAAGAAAAAAAATATATATTTTTTGAGAAAATAACTGAGGCATGGTCCCCAGTGCCCCAGCCCCATGGACCTTCTAATCATCTGACCTGAAACAATTTTAATGCATGTTCATCAGGACTACATAAATGCTGAAAGTTTCAAAGCTTGTCTTGAAGATACTGAAAAATCTATCTCAAAATTCCAGTCAAAAAAGTGGGGCACATCCCTCCAGCCCCCTCCCCTAGTGTCTTGGGCCTTTTTTTAATTTTAAAATGCACATTTAATGACACTACATAAATATCAAAATTTTCATCGTTCAAGCTACTTTTTTACATTTCTGATTATTTCATTGGATTCTTTGACCCTGAAAATAACCAGGTACAAATTTTTAAGTCAAAAGATCAAATATTTTTAAAGCTATATGACTTGGAAGCTTTAAACAAAGGTCACACTTCTGAGGAGATAGAGGGGCCTGGCCAAGATCAGCTAAAAGCAAAATGATCATATTTCATGATCCTCATGGAGCTAGAAGCTAAAATTTTCAAGGATTTTTTTGTTTTACTAAGTACTCTCAACTGTATAAAAATCAGCAAAATCTGAGATGTATGGTGACATGGCCTGGCTCAATTGACATGGAATTACCCATAACAATTACTGCAAAATGTTCTCGGTTTTCCTTTGCAATCTTCGTCCTTTGTGATTTTTCCTTTGCAATCTTCGTCCTTTTCATCAAATCTTATGTCATCTGTAATATAACTTTTTGATGTAGATGGTAAACTCATTGGCCTTCCTTTCAATGCTTGTTTCTCATGTCCCTTTTTGAGGTAAGGTTATGCTATATTTCTGAAATCCTTTATTGAGATTTTTTCACCGGATGAGTTTTGGCATACACAAGGTAGCGATTGACAATACACATATCAACTATTATGTAAACAAACACCAGTACCATTTCTTTCCTCTAGCTGTAATAGCATGCCTCTTTAAAAGCCAATCATGGTGGCCAAATCCACCCATATATATTTTTTTGTAATTTGCTATGACAGAGGGCTATGAAATTTGTATTTTTTCTTTTTTCTCTTGACAACATCGAGAAACTGATGATAATGGTTCAATTTGATCAAAAATTGTTTCAATTGTCACAGCCAGATTGTCATTCCATCTTACAAATAAAAAATTTTTCAGCATTTTCAAATTAAAAATCATAAATTCCTCTCGATTGCTTTCAGCGACAAGCATTACGACTGAACACATTTTTTTTAATTTTTTTCTTTCACTTGATATGAACTCTGGTATTGTGGTTTAACCTCCTTCGGCTAGTTGCCATACGGAGGCCACATTACCAAGGTCAGCAACGACATAACTCACTCCCAAGGACCTAGAGTAAGGTGAGTTTAGAAGAATGAAGATATGTTAGAGTGAAAGACAGAAGTAGTAGATTTAGAAAGATAGCATAGAGAAGGCGACAGAATTACACCCGATGTTAGAAGGTGCTAAAACGAACTGTTAGCTAGGTTCACCTAACAAATGTAGGCCAACAAAGACTTGATTGGAGTTCACTGAACATGATATAAACTTGATATGAACTCTTCGTCAAGTAACTTTTTCATCTTTGGTGTACATTAAAACTAACCTTTTATATAGGAATTAGCTTCTAAATTGCTTGTGGGTTTGTTATTTAAAAGTAATCTTTATTCATTAATAAATCTTTTTATTTTTAAAATCTGCCAAAATATTGCTTGTGAATTTGTAATTTTTTTTTTTTTAATAATACAATTTTTTTTTTATCTTTTATAAGCAAATTATTTCATTTTTAAAATTGTCTAAGATTGCTTGTGGGTTTGTATTTTTTTTTAAATCTTTTAAAAATACTTTTAAAACAAAAAATTTTATTGACAATTAATTGACAGGTCTGTGCAAGGTTTATATAGAAACAATTTCGATAACGGTTTTTCAACCATTTTAAAGATGCGCAAGTTTGTAAAGGAGGGGTGACATAGGTAAAAAGTAAGGCCTTCTGTTTGTCGGCGTGCGGTTCTCAAATATTGACCGAAGGCCTTCGGTTGTCGGCGTGCGGTTCTCAAATATTGACCGAAGGCCTCCGTATGGCAACTAGCCGGAGGAGGTTAAACCACAATACCAGAGTTCATATCAAGTGAAAGAAAAAAATTATAAAAATGTGTTCAGTCGTAATGCTTGTCGTAATTTATTTGTGGGAAACCAATTAGATTTTGGTACAAGCTTTGGTCATTGTGTGGTGATGATGGTTATTGTTTCAACTTCTCACTGTATAGTGGAAAAGAAAAGGAACAAGTACAGGAACCTAGGGTAGTGAATAAAATGTTAAATATTCCAAATAAAATGTTGAACAATCAAAGCAGTTATCAAATGTTCTTTAAAACTACTGAAA
Source organism: Hydra vulgaris (assembly GCF_022113875.1). NCBI lineage: Eukaryota > Metazoa > Cnidaria > Hydrozoa > Anthoathecata > Hydridae > Hydra > Hydra vulgaris. Next base: position 28,042,369 of record NC_061159.1, on the reverse strand, counting down.
GCAATCGAGAAATATCCAAGAGGAATTTATGATTTTTAATTTGAAAATGCTGAAAATTTTTTTATTTGTAAGATGGAATGACAATCTGGCTGTGACAATTGAAACAATTTTTGATCAAATTGAACCATTATCATCTTTAGTTTACACCAATCAATCTTTAGTTTACTGAACTATTAAATTTAAATTAAAAAGTTTATTTTCTACTTTTTAGTACAAAAAAAGCATACCAGGAAAACTAACTTTTTTATTTTTGTTGTATAAAAGTTAGGCTAAAAAGTCTTCAAAATATACGCCGCAATCTACAGACATGATAATTTATTCAATCGCGTTTTATTCCTAAGAATTTTAGTACATGATGTCATTAATTTTTTTGTTTGTTTAAATTTTAAATAAACAGTTTTTTTTTAACATTTTGGCTTTAACAAAATCTTCGCCTCATAAACTAGTTGTTCTTTTCTAATCCACATTCTAAAATCAATTTAAAAACTTAATGATAATGAAACAACTTGTTAAAAAGCAATTTCAAAACTAAAAAAAAATCATCTTTTCATAAATTTGTTACATAAAGTTTCCTAAAAAAATTCTCTAAAATAATTTTGCCTACAGGCCTAATTATGGTTTATCCTGCAATGTATTTATATACAAGTGCATTAGGCACTTTTGTACAGCTGTTCACAAAAGTTTAAACAAGAGTACAGCGCTCGAAATAGCGGTCGATTAATGATTGTCTACTTTTATATATTTTTTACTTTTATATATTTTTATTATTTTAATTATATTTTGATATCCCAAAATCAATTCTGGATGATCAAATTTGATCGTCAAGAAGTGCATATCAAATTTTATATTGAAAGTTCAAAAACATTTTAAAATAAACGTCACAAAAATCTTCAAAAGACAAAAGTAAAACAACGACACCAAATTGTTGAAAGTAAAACAACTGTTAAAAAGGTTTACAAACTGCTACAAAATTTATATGAACAAAAAGTTTATTACTTGTTAATGAACTATTTTGAATAAAATTAATTATTTTTAATGAATCTAGTTTGCATTATTATTTAGAAACATAAATATATAAAGTTTCATGAGAAAAATTTCAAAAAAAAGTAAATAATGCAAGTTTATGATTGGTAGAATGTTGACTTCACAAAACATCATAATGCTTTCAGCAAAATAAAATTGTTTTTGTTTAAAATTATTAGAAAATAAATTTTAGAAGTAAAATTTAAAAAATTATAAAAAGTATTAAAATGATCAAAAAATAGATGCGAGAAAAAGCAACAGAAAATTATTTCTTTGAAAAAGAAATCAGGATCTGAATCACTTGCTAAGAATAAAGTAAAAGTTAAGGCAAGAAAGTTACAATTACAAACTTTTGTTTGTTTTTTTAAATAAATATTCTTGCAAAAAAGTTTTAATCAATAAATGTTCTCAATATTTCTTGTATCGTGTTTTTTTTTTAAATACTATCATTTTTTTTTCGGTAACTGGAACCAAAAAAGTTCGATCACTAATATTAGAAAAGCCTTTTTTTATTGTGTGGAACGCAAGAGAAAATAACATTGTTGCAATTTAACGTTGAATGAATGATATATTTTGATCTAATTTGCGTGTATTTTTCAATTTTAAATAAACTTTGAGTTTGAAAAACTTTGAATGAATTTGCGTATTTTTGTCAATTTTAAATGTTTTTACTAAACAATCGTTTATAATGTTGCAAACAGTCGTTTAGTTTAAACTATAGTTTTAACTAAATGAATGTAAAAAATATATTTTATATTATAAATATAACAAAAATATTTTGTAATATAAATATAAAAAAGATAATCTAAAATTGACGAGATATTCATAATGAAAATCTTAAAGTTAATGTGCTAAAAATATCTTAAGGTGATTAGAAAATGATTTTTTAAAAAAAAACTTTGTATCAGCATGAACATCTTGAACATCTATTGGTTGAACCACAAGCTGATGTGCAAAGATTAGCAAGGATAAGAACAAGATTGGCATACTTGAAGGATTTTATTTAATAAAGCTAACTGTTTTTTTTTTGTTTTGTTTTGTTTTTGTTTTTGTTTTTGTTTTAAAAATAAACTTATAGAAGAAAGATGCAACATCTGTTTTGTGTTAGAATACATGCACACCTTGTATAAAAGTAATTGTGTATTACTTATTACATTTGATGTCTTAATAAACCTTTGCAAACATTACACTTACAAAATAATTTACATCAAGTATGGAAGTTATTACAAATATGCCTTATTTACCTATTGAAATGAACAACTTAAATTAGTTAATGATAATAAGATTTTAGTTACATAATTAACGAAGTAACCATGAAATATTTACTCAAATTAGGGCTTCCAATTTGAACATATGTTCAAACATTTGAACTTTGGACAGTTTTAAAAAAAGTTCGAGTTAATTCGAACTCGAATGTGTTGTTTCAGATTCAAATGTGTAATTCAAATTCGAATGTGTTGACATATTAAAATTGACAACTGGTTTATTTTTAAAAGTTTTTTGATTTGCAGCTTTTGTAAACGGTTTTCAGTCCAAAATGTCACAAAAAAATTTAATTAACAAATTTAAAATTTAAACTAAATATGTAAAAAATGCTTTAAATTGGTTGTTGTTTTTAAATATGTTGCAATCATTTAAAATAAAAATAATAACACACGCTATATATTTTTAATTGTCAATGATATACAACAATATCCATCAAAAAATTGCTACAATAATATCCATCAAAAAATTGCTAAAAAATTTGAGTTCAAAAAAAAAAAAGCGGTGTAATGTAATTTTGAGCTAGTAAAAAAGAAAATAGAGAAAAACACCTTCAGCTGAAATGTGAGTTAAAAGTTTTTTTTCAAGAATGACCATAATATAACTGCCAGGAATTTTGAATTAACTGCTGTTGATGGAATCAGCTTTCACACTATTGCCAAAATTAAAACTTTAAAATTAGCTTTTCATGCTCAGGGATACCAAATCCCTTAATGCCTTTAAACAGTTTGTGTTCTTGTCATTAAATACTTCAGGTTAGTCAAGAAACAAGTTATAATTTCTTAGAACACAAAACTTTAAAATAAATTTAGCTTGAAATTTAATTAGTAAAAAAATAGAGATATATGAACTTGTATCTACATTACAATAAGGATTTCAATATCTTGGAATGTTGCAAGTCCAAGGTACAATGCTAGCAACAACAGCCATTGAATTGTTCATATAATTCAATAGTTACTTTTCTATTTGTTAATTTTAAGAAAAAACTTTTGTCTTTATAAATTAAACATTTATATTTGCAAATTAACAAAAAAAAAAGACATAAAAATTAATGAAAATATATTATTACTTTTTTATATTTTAAGGAAATAAACAAATGATACGTTTCATTTTTGATTTTTTTTTGTTATTTTTGGTATACTTAATCAGCAAATTTACCAAAAGTATTTTTAATTACCTAATAAAAAATGTTAACAACTTGTTTTAAAGTATGTTCAAAATGACATTTACCTCCACAAATATCTTTTTTTTTATATTTGTTTTAAAACTTTTTTTGTAACTTTCCTTACTTATAATAAACAGCAGTAAAAAATGTTTTCAGTAAAAACAAACTCCAAAAAACAATACAATAAATGCAATGAAAAATTTAAATTAAAGAACAACTGACATCAATTAAATTTTTTTTTAAACTTTTGAATGACTTTGTTAGTTAATGATCTTTTGACCTAGCTAATTAATAACTACCTTTTTTCACATAAAGGAAAAAAAATTTCTTGATCAAGTTCATTTCTTTATTGTGCATACTAGCAACGTTTTCTTTCTTTACTGAGATCATAGTGTGATCAGAACTTAAGGAGATATCTTAAGGAGAACAAGAGGAAACTAAGCACAAGGTAAGGTCACAGGTAAGACACAAATCAAGGTTTGCAGCTGAGTGATTAGGATTGTTTGAAAAACAAGTTACATAGTGCATATCAGATCGTGGGTTATTCTAGGAAATTAATTTGGGCGGCGGTACCCCTTGTCCCAGCTATATTTAGCAGAAATATTGCTAAATGTAGGTGTTTTTTTGTAAAAATTTATATATATATTTGCCATGAAAAATTAAATAATAAATAATAATAATAATAAAAAAAAGGTCCTCAATTTTGAATTTGGGCATCCAAATACAGTAGGCGTTGTCGAAAACAGTTTAGAATAGCCCCTGCAGCTGTGATAATGACTAATCATTATAACAGTTTATTGTTATGCTTAATACATTTTTGTTAAAAGTTAATTGATCTAATTTCTAACTAGGAGGTATTACCACTAGTCATTAGCAATTTTTGTATATAAGTATGCTCTTGAGAATTTTTGTTTATGTATAAAAGTTTTAAATAAATTTTGAACAAAGGAACAGAGTTAAAAATAAAAGTAAGCAAAGTTGTCATATTACCAAGCAATTTTGACAGCATAACTTACATGGTGAAAATGATTAGAAAATTGTAGTGTAGCTGAAAAAGATCAAACTGATTAGAGATCTGCAAAAGATAGGCGATCTGTCATTGATTGTTCTGTTGTTTCTTGAAGGTAGTGCATTCGCATTATATGAGCAATATGAGGAGAACCAAAAAACCTCTGAAAAGGCTCTATTATCTAGATGCATTTGCATAGAGGGAATCCAAAATTCTATATTTTTTGTTTAACCAGTTATTCTTATTTAATTTTTTAAAAAGAGTTCAAAAAACAATTTAGTTTTTACAATTTTTCTGTGATTGACCTTCTACTTCTATTTTTAACATTTTAAAATTATAAAACTAGAAATCTTTGCAGCGTATTCTTTGCGTTTAAAGTTAAGTCTTACACTAGTGTAAAAATTTGCTTTCACTAGAAAATTAACGTAAACAAACAGATAAAAATAAATAAATCATTAACTAGTAAACAAACAGATAAAAATAAATAAATCATTAACTAGTAAACAAACAGATAAAAATAAATAAATCATTAACTAGTAAACAAACAGATAAAAATAAATAAATCATAAACTAGTAAACAAACAGATAAAAATAAATAAACTTCTTTAGAAATCTCCCAGTAGTTAACAAATTTTAACATACAAAAGCACCTTTATTTAGAGTTGTTTTTGTTCTTTATTTTTTTTCCGCTTTTTTGTGGTGGAATCTTGTGATAGATTTTTTACTACCTTCCAGACAAACTAGAGCTCTGAAACTTTCAGCATTTGTGTTTTATTGATTAATGTGCGTTGAAATTGTTTCCAGGGTAGACGACCAGACAGTCCATGAACCGTTTAGACATGCCATGCCCCACTTTTTTTTCACTTTTATTTGCATTTTCAATAAAGTAAAGATAACTTTAAAAATATTGGTTTTAAAATTTTTTTTGATTTGTGCTTGTTCTGTTATATTTAATTATTTACAAAATAAAATACAAATAAGTGTCAAGATTGTATAAGATTTGCTTAAATGTGTCAACAGTCAAAATGTATATATATATATATATGTTTCCAGTTGTTGTTACAGGTGCATCAATGGTACAAACTATGTTGGTAATTGGAACGCAACACTGGATCATCTGCTCTGGATGGTTCAAAAAGTTTGATTTATTCCTCATCTTTGGTTATGCAGCTGTTGTATGTGGTGATCAATGCTATACATTGTTTTTCAAAGTCATTGATAACCTTTGTATGGCAAACTCTTGCATATCTTGGAAAATCTGATTAATGTTTTTACCAATAAGAGATGCTGCTTTTCAAGTTCTACCATTCATTAGGAAGATATTGTATGACTCAACAAGCTAGTCAAAGGGTTAAACATCATAATTTGAGAGATAACAAAAATAGTCCAAGATATACCAATTGTAGTTTAAAAGTTGTCCTTGATGGACACCACTCTGTTTCATTTCATGTAACTTCAGTTCCTTAAGGTTCTATCTTTGACCCTATATTTTTTTAAATTTACATTAACAATCTCCCAGAAATTCTTACATCTAAGGTGGCATTGTTTGCTGATTATACTACCTTTCATTTTTGTCTCAATAAGAAGCCAACACTCTGTTTGCTTGAAAGGGCATTTGAGCTTGAAAAGGATCTTGCTTCTGTTACAGCATGAGGTTCTCAGTGGCTGGTGAACTTTAACTCAGATAAAGTTCAATTTTTTAATTTAGTTTTGTCTGAGTTAAACATGTTTTAACTCAGATAAAACTAAATTTATACTGCAGAATTCTCAATGGGTTTAAAATTCCTAAAATTCAATGACCTTTTTTTTTTCTTTTGTAGTAATAGGTCAATATAAATAAAAATTTAGAACAATAAATATTTATCTTTATTGTTCTACAAAAAGATATTTTGTAGAACAATAACAATAAATATTCCCAACATTGCATAAATGTGGTAAAAAAAATATATTGGGTGTATATCCTGGCTACGGGATATACACTAGGGCAGGTCGATTTCGGAACTAGAAGTTTGGTAATATAGAGATTTGTTTATTTAACGAAAAAAAAAGTGTTGGGTTAAAGTTTTTTTATTTTAAAGAAGTTTAAAATAATTTCAAAGTATTGATAAATATAATTAAAAATTCTTTGTAACACCATCTTTACCATTTACATTTTCGTACAAAATTAAAGATTACCGCATTTACACAAGATAAATAAGTGTTAAATTTTTACAGGAATAGATCAAAAAATAAAGATTGTCAAACAAGTGTCAACAAAGTCAAACAACACATAATATCACTATATAAAAATAAGTTTGGTGAAAGTCCTAACCCTAATTAAAATTAGAGTTAAGATTTAGAATTTTTTATTTTCTAAACAACAGTTATCCAAGTATAATTCCAGTATAACTGTAAAACTTTATTTTTTGAAATCTTTGGTTACCTTTAACTTATTGCGTAGAAAAGAAGTCAGAGTACTTTTAAAAATAAATTAAACCAAAGTAAATTTACTAATAAACCAAAGTAAATGTAAAGTAGCAACAGAAACAAACAGTTCTAAAAAACTGGGAAAACCATTTGACATCAGTTTCTGACATTGATACACTGATCATTATATTAAAAAAAAAGAAAATTTTTTTTTGAATAAAATAAATATTATTTGTATGATAAAGTATGAATTTCATCATTTAATATTTCCTGTTTGATACTGATATTTAATTTTCGAATAAAATAAATACTGTTGTATTACTACAAATATTACTTTCATACTAGTAGTATGATAAAGTACATTATAATGAATTTCATAAAAGTTACTTCATGTTATCATTTAATATTTAGACTCAATATATCTATGCAAATATTTAACTTTTTTTGCGCACATTCAGTTGAAGAGATAAGCCACATTTTATTTTGGCATAAGTTTTCTTTTTTCCTGGCATTATTAGTATTTTTCTATAACTTTTTTTACTCCACTAACCAACTCATACTTTCCTTTTCTTAGTTTGTTTCTTGTTTTGTTTCCTTACTTTTCTACTTTTACTATTTTATATTCATAAACAATAACTGTGATATGTGGCCAAATAATAATTGGCCACATATCATGTTTTTCTCTGAAGCCTGCTTTAACAACAACTCAGACACGGTAATACCGGGATACCAACTGCATCGCTTAGATAGAGACTGCAGAAGAGGAGGTGTTGCAATCTACACGCAAAATGAAATTGAAACTTTTGAAGTCGATATTCAAATTCTAAACACAAATGTTATAGAACAAGTTTGGAGAATTATTATATTCCAAAAAGAATCATTTCTTCTGGGTAGTATTTATCGACCACACGATAACGATAATAATATTTTAACACAAATAAAAGAGACAATAAAAACAGCGAGAAACTCGTTAACTAGCCTTAATTGTTCAGCCATGCTGCTCTAAGGAGATTTTAACTTGAGTCACACCTATTACGAGTCAACAGATGCAAATGGTGCTACTGTAACTGTCAGACATTTATTTGGCGAACACTTTACTGACTTAAAGTTTCAGTCGTGCCTTAGCGAAAATTTTCTTACTCAAATGGTTACTTTCCCAACATATCAAACAAATCGAAATTTACAACCAAAAAATACATTGATCTCATTATCACAGATGATCCTGATCGAATCATCTATGTGTCAGAAGATCCACCTGTGTTAACCCCAAGGGGTCAAACTCATCGTTCAATTATAGGTTTTCTTGCCATGACAAAACATTATAAAACCAGTGCACATGAAACAAGATTAATATGGAGTAAAGCAAACTACGCTGCATACAATTGGAAAGCGATGTTCAAAGGTTTTTCCGTAAACAACAACTACGAGCTTCTTGTCGCAAAATATTTTGAAGCGGTAAACAAGTATATCCCCTCTACATCAGTACCTTTTGTTACCAAAAAGGCTATCTGGGTTACACCTGAAGTGAATGAAACCAGCAAACAGAAACGGGTGTTATGGCAGAAATATTTAACAGCGGGCAGACAAACTCACTAATCTTTATAAGAACAACACAGGATAAAAAAAGTTGTGAAGGAAAAATTCTCTAAGCAAGCAAAAAAGTTGTGAAGTTGGTTAAAGTAGCTATACAAAACTATGAAAAAAAAACAACCTCAAAGTTTGACCAAAAGAAGTTACATGCACATATTTGCAGTAAGCAACGTGTAAAAGATCTAATACGAACTCTCAAAACAGCTGATGTTACGACAACAATATGTTTGACCAAACAATATGTTTGACACTAAATGATTACTTTGAGTCAGTCTTTGATATTGAACTGCTACGTGACATGCCAGTCTTTGATAATCGTACAAATGAAGTATGTGGTTTTAGTGAAAATGATATCGTTCTTGATCAAGTGAAGGCAAAACTTAAGGGTTTAGTAGAAACTAAATCGATGGGCGTAGATGGCATTCATCCATGTTTACTAAACAGGTGTGTTAAAGCTTTTGCACTACCAGTGGCTATAATATTCAAACGTTCTTTTTCAAGCGGAGTTGTGCCTGATCTGTGGAAAAAATCAAACATGTCACCAATATTCAAGAAAGGTAGTAAACTTAAAGTGTGCAATTATAAACCAGTATCATTCACAACAGTACTCTGTAAAATCATGGAGAGTTTCATTCATAATAGTATTATGAAGCTAAAAAATTTATAAACAATTCTCAGCATGGCTTTGTTTATGGTAAAGGTTGTCTATCAAACCTTCTTGAAACCTGTGATATTCTGAGTTTGTTGTTTGTTGAACGTGATTTAGGAGTTCTTATTTCTGATAACCTGTGTCAGAGCACAGGTAGAAGCAGCAGCCGCAACTGCGAACAGTATACTAGGGCGCCTAAAAAAGGCATTCAGAAGTCATGGTTTTAATTTTTCGCGTACCCTCTACACTACATGCATTAAATTGCATCTTGAATTCACTGTCCAGTCATGGTCACCATACTTAAGAAGTGATATCGCAACTCTTGAAAGAGTACAGTGTCGCACGACAAGAGCTAAAAAAACTGAAATACAGACCCAGACTAGAGCAACTCAAATTACAAACACTTGAAGAATGCAGAAGGCGTGGTGATCTAATTGAACAGTACAAAATCACACACAAGTTTGAAGAAATAGAATTTTTCGTGCCATAAAGGCAGCTGGTGTCGTTGGCCACTCATAATCTTCATGGACATAATCATAAACTTGAGCCACAATTAATAAAGCACTGTGCAGTGCATGAAAACTTCACAAACCGGGTCAAAAAAAGTTGGAGCGAACTTACACAAAGTTCAGTCGACGAGACAACAGTTATTGCATTTAAACATCATTTAACGTAAATCAACTGCTGTAACGCTGCAGCAGGTATTGTCAGAACGGAAGAGCATTATTCCCCTCTTCCTTGTCAATTTTTATTACCATATTTTGTTGATTAAAATAACAATCACAACTTTTAAGTCGCATTTGTGTTCATTTTATTTTACTTTAACGACTTTATTTAATAATAATTGATAACTGAATAAACAAATTCAAAATTCAAAATTCAGCTTTTTGTGATTTTTATACTGTGCACCATCTGAAAAAATCTTTGAAATATACTGTGCAGCAAAACCATCTGAAAAATAAAGAATCTTTGAAATATTAGGATGATTTTCTTTTAAATAATGAGCTACTTGCATCCAAACTTCATTCGCCAAATTTTCCTTTTGTTGCCTTTGGTATCCTGCTCGAGATTTTGCAATCTAGGAATGAGCTGTTAATTTTCTTATTGCCTATGATAACATCCATTTATATATTTTTTGATAGTTTATTATTCATAGATAAACTATCTTTGTTTGAACTCATCCTTAATTAGATAATTTTTTTTTTTGATAGATAATGTGGTTAAAATGTAGATATAGATTTGTATGTTATGTATATGTGGTTATCATGTGTGATTTAGTTTTCATGTATATATATATATATATATATATAATATATATATATATATATATATATATATATATATATATATATATATATATATATATATATATATATATATATAACAGCGATCCTTATAAACTAGCGGCTTTGGAAATGCTTTGATGATGTATGTTTTTCCTTGTTATTTTGTTATGGTCTCAAAATTTCATTTAATTCGGACAATAGAGAAAACTTTACTTTTCAAAAATTTTGATTTAGATATGGTCTCAAAGTTACTTTTAATTCGGTCCGTAGAGAAAACTTTACTTTACAGAAATTTCAATTTAGATACGGTCTCAAAGTTTCTTTTAGTTTGGACCGTAGAGAAAACTTCACTTCTTAACAATTTTTTTTCCCCCTTCATACATCGTTTTTAAATCACGGTTTATATCATTGTTATATTACCCACAACTTATTTTTTAACCACTAATTTGGCTTAAATTTATCTGGTTTTATTACAATATTTAGCTAGTCTTATTGCAATATTCATTTATATATTATTTATCTGCTGATTTTCATATTACTGTTAACAAGGAACTTTAATGTTATATTATCTTGCATTCGTTACTCAGCTTTGTTTTAATTTTCACATGCACAATTTTCATCTTTATTATTATTCAGAGAATATTTTTATATCCTTTACTAAATGTATACATATATGCCGCTTACATTTTTAAGGTTTTTGTGCAAAGTTCTTTTTCGCTATCATATATTATTCAATTATTGTTATGATTTTGGGTTTCGCGGGTTGCTTATTTTCCTACACTTTTGATCGGTTATCATATTTCAAATGAGGTATCTATGACAGCGTTAGAATTTATTTAAGGCTTTTGTTGTTTTGTTTATTAAATTTTTTGTTTTTTAATGAGGTATACTGCTTTCTGATTATCTTATATATTATTTATGATGTATTCTTCAATTGTTGTTGTCTGATAAATCAAAGTTGTTCTGTCTGTTTTCTTTTCAATTCAAAAAGTTTTAAATTATACAATCTAAAATTCTGTTAAAATCATTACTTTGCATGGATGACTGATTTTAATCCATATACTTGCAAATCAAAAATCTTATAAATGCACTTTCTTAAAACATTTTAAGAAAGACCATTGAATACAGAATGATCAAAAACAGAATGGAACAAATATGAACAAAAAAAATTTTTTGAAGACAATATTTTCAAAGTTATCTTTACTTTATTAAAATGCATTAAAAATGCATTAAAAAAAAAGTTATTTGAGAAAAGTGAGGCATGACCCCCAGTGCCCTGCCCTTATGGGCCCTCTGGTCATCTGTCCTGGAAATAATTTTAACACACGTTTGCCAGGGCTACACAAATACTGAAAGTTTCAGATGTCCAGTTTGTCTGGAAAGTAGTGAAAAATCTATTACAAGATTCCACTACAAATATATATATATATATATATATATATATATATATATATATATATATATATATATATATATATATATATATATATATATATATATATATATATATATATATATATATATATATAATATGTGTGTACAAGTATATATAATTATATACATTGCCCAACTGTATTACTTAACTAACACAACTGTAATATTAAATTTAATGTAATAATTTAATTTTTGCTTTATTTTATAGAAACAGATTTTGTTTTGTGATAGATGTGACAGAGGTTACCATATGTACTGTATAAAACCTAAAATGAAGAAAAAACCTAAAGGTAACAATATATATATGGCACCAGATGATCAATTTTCTTGAAAGACGACATAAACTATTATTTTGATGCATTACTTATTTGTATTTAATTACTTTTATCAAATTAGTAAAGTAAATTACTAAGTTAATAAAAAAATTAATAATTTACTAATTAAATTAGTCAATTGATTATTACATTTAAATGTGTCGTAAAAGCAAAAAACGTTCTCACAAAAACTAAAATCATGACTTGATTTAAATTAATTGCAGTTTTAAAGTCTTTTAAAAATAATTTAAAAAGCTAAATTGTTATTTTCAAAATTATAAAAACAATCACAATAGTTGTGAAAATTGCTAGGAAAATAATTTTAAAGAAATCGGATCTGATAAAGAACTATCATATTTTAACTTGTTGAGATTTGTTTGTGAGAAATGCAGAAATCTATTTTAAAAGTTCGCCACCTATATTGTATAATGAAAGTTTAAATAATAGTTTTGAATGAGGTACTGAATCAAATAGTCAAGATATATTATATCTGTTATCAGATGATTGTCAAGTGTGATACTCCAAATCTTAGTAGGTTCTAAAAGATTTGTTCACGCGGAACGTTAATTGAGAAAACCATGCTGACTAAGAGATATTATGTTGTAATGATTTAGATACTCAACAGTATGTGAGTTGATAATTCTTTCCATGATTTGACAACAAGTGCAAGTTAAAGAAAGTTGTTAGGATCCGATGTAGCTTTGAGCTTAATAAGTGATCGCGAATTGCAATATCCAGAAATATTTCTGGTCATTAAATTCTTAGTTTTTTTTAAAAACAGTTAACACTGTTTTAATGAAACTGTCAATTTATCTTATTTACAAAAATTAATGAAAAAACAGAACAATAAATTTACTACTGCAAAAATAATAACAGTCAAAATTTACATATTTTTAATTATTGTTTTTTTAAACACCAGGTAATTTAAGGATTAAAAATAAAAAGAAAGTTGTAAGACAAAAATTATTATTACTAAAGGTGCGAAAAACTTTCGCGGTTATTTAAAAATCAACCAATAAAAAACGATGCTAATGCTATTTGCACCCTGTATGAAACTTTGTATAAAAAGCCAACCAATTAAAGAATATGCTAATGCTACTTGCGCATTATATAAAACATTAAAATAGATTTTTATTTTAGGGGAAAGTTTATGGAATTATTTATTTAAAAATTTAAATGTTTTAAATTAGAAGTTAAAGTATATTTATTTAAATATGTTGTTAGAGTTTCTTTTTTGTTTTAAAATAACTATAAAAAGTTTTGATCAACTCCTCCGTCTTTTAATTTAGTATTCGTATCAGCTAAAGTGTTAAAAGCGTTTAATTTATAAGAAAATATTGAATTAGATTTAAATAAGGTATAAAAGTATTTTATATCTTATTTAACAATTTCTTTTATTTAAAATATTTGATCACTGTTAAAGTCCTTTAGACTGTTGTGATTAGCGCTTGTTTTTTAATATTTATATCGTACTTTATGGTGCTTTATTTTTCTAGTTTTATCTGATGTTTTATAAAATAAATTAAAATATTAAAGTTTAAAATATATTATCTATCAAGTTTAGTGATCAAAACAGTTTTAGGTCATTCCATGCCAAACCAGGGTCCAACATGGACCTCCTCAAATTTTGATGAAACTTGGTGAGTTGGTTAATATCAATGAGAAAAGCAATTTCTGAAAATTTCAGCTTCAAATTTTATGTGGTTCATGAGCCATTTGAAATTTCTGATTTTTCCAAAAACAAAAACTTCAGTAGCAAAAACATGTTTTGTTCATACTTTGAAGCTCTGTATTTTAAAAACGAAATTTCAGAAACCCTTCTAGTTTTTTTTATCATATACAATGCTGGGTTTACTTTCTTAAAACTTTGACATTGAATTGTTTAATGTCACATTTTATCCATATTGGCTGCCTAAAAAACCGAAAAAATTGTTTGCAGATATAAAAAGTTGATTTTTGATGGGTCAATATACAAAACTAGCAATTTAAGAAGTAAAAAGACATCTTTTTAATTTCTATATATGGTAGGCTTCATAATTTTTAGAAATTTGCTGATAAGATACAATTCAGTAAGAAATTATGGACCCCTAAAAATGGCTCCGGCTAGAACTACAAAAATTGTTCCTTCCCTTAAATGCACAGGTAACCTATGATCAACACTGATTTTCATGATAAACCTTTTTTCTACTGACTTAATAGACTTTATTAAAGTGATTACAGAAAAAAAAATAGTGGGTACTCATGGGGAAGTTACAAAGTCAAAACAAAGAAATTGGCACAAAATGCATTAAAAAAGCAAAAAATAGAGATATATGTACTTTAGTATTCATTATTTACTGCAATGCAAAAAAATGTATATATATATATGAAAGTATATCAAAATCATTGCTACAAATTAGCTTTAAATTAGGACTGAATTAAACTCAGGTTTTAACTAACCTTAGTTGTCCCCCCCCCCCCCCTTGTCTTTTTGTTTTTTAACATGCATAGTTTTGCCCAGAACATTCTTATCTTAAGAAGAACTTATTTCTCGATAACATTATATCTACTGTTTATTAGACATTTTAGCTTATGCAGTGTGTCTGGTATTATATCTGATGCATAAAGTATCTTTATGCACCAAGTATTGAACATACTCAAATAATAGCTGTGATATTTATTTGTAAATTTACAAATAATAGGGCAGAGTAGCGAATGCTTTGGGGAAAATGATACTAAATTTAAGTCAGAATATAAAACTGTAAGATAATAACTGGTATAGAAACAAATATGTGTTGTGCAGATAACTAGAATGATAAGTATTTATTTTCATTTTTTATCTAATAAACATTTATGCTTATTAGATAAAAAATGAAAATAAATCCACCCTTCCCCCTTTATCTTATTATTGTCATGTTTAAATTTAGATAACAGATTATATCAAGTTATAAGAGTAATTTGATTTGTCATTGCAATACACAAGTTTATTATGTAATTATATAATTATATTTATTAATACGTATTATGTATTAAAAAACATTATTCTTTAATAAAAAATCAACATAAAGATGGAATCATTCAAGTATGCTTCAATACATTTTTTTGATTGATCAAGCTTATAACAATTTTGCTTTGTTATTATATAATTTTGTTATTAAATATACTAATGTACAAATGTATTATTTCAGTTTTTTCTTGAGTTGATAGTTCATAGCATCTACCAGTTGCTGATTGCACTTTTAAAGATGAAATTTTGCATAGAACTTGCATTATTGGAACCCAGCAAATATCTTCTCTATGCGGCAAAGTAAAAGTGTTAGAGGAAATAGACTGCTTCATGAACTTTATAAGGATATCTTGATTTTCTTCAGATATTTCCACAATATTACCTAAAAACCATTTTCCATCATAAACACATGCTATATAAATTCCTGGTGAAAGAGATGCAAGTGGAATCGTACAGTTCTGTTGCATTGTTGAAATATTTACATTAGTAAACACATTGTCGAATAAAACCCGTTCATTTGTAAAGTAGTTAATGATTGTGGTATAAAACAATGGTGGTTTCTTGTTCCTGGAATTGTTGAACAAATAGCATAACATTCTTCTAATTTAAATTTTATGCAATGTAATGTAACTGCATCATTTAAAATGTATTCCATCAATATTTTGTCTACACCAATCATACATTTTCTCAGATGAATTGATAGGATCAACTAGTGATTGTAAACTTGCCCTTGCTACTAGTCTTTTGACAGTTCCCACAACACCATCTTACGCACTCTTTCCATGTGATGTAGCAAAAAAATGCCATTCTGCTGATACGTCATGATCTTGTTTATGGTGACATAAGTTAGATATGTTTTTATAATTTTTGTATTGTGAACATGCACCATCACTGAAATAAATGCAATGGTTAAAGTAGGGTATCAAGTTTTTTAAACGTTTTTATACTTCATGAATGAAACAATGAACTGAGTTTGCATTGTGTTGCAAATTATCTGAAATAATACAAATACTTTTACATTTTATCTTATTTTCTTCCATAAAGTAAATAACAAAAGGATGCAATGTTGCTTGGCTATTGTTCCAATAGAAACCTTACACTGCATCTTGAATTAAAAAACTGTAATTTTCAGCAAAGTTTAGTAATATTAAAATATGATTACTTGGTAATGTGATTTTCAGATGCTGCAAATATGCTGCTTGATTTTTGGCTATATAGTAATGGTCTCTTAATTGGTCTATTTGTTGACAAGCTTTTTCAATAAAATCGTCCACTGGAAGAGTTACTGGAACTATATCATGTTTTTTGTTGGCTTTTTGCCACTGATTAAAGGTGATTTCCTCAATGCTATGTTTATCAAACAAAGTAGTAAGATACTCTGTGTGTCAGTATCTGGGCAGTTTGTCAGTATCTGGGTGTGTCAGTATCTGGGCAGTTATCACAACTATGCAGCATGCAGTCTCGATTTGTTAAGTCACATACAACTAATGTCGAGAGATTTTTATTGTCTAAAATATCTGTATTTTTAATGCTAAAAGTTTGACATTCTGGTGGTACTCACAAACGCATACTGAGTGGAGACCTGAAGCACCTCCAACAGGAATACACCACTTTAGTCTAAGTACACAAAACTTAGAAAATCCAACCTTGACATCTAAGGAAATTTTAACTAACTCTAAATAAAGTTCTTTTATATTAAGTAATAGCAGTCTTTTTTGAAAATGTTGTCTTTTACCATCAACTTGGCTTGAGACATACTATTTTTTTCCTGGACACATTCTAGAGTATTCATCTGACTGGTAAAATTCATGAACTAAATTTTTTACTTTCTCACTAATAGATCTTCCTTCTTTTTTAAACGGCTCTGCCATTATGCCATGCATTTGTTTCAAATGCCTTGCAGTTTTTATCATTCTTTGGGAAGCGGAAAAATAGTTTTCTGTATAGTTAATGTTCCAACTCTCAGGAACTAAAGTTAGCAATTTAAGTTTTTCTGGTTTTGAAGAAATATCAAATTTTGCTTTAATTAATTCCATTAGTGAGTCCAAGTCTTGTTTACTTTTGCAACAAAGTTCTTTTGTTTTTGGTTCATCGTTTATTAAATCCAGAGAAACATCTAAAACAGTTGCTATTTTCTTTTTGGTTGCAGTATGGATCTTGTTCATCTTTCTTTTTGCATAGCTGACTCTGTCTTTATGAGCTACTAGTTTTAGAGGTGAACAACCAAAGGCGTTAATGCCTAAATTAAAGTTTTCTTTTGAAATATGAATCTTGTTAAAGTCGTTATCTTGATTTTGATTACATGAATCGCTTTCATGTTCTTGTTTTCTTGAGTGCAATATTTTACGACATTCTGTACAAAGCTTATAACCAGGTGTTAAATCAAATTCCTTTGCAACAGCAACACTGATTACTCTGACAGATTCTAAAAAAAAAATGATAAAACACTAAATAAACAAATAAGATTATCTTTAATATAATCATTAAGTCAATCTATTTTTAAATACTTTTAATTTTAATTTTGTGTTTGTTAAAGGGATTGCAACAAAAGCTTCCATCATACGATGACTCAAATCTATCCAAGAAGATCTTTTCATGGTGATTACAAATATTTTTAATAGGATTTACTTTACATCTTAAGTGCACAAGTTCTTGATCTTTTTTTGTTAATTCCTCAAAAAATTTAATTTTCTTGATTTTGGTAAATTTTCCTTCATGACAATTTTCATTTAATTTTTTTCCAATGCAAAATTGAGTTAGATCTAAAGATGAACTTGCCATTTATTTTTAATTATTATCTAAAAAAAATATATTTATTTTCAATTTTTGAAGTGTAAACTAAAGTTTCCATGAGTTTTGACACAATAAATAAATATAGAATGATAAATTTTATATAGGAAATAAAGATAAAAAGTACACCCAATAACTTGTTTGCCATGTCACAGCTTTTAATTGTGTATATTCAATTCTTATTTTGTGCATTAAGACACTTTATGCATTAGAAAAAAAATCAGACACATTTTGTAAAGTAAAACATACAATAACAAATTTCTTTTAAGATAAGTTCTGGGAGAAAATACATATGTATTTTCTCAACTTCATTGTTCTAATTTTGTAACTTCCTCATGAGTACCCACTATTTTTTTTCTGTAATTACTTTAATAAAGTCTATTAAGTCAGTAGAAAAAAGGTTTATCATGAAAATCAGTGTTGATCATAGGTTACCTGTGGATTTAAGGGTAGGCACAATTTTGTAAGTTCTAGCCAGAGCCATTTCTAGGGGTCCATAGTTTCTTACTGAATTGTATCTTATCAGCAAATTTCTAAAAATTAGAAAGCCTACCATATATAGAAATAGTTTCATCAAAATCTGAGGGGTCCATGTTGGAATCCTAAAATTTTAGAGCATTTGTCACAGAATGACCCTTTTATGGTTTTTAAAAAGCTAAAAATTTAAAGGCCGGAAGCATTTCCAGATACCCCAATTTGCGATCACTTAATTCAAGCCCTGATATATATATATATATATATATATATATATATATATATATATATATATATATATATATATATATATATTTATATATATATATATATATAAATATATATATATATATATAAATATATATATAAATATATATATATATAAATATATATATAAATATATATATATATATATATATATTTATATATATATTTATATGATATATATATTTATTTATAATATGTTATTTATATTATATATATATTTGGTGTATCTGGAAACATCTTTAAGATTATTGGACAGCACTCTTCTTCTTATTCTGTAACCTCAGGGGTTCCTCAAGGTTCAATCCTTGGCCCTATACTCTTTTTAATTTACATTAACGATCTTCCAGATATTCTCACATCTAAGGTGGCATTGTTCGCTGATGATACTACCATTTATTCTCGTCACGATAAGAAGCCAACTCCCTCTGATTGCTTGCAGGGGGCATCTGAGCTTGATAAGGATCTCACTTCTGCTACAGCATGGGGCTCACAATGGCTGGTGAACTTTAATTCAGATAAAACTCAATTTTTTTCGGCCAATCGTTATCGCAATAGTTTAGACCTTCCTATATTTATGAACGGTAATGTACTTGATGAGTCTCCTACCCTTCATCTTCTAGGATTAGCTCTTCTGATTAACTTCTGATCTTTCTTGAAAACCTTATATCAAATCCGTTGCAAAGTTAGCATCTGCTAAAGTCGCTTCTCTTTATTGAGCTTGTCACTTTCTTACTCAGAATTCTATTCTCTATCTCTTCAAATTTCAAATCTGGCCTTGTATGGAATA
This sequence comes from Hydra vulgaris, assembly GCF_022113875.1. Classification (NCBI taxonomy): domain Eukaryota; kingdom Metazoa; phylum Cnidaria; class Hydrozoa; order Anthoathecata; family Hydridae; genus Hydra; species Hydra vulgaris. The sequence goes on along the minus strand of NC_061159.1, from coordinate 28,022,926 downwards.
CTGTTGCCATATCTGGGGTGGATCTTCTAATGATGCCCTTTCTCTTTTAGACAAGGTGCAAAAACGTATTGTAAACATAGTTGGATCTGCTCTTGCAGTTAACCTTCAACCTCTGTCACATCGTCGTAATGCTGCTTCTCTCTCTCTTTTCTACAAATACTATAATGGGCACTGCTCTAAAGAGCTAGCGTCCCTTGTGCCATCTACTAAAATTCATTCTCATGTTACTCCTCATTTAATTAAGTCTCATCCTTTTTCTGTTACTGTTCCTAAGTGCTCCAAAAACTCTTACTCGTCAAGTTTTTTTCCTCGAATATCAGTTCTTTGGAATTTGCTTCCTTCATCTTGCTTTCCTGATTCATATAATATGCAATCTTTTAAGTCGTCTGTCAATCGTTATCTTGCTCTACAATCTTTATCTTTTCTCCTCCAGTAACTTCCAATGATAATTAGTGGTTGCTTGCAGCCTTGTTGGAAGCAAAGATGTTTAAATATATATATATATATATATATATATATATATATATATATATATATATATATATATATATATATATATATATATATATATATATATATATATATATATATATTATATATATTATATATATATATATATATATATATATATATTATATATATTATATATATATATGTGTATATATATATATATATATATATATATATATATATATATATATATATATATATATATATATATACATATATATATATATATATATATACACGCACACACACACAGCTGTTTTAGTATGATGTCATCATACATGATGTTTCTTAGTTTGTAGATTTAGGTTGGCACACTGTACTAAATATATTTTTACTTTAATTTTTAAATTACTGACTTTTTCTAATTCAGAAGATTTTTTACAGCAAAGTTAATAAAATTAGTTAAATTATTAGTCACACAAAAAAAAAAAAAAACACTGTTTTAATGAAAGGTTCCATTCATCATATTTGGAAAATTTATGAATGAACAAAACAATAATTTTACGACTTAAAAAATAATAACTGTCAAAACTTACATAATTTAATTTATTGTTTTTTAATTTTAATTAATAATTACTAAAGGTCCCAAAAGTATGTTCGGTAATCTTAAAATCAACCTATCAATAACTATACTTACATAGGAAACATAAAAATCCAATTTAGTTAGAAGGAAACTTTGAAGATACATTTATTTAAAAATTTAATTTTTTCAAATTTAACATAAATTAATTGATAATAAAAATAATGATAAATAAATATATGTTAATATATCTTTGAGATATATCTGGAATTTTTAAGTTTTATTTTAAAATAACCATAAGTTATTTAAATTAGTTTTTGTATGTTTTTTAAACAACTCTGTCTTTGTTTACTCTGTATGCTTTGTTTTTTTAGTTTTATATCTGTTTATTCTTCAAATGAATTAAAATATTGAAGTTTAAATCATAATTATTAATAATAATGATAATGACAATAATATATGGTTTTTAAAATAAAATTGTTTAACATTATTCCAAGATCAATAAATATTTTTATAGAAAAACAAGTATTAAATTTTGTGATAAAAAGCATTTCAAGATATCACTATTCGCAATCACTTAATTTTTCCCTTGGTATACTATGTTGAAAATGCCAGTTCAACAGATTTTTTAATGGTTACTCAAACTTTTAACAAATAAAAAAAGATATCTTATTGTTATTTGTTTGTTTTTAATGCTAATGTTTAATTTTATATATTAAATATTAATTTGTTATATTATTAATATAGCAATTTTTTTATTATTGCTTAAAATTAAATATTTTTTAGCAACTAAAGTGAAATTTTATTTCTCCCTCCTCCAAAATGGATGATAGACAAAAAAAACTTTTTTTGATTTTATCAAAGTGCTGAACAAAGAACTCAAAAATGCCCAAAAACCAATCATTACAATAAATAACCACATTGTCACATAAGAGCTTTGAATTATTAGAGTGGTGCAAGGATTGGGAAATATTTATTGTCATATTGCTGCCTTATTCATCTCATAATTTGCAAGTTTGTGACATTGTACTCTTTGGATCTGCCAATTAAACATTGTCTAAATAAATTCATATTTGGAACGGATTGACAAAGTAGACACTTGATTATCCAACATTTGCAAAATTGTTTATTTTTTGAGCAAAAAATTTTTCAGCTGTTTTCTCAAAAGAAGTCATCAAAAATTATTCCAAAGAACTGAAATATTTCATCTTAATTTCAAGAGTGTACATATAGATTTTATTTGAGGATGTTTGACATTTCAGAATGAACTTGTAATCAAGGAAATATCATGTTTCTACAATTTCAAGAGATTTGAGAATCAATACCCTGGAGTTTTAAATTTGTAATAATTATTTTGATTGGTTGCAAATTTAAATCTAAGAACAGGCCTTGTTATGTGATTTTATTACATAACAAAAATGCTAATAAAAGTAATTTTACAACAGCTTTGATATTTACACCTTAAAAGTTAAGTTCTGTCATAAGCCTATAAGTTCTGTCATAAGCCTATAAGTTCTGCGTTGTAATTAAATTTAATTTTAAATTTCAAAAATCATTTAAACTAATATAACGAAAAATTACTGGTGAAATCTAAAATATGTATATATATGGTGAATAACAAATATTCCCACCATATACGGTGAAATCAAAATTATTCGAAAAAGTTTATACTTCTATTCAATTTTATTTCTTAAAACAATTGATTTTAAGAAAAATGTTTTTAAACCAAAAAAAAAATATTTTAAATCTGTTGTGTATTTTAAAAGCTGTAGTGGACAAATTAAGTGTTTGCGAATTGTGATATTTGGAAATTGTTTTGATCTCCAATTTATCATTCTCATTAAAAGCTGCAAACACTGTTTTAATGAAAGGTTCCATTAGAAAAAATTAGAAAAAATTAAAAAAAGGAATTAGAAAAAATGAGGTCAAAAAGATCGAAGTCGGCAATAATTTGCCGACCTCGATCTTCGACCTCGAGGTCGGCAAAAATTATTTGATACAAAGGTCTGACCATAAAACATAGAAACAAGGTTGGCAATTTTTTGCCGACCTCAAACACTTTCAAGTCAGCAGTTAGGTCGGCATTGCTGAATGCCAACCCTAATTCCGAGGGTTATATATATATATATATATATATATATATATATATATATATATATATATATATATATATATATATATATATATATCTGTGTGTGTGTGTGTGTGTGTATATATATATATATTATATATTTATATATATATATATATATATATATATATATCTGTGTGTGTGTGTGTGTGTGTATATATATATATATTATATATTTATATATATATATATATATATATATATATATATATATATATATATATATATATATATATATATATATACATATATACATATATATATATATATATATATATATATATATATATATATATATATATATATATATATATATATATATATATATATATATATATATATATATATATATATATATATATAATTTTTAGGAGATTGGTTTTGCCCAGTCTGCACTTCAGAAAATGTAATTATTAAAACTGGATTAAAGAGAGGCAGACCTCTTAAGGTAAAACCTACTTTTGATTTAATAAATTTATCTTTATTAACATTTTAGTTTATTATTGAAAAATATTTTTCTTCAAATGTTTTGGATTTTTTATCAATCAAAATTTCAACACCCTCTTTCATTTACATAACTTCTGGGCTGTTTTGTTTAGGTTTTTTTTTAAATCAGTTTTTTGATTTTGAGTAATATTGCATACATTAAAAAATATAATAATGTAATTTACAGGGATTACTTTTTTCCGGATATATCCAGAATATCAGATATTTTTTTCAACTTTTAGTTATTTTGTATTTCCACAAAATTTCTGAAATTACAAATTTAAATAAATATTTAAGCAATAATTTTTTCTGTCATTACCCTTGCAGCAAAAAAGTAAAGTTTCAAAAATATTGAGAAAGCCATCAGCTTAAAGCTAAATTAAGGCAATTTTTTTTGAATTTTTGGTTTTTTAAAATATTGCTTGGATGATCACTGAATTTACCAGTAGTTTCTGCCTTTTTTTATTTTTGGTATAGAAACTTATTTTATTCATAATGCATTACATTAAATATATTTAGTATAAATATTTTTTTATATTGACAGTTGTATAAATGTTATAATAAAAGCTAGGGTGGGGGTAGGCTAGGCCCTTTTTTTAGCTGCTTTTGATTTTGAGCAAAATATAATATAGCAAACATTTTATTTTTTGAAGAAAACTTATTAAAATTCTTAAAATAATGATTAGACATTAATTCTAAAAATAATGATTAGACATTAATTCTTAAAATAATGATTAGACATTAATTCTTAAAATAATGATTAGACATTAATTCTTAAAATAATGATTAGACATTAATTCTTAAAATAATGATTAGACATTAATTCTTAAAATAATGATTAGACATTAGTTCTTAAAATAATGATTTAGACATTAATTCTTAAAATAATGATAGATAAATATTTTTAGTAAACTGTATCAAAAAAAGTTTGTACATAATTTTTAAAGTTGTAAATTTTTAAAAAAATAATTTTTATAAGTTGTTTTTAAAGAAGCACTAATTTGAGTTGTATTCTATAGACCCACATTACTCCGTTTAGTGGGGTAATGTGGGTCTAAGTTTCATTTTTTTTTTTTTTTTTTTAATGAAATTTACCAACCTATAGTAAAATATGACTGAAGTCATTGAGTATGTATTTTTTAAATTGTTTGATAAAACACTAATAAGTTTTAACATAATAGTACTTTAATGGATGTACTCGTTCAAAGCGCTAAGTTAGAAATGCAAGTAGAATATTCTTTTCTATCTCTGTTAGCCAAGGAATACAGAGCATTCTCGTGGTTCAATTTCCATAAATTTTTTTTTATGAACTTTTTTAATACATAGAAGAAATTATATTACTATTCTCCAAATTGAATATATGTAAAAAGTTTGAATATATGATATTCAAAAGTCGAATTACTTGTAAAAGTTAAAGCATGATGCAATTATGTTTAAAGGAGAATTTAAAGGTAAAGCCTAATTGAAAATTATCTAAAAAAAAATTTTGTTATATATTAGGGATTCCTTATCTTACAAAAACAACATGTTTATAGATAAAAATTCAATGTGCAATACTTCAAAACTGCTACGCTGCATTATCTACCAGTTTTAAACTTAATATCATTACATCTTTAATGATCATCTAAAGGAACCCATAGCAACATGACACCAGAAAAATGAATCCAGAAACGTAGTCAGACTTCTAATTTATACTAATTTTCATTTTAAAGGTATTTATTGTTATATAAACATTAGATTCTTAACAGTACAAAACACATTGACATATAGACCCACATTACCCTACCCAAAAATGTTGCTTATTTAAAAAAAAAACTCTGCATCATTTGGTCTTAAAATTAATTGAACCTAATTGTCTGATAATTTTTCTTCCAGATAAAACATTTTTTAAGTATTAAACCTCGTTTTTAATAAGTGAGTTTTTTAATAACGTTTTTAATAAACCTTTTTCTAAAGTTTAAGGTTTTTGATAAAAATCTCTCTTTAAATGTATGCGCAATTTTGAATGAAAAAATATACTTATAAATTTTCCTAGTAAGCTGATAATTAAAATTTAGCTATGTGTGTTTGTGCGTCTTAAACACTGTAGTAGCACAAAATGAAATAATTTTCCTTAAAATAATGATATGCTTTTTATTTTTTGTATGTTTCATAAATTTCTTTATGACATAATTCTAATGACAGAATGAACTAATAAAATTCAAAATCACAGTAAAATAAATTATAAATTAGTATAATAATAGATAAGTTTATAATATAATAAAAAGCTTGTATATTAAGTGATAAATTTTTTCATTTAATGTGGAGCACATTTTTAACTTTTAATTTGGTTGGAGCAGTATACTAATTAGGGATTGCGAATTCCCTGACTTTTTGCTATCCTGGTCTTTATAAAGTGATGTGTATAAGTTTTTACACAAATCACTTTTTAAAGACTGTGGATTATCTAAAAGCATTGATAAACCTACAAGATCAGTCCTTCTTGATCCTTCTTTGACATCTTTCAACTGTTAATAGTTAATAGAGCTTTCTTAAGATTATTTTATCAAATAATCTTAATAATGCTCTTGATACTCAAGTTTGCTATTTATAGCAATCTTGAGCATTAAGTTCTGTAACAATAGATTTTAATGTGTCATCAGCTGTTAATAATGTTGCTTCCCTTCTACAAATAATTTCAGAATCTTAAATAATTAGCTTAAGACTTTTTGCTAAATTTTCAATTACTTCCACCTCATCAAAGTTAAGGATTTGGTTTCTCCAATAATTCTTTTGTGGAAAGTGAGCATTGTTTGATAAAACTAAAAAGAGATATAAATGTCAAATCCCAAAAATTAATGTCAATTAAATAATGGCTCAATTTGTTGTAGAGGTTATAAAGCTAAATCTGGTTTTCTTTTCCTTTGTAAACTTCAAATTTTTATGTTGTTTATTAAAGTGTTTAAAAGAGTTTCATTTTTGGAATTATTGCCATTCACATACCATTTAAATATTATTGATCCTTGTTTATTTATAAAATTTGATAAAAAAATTTGTAAAGAAAAAAATTTGTTAAGGATGGACATTAAAGCAGAACCCATTTTTACACTTTTGTTTGTAATACCTTCTGTCAGAAGGTATACAAAATTGTTTATGTATATTTAGAGACAATAAAAAAGATGTCCACAAGGTTGTAAATGTAAGGTTTTATGCTTATATGGTTAGTGATAATGTCAATCGGATTTATATTTTAATAACATGGTTTATATTAATAGGCCTCCTTTGTTATAGAAATGCTTATGAATGTCTTAAAGGGATCCCTAAGTGCTCCTAACATATGATCTCATATGAAAGAGCATAAAAAAAAATATGTAAGTTTTTTTCTTTTTCGCTAAATTGTAATAATAAATGCATGCTAACAAAAAGCAATTGCTGAAATCACTGAAAAACAACTCCATTTTGATTTTATTTTTTACCATTGAAACTCGATTGTCGTTAAAAATCACGTTAGTACGTCACAACAACTTTAGAATATCTACTTCGATTTTCAAGTTAAAAAAAGTCGTGATTAAATAACTAAGTTTTAATCAAGTTTTTTTAATTAGTTTTGCAAAAACAATATAATAGAATTAGGTTGAAAGATGTCGTTTAAAAAAGTTATTAAGTAATAGTTTTAATAAATAGTTTAGAACTTATAAAAAAGTCTTACAAGGCTTAAGCGTATTGCGATCGCAATTGTTTTTCACACTTTTTTCTTAAAAAAAATCTTTTCGCGATTTTTTTTTTTTTTTGTTTAATTACTTTTTTTCTAGCTTAGCATTTTTTTTTACCAATTCTTAAAAGTAATGTTTTTATCATAAAGAACGTCACACAAAATATATTATTCTGAATAGATAGATGAATAGATGATAGTTTTACATAAACTTTGTTTAATTTGACGTACAAACGTTAGTTTTTTGAGGCAATAGAGTCAATAAACTTTGGACAAGATGCATTTTTTGTAATAGAAGAAAAGCGTTTTTTTGAAAATTAAATTTGTTAGTGTGTGTTCATTATTACGTTTTAGAAAAAATAATATACATCAAACATTTTTTTTTTATGCTCTTTCATATGAGATCATATCTTTATAGCACTTAGGGATCCCTTTAAATAAGTTTATATGCATACAGGGTTCATACTCAAACTACAAAACCTGGAAAATACATAAATAGTGTAAATAATGCTACCGTACATGAATGGTGATCTTGTACAAATAAGACTTTTCTTAGGATGTTTATTAAATCTGAAGCTATCAATGTGTCTTCCAAACTTACTAAAATTGATCTACAAAATAAAGAGAATCACTTGAAATTTTTGGTTTTGCTTCTGATTTTTTATTGTCAAAACTCAAGAGGAAACAGTTATTTAAAAGGATATTAAAGAATTTAAAATTAATTGGGTACCAATTTTGATTTCTGCTCTTGAAAATTTGTTTTAAAAATGTCCGCTTGATTCCATGGTTATTAAAGATAATATATCAACAGATGTTGTTGGATGGCGTCTTGTGCAAGATTTCATGCTAATCAAATTAATCCCCACACTGTCCAGATTACATTTGAAATAAAAGTTGCTTTAAAGTCTGCACATCAAAATGCTAACTTACGCTTAGAGAAGAGAAGTCAAAGAAGAAAAATGAATCAATGAAAGGTCAGAAAGTCATCATTTTGTATGAAATTTAAGATCTTAAATCTTAAATGGGTCTTCTTACAAAACTTCAGTAATGCTGGATGAACAGTTTGCAATGTGTGTGGAACAAAACAAAAAGGAAAACAACATTTCTTTGGTCAGCAAAGCAAATGCTTTAAAAAGGAAAAGAGGAAAAAAATGAAAGGGGGCATTGTTGCTATTAAAGGAAAAGAGAAAAAAACTGATTTGACATGTTGCTTTGATATTTATATTATTAAGATGTTAAAACTTATGCAAATATGGCATACATAATATATATAATATAAAATATCTTTGGTTTAAAAGCTTACTTTTTGTTTAATAAAAGCTTCATTTGCTTAAAAGTTCTTTATGTTTAATGGATAACATAAAACTAAGCAGGCCTAATTTAATTTGTGCACTCTAGAAGGGTTATGTGCAAACTAATTTAAATACTTGCCAATGTTTATAGTATCAATTTTCATTTTTGTATTGAAGTTTTAAACAAGTTTTACTTTGTACAGTTAACTGGAAAATTTGCACATGACTTTTCTAAATAGACTATACACTATGCTTTTTACTTTTTTTAAAGATATATTAATATATATCATAATAAATATATTTATAAGATTATTGCATAAGATGTTGAAAGATATATATGATTTTATAGAAATTTACATTTACATATGTGTCAGGGCGCCAGGGTGTCAGTATATTATATTATATTGACTGAGGGTCTGTTTATCGAATTAAGATTAGGGTCAGTATATGACTGAAGATTAGGTAAACAATATCTTTGTATAAGGAGATCTATTACAGCAAACAATATCCTTGTATAAAAGAGATCTATTACAGCAAACAATATCTTTGTATATGGGAGATCTATTACAGCAAAAAAAAACTTTTTCTGAGCAAAATGTTTGGATAAAGTTTTGCAAAATATATTACTGTATTGCAAATCTAAATGTTAATTAGTATGAAATAGTATCCACAAATATTATAATATTAATATATAATAATATATAATAATAGAATTAGTAATCATTAAAGTCCTGAAAATTTTCAACTGTTATTTTATTTTAAAAAATAAATTTAATTTTTTAGATAAATTTTAATCAAATAAAAAAATGTTATTTTATTAAATTTTTAAGGATAAAAGTCTCAGCAATCAATTCAAACCACAAAATATAAATGGTAATGATCTCACCAATCAATTTAAATCTGACAATATAAATGGAAGTGATCTCACAATAGAAACAGTAACCCAACCACAACATACAAATTTAAATGATACTACACAAAAATATGATAACAGTGATTTACAAATAATACGAGAAACAGATAGTTGCGATGATTCACCACCAGAAAAAGTTGTTAAAGAATCTGTTTCTGAAACAACTGACAGTCAGGTGAAATCTTCCAAAATAACTCCTGAGATTCCAGTTGAACATATTGTATCTAAAACAGACATTAACTTGTTTGAAGCAGCAAAGAAAAAAATGGAAATTTTACTGGTATTGTTTTTTTAATTTTAAGATTGATTTAATAAGGTAATTTTTGAGTTTAAAATTTTAAATTTTTTTTTACAATTAACTATAATTTATGCTGTAACATTTTTTTTTATATATTTTTTTTTTTTTTTTTATTTTTATTCTTATAAGTAAAATTGCAAATAAAAGTAAAAGTTAACACTTGTACAAGCCTACCCGGGAAGTACCTTGTTTGTCCACGTTTAAAGTAATTTTTATAGACACATTGACCACAGCAGTTCGCATCTTTTAGATTATAAAGCATTTCAATAATTGTGGCAAAAAGCTAAACTTATCTATTGCAAAATGAAAACCAATCCTAAAAAAAGGAAACAAAATTGTAACAAGGTATCAAGATAAATTAAATAAAATAGAAAATTTAATAATTAAAGAAATAAAAATAAAAAAAAAAAAAATTTATATAATATTACTATACAACTTTTATATTCTTTTTTTAGAGTGATTGTTGTTTTTAGCGACCAAATTTTGTACAAGTTGATCAAAAAAAAATTATTTTATAACAATTTAACAATAATTGAAAGTATTGATTTTTTCTCCATACTTATATAATAGAAAAATAAGAAAATAAATTGCTGTTTATTTGTAAAATGTTTTAATTGATTAATAAATTTTGTAATGATGGAATAAATTAAATAAAAGAATAACATGGTTTCTTTTATATTGCCCAATATCCAATGTTAATACAAATTACTAGAGATGATGAACACAACGATTACTCTGTTTGAAAAAATTTAATTAAAAACTTAAAAAATAGTTTTAAAATGCTGAAAATTTCGTTAAAAAGTTTAGTAAATTAACAATACAGTAGCCTGCAAGCTTTTCAAACATCGTCAATAACAATAGTTAATCAGGAAATAAATGATTGGGTTTAAATGCACAATTTGGATAATCCAACAAAAGTGCAGACTATTTCAATGGGGTGTAAAAAAAACAAACATATTTTATATTTAAATTATTAATTAAAGTATTAATAAATTTTAATTTTTTACATGAAAAACTTGTTAAAATTTTTTTTTTTCCAAATAGATAGCAATTACCTTTTTCACTTTCCTGTGCATTAATAAAAACAGTAAAGTTTAGCAAAAAATCTTGATAAAAATTTTTTTAAATTGTCCATAGTTGTTTCTAGTGCAAATTACAAATTATTTCTTTAATAAACTGACTGAAAAAAGTTACGAAAAAATTGTATATCAAAAAATGTTTTTATTTTTTTTTTTGTATTCTTATCTGCTTTTTTCCTCGACTTGTATTAATTTTGGTAGGTATATTATTATATGTATATTATTTAGATTTTCTATTTCATATAGTATTTGTTTCCTTTCTTCAAGTATTTCTGTTTTATTCTATATATTTTTGTACAGCTTTATTTTGCCGCAAATTCGCTTAAATGCTTACTATATAAAAATGTTTTGATAAAATTATTTTCCTGGGAAGGCTTGCTTGTAGATACTGTTTGATTGTTGTATATAGCATAAAGTTATACAAATTTTTTTTGATAATGTTTTTAGTCGTTAGTTAAAGACCTCAAGAAAATGTCAAACAAATAAGGAAAACTTACTGATATTTTTAGGCAATAGATAAAGACATGAGTCCACAAGAAGATGGTATCAAAACAATTCGAATGGGAGATTTAGAAATGGAGGCATGGTACAAGTCACAATATCCACTTGAATTTAACAAATGTTCCAAACTGCATATTTGTGAATTTTGTTTTGATTATAGCAAGACAGAGACTATATACAAAAGGCACATGGTAAACTTGTTATTTTTATTTAGGTAACATATATTTTATTATTGCGTACATAATATCTTTTACATTGTTTTTTATTAAAGTATTTTTTTTTATATAATTTTCTCAATTTTTTTAAAGAAAGTTTTATTAAGTTTTGATGGCTTCTTAAATATTGGTAATTTTTTAAAGAAATTTTTATTAAGTTTTGATAGCTTCTTAAATATTGGTATTCAAATAATTTCTTGTGGTTGAGCCCTCACTTTATATGCAAGAAGTTCCGAATTTGATCCCCACTACCTCCCTGATAGTACCAAGTTTAAGGGTAAAAATATATGAAATCATCCAAAAATAATAATTTTCGACACCCTTACGTCTTAGAATTTGTTTATTTTTACACCACTTGCAGTCCATATCAAAAAAATAATAACTGCAAAAATTTTAGTTAAAAATACCAATGGGTTCCATAGATATTGTCACTTAAAATAATGCTGACTCAGCATTTTAGTGATTTTCTGAAGCGACTACAAAGCAACTTTGACATACAGTATCTTTATAATGGCTTGGGGAAATTTCATAAAATTTGGTACTCTAATAGATTTTAACTTGAGGAATCCAAAAATAGCATTCTTAAGACTTGATTATCTCAAAAAATGCCTCATTTATCCAACTTTGTTCAAAATTATTGAATTGTAAGTTAGTGATTTTTGGAGGTAAAATAAAGACTGTGGCCCAAAATCCCGAGTAAAAATTTTTATTGTATATCATTATTTTATCTTAGGTCTACTGAAAAAAATTAGATTCATCAATTGTCTCTCTAATACATGATCAAAATTTGCATTTAAAAATGGTGTCTTTTTAGAAAAATATAAATTTTGTAACAAAAGCAATTAAAATATTTTTTAAAACATTTATTTGAATAAAACACCAAATAGTGTTATTTATTGACTAGTTTAAATTTAAATAAACATTTAAAGTCATGGGCCAAGGGAGATGCCCTCCCTACCCACGGGGGGCCCTTCCGCCCCCTCCCCCAATCTCCCTAGATTTTTTTTTTTTTTTTTTTTCATAAAATTAATAAATAATAGTTGATTGTTAAAATACATTTTAAAAACATTTTTTTTCAGTTTAAGTTTGAGAAACGATTTATTTGCGTTACTTCAAATCGATAAATACTTACCTCTTATTTAAAAGATCTTTTTACGATTTTAAGTCATAAATTTCAAAAACAAATGTTTTAAAATGTTTTCAAAACATATTGACAATAAATATCTTTATGTAGTTTTAGACTAATATAGTCATTGGCATAATAAGATGGGAGTGATTTGTGATTTATTTAAACCCCCACCCCTCCATCTCAGCCTACAATCCAAGGATTTGAAAAAAGTAAAAGACATTTAAAATGCAAATTAGGTAAATAAAATAAAAACAAAATTATTTTAAGCATAATTAATTTTTTTTTGTAACCAACAGTTTATATTCTCCAAATCTAAATCAGTTATGTTGTATGTACGACCTGATATTGTTGTGGGTGTAGAAATTAGGCATATAACTTCAGAATTGAGCACCCAACACTCATCAGTTCTTATTGGCCAAAAGAAGTTTTTACCTGGTCCATGTGGATGCATGAATCTGACTTTTATATCAAGCTCACTTACATCTTCAGCAACCCCTACCCACCAAAATCCATCATAAAAACATGCAATATAATCCATTTTTTTAATATTTAATGAAATATCTACATAATGTTTGCTTTTTGGAATGATATCAAGTATTTCAGTGCATGCATCAATACTTATTTTTTTATAACTTTATAGTGTTTGGAGCAATTGGAATAAAATGATGATACATCCTTGTGCCAGGAACTGTTCTTCCACCTAAATATCTTTTTTCTAATTGTGCTCGTGTTTGATCAATTTCTTCTTTTGAAAATAACTTAAAATAAATTCCATTTATCTTGGCTTTACAAAAGGAGTACATTAAATTAACATCTAAAATCTGCCCAGTAGTTATTTGTTTTAGACTTTCTTGACATACTACTCTTTTAACAGTCCCACCAATACCATCACAGGGGGATTTACCATGACTGGTAGCAAAAAATACCCATTCAGCATTTAAATCAAAGTCTTTACTGTGATGACAAAGATTGATAAAATTTTTAAAATTTTTAAATTGTGCTGCACAACCATCAGAAAAGTATTTCACACTTGATACATCAGGTAGATTTTCTTTGATATATCTAGTTATATCTTCCTGAGTCTTGTAAATAAATCCTGTGTCATGATCAACATCTTCTGAAAGGTAACAAAAAGATTTATGTTTGAGAAGTTTGTTCTCTATAAAATAAAGTACAACTGTATAAAGTGAGCATTGACTTTTTCTCCAGTGATAACTTTGAACCTCATCCTGAACAACATATTGATAGTTTTCAGCAAAATCTCCTAAAATTAAGCATTCGTTTTGGTTAAGATTTTCTTTACATTAAGTATCTACTTTGTGTTTTTGCAATATATGAATGAGTGGTAAGGTTGTCAATACTGTCACATAATAAATCAATAAATTCATCTAGTGGCAATGACTGTGAAAGTAGTGTTGTACGATCTGTACTCTGCCATTGCTTAAATACTACATCTTCTTCATGCTCATGGTCCATAAACTCCTGCACTAAAAAACTTTTTAACGCTTCAATACCAGGACATTGGTTACATCGATGCAACATACATTCTTCATTTTCAAGAGAGCAAACAATCAATGCCATGAAATCTTTATAACTTTTATTCCACCTAATGGCATCAATGAGAAATTTTGTATTTTGGTGATGTATGCAAACACATACATTGTGGGTACCTGACGCATTAGTTGTAATACACCATTTAGGTTTAAGAATACAAAACTTTGACAAACTGACTTTGATGTTAGGGTAGTCTTTTTTAAATGCAACATGTAATTCATTAAGATTGAGTAGCAATAATCTTTTTTGAACATGTTGGTTTTTCTTAATACTTACATAATCTTTTTTTTCTGGCATCATTCTTGAAAATTCATCACTTTGATAAAAGTTAATCACTAAATTAACTGTTTCTGGTGAAAGTGGGTTTCCAGTTTTTTTCCCGGGTAATGATAGAATTCCATTCTCATTTTTAACTTTTCTTGCTGTTCGAACAAGATACTCAGACACTTCAAAGTAGCTTGATATCTTTTTACGTGTCCATGATTTTGGTGCGAGTGTTAACATTTGCACCTTATGGCGATAAGAGTCAGTCTCTGAAATTTTATTTTTTATTTCATACATTAAAATGTCTAGATCATGGTCATTGTTAATGTTGTTGTTTAAAATGGGGCTTTTTTATTTCTGTTGTTAAAAAAGTTTCTTTAATATTATATGCTAATGAGACCATTTTTGCAACTCTGTCAATAGTGTTCTCAAACTTTTGTTTTGCTACAGGCAATTTGTTTTGAAAGACTTTTTAGTTTGACCGGTGAGATTCCAAGCAATTCTATAGTGGTATCTAACTTAATTTTTTTCTCACTTTTTGATTCCCATTCCTCCTGTGAATTTAAATCTTCATCAGTTTCTATTGCTTTTTTGTAACATTTACTGCAGAATTTCCAACCTGGGGTTACATAAACATTATTTTTTTGCAAATAGTTTGCCATGTCTATGGAAATTTTTATATTACCTAAAAAAAAAATTTAGTTTTACGTTGTTAAAATAACTAAAATTGTAAAACTTTTTATAAATAATAAATTGTTTTCTTTTAATTTCCATATCAATTCTGTTGTAAATAAGGTAAGATTACCTTTTTTTGCAATTTTTTTACTTTCCTTGTGTGTTCCAAAAGGATTGCAACACTTTGTAATTTTTCTCTCAAAATATTTTCCATAGAATTGCTCATGATAACAACATATAATTCTTATTGAACTATATTTTTCCTTTAAATTTGCTTGCCGTATTATTTCTTCTTGTTTTCCGCAGGGAAGATCTTTAAATTGAACAAAACCTTGTTTTCTTGAAAATCCAGTTTTGTGGCAATGAATGTTAAGACTTTTTTCAATGTCACATTTCTCCATATTAATTATTTTTATTATTTATTACCTAACAAAGTAATATAAAAACTATAAAATTAAAAGTAATTCTTTAAGAAAATACAAACAAGTAAATACCTTTAAAAAGAACAGAACAAAACTTATGTTTGTTTTTTATATAAAAGGAGGTTTTAAGTGACCAATTTGAAATAATGAATTTTTTTTTTTCAAAATTAAAATTAAATTGTATGTTTTTGCATTATTTATTCATTTTATGCAACAAAAAAAAAAAAAAATCTAGGGAGATTGGGGGAGGGGGCGTAGGGGCCTCCCGTGGGAGTGGAGGGTCTCCCTTGGCCCATGACTATAAATGTCCTAAACTATTCAATAAATGACACTATTTGATGTTTTATTCAAATAAATGTTTTAAAAAATATTTTAATTGCTTTTGTTACAAAAATTAAATTTTTCTAAAAAGACACCATTTTTAAATGCAATTTTTGATCACGCATTAG
Organism: Hydra vulgaris; assembly: GCF_022113875.1. Lineage (NCBI taxonomy): Eukaryota > Metazoa > Cnidaria > Hydrozoa > Anthoathecata > Hydridae > Hydra > Hydra vulgaris. The sequence continues at coordinate 28,006,797 of NC_061159.1, read as the reverse complement.
AGAGACAATTGATGAATCTAATTTTTTTCAGTAGACCTAAGATGAAATAATGATATACAATTAAAATTTTTACTCAGGATTTTGGGCCACAGTCTTTATTTTACCTCCAAAAATCACTAATTTACAAGTCAATAATTTTGAACAAAGTTGGATAAATGAGGCATTTTTTGAGATAATCAAGTCTTAAGAATGCTATTTTTGGATTCCTCAAGTTAAAATCTATTAGAGTACCAAATTTTAGGAAATTTCCCCAAGCCATTATGAAGATACTATATGTCAAAGTTGCTTTGTAGTCGCTTCAGAAAATCACTAAAATGAGTCAGCATTATTTCAAGTGACAATATCTATGGAACCCATTGGTATTTTTAACTAAAATTTTTGCAGTTATTATTTTTTTGATATGGACTGCAAGTGGTGTAAAAATAAACAAATTCTGAGACGTAAAGGTGTCATGGTCTGGATGATTTCATATATTTTTACCCTTAACTTATTTCTCAATGCAGCGGCCTTGTTTGTCAAGGTTTGTGTTTTGGAGTTAAAAAGCTGAGAGAGGGCTGTAACCACAATTAAGTAACCTTCTTGACTGTAGTAGCCTTTTTGGCTTTAGGGAGGTAAATTAACATCAAAAAAATAATTACCCCCTTATCACTGAGCAAAAATTACCCCCTTATCACTTGTGTTCAGTCAATCAATTACAACTTTACTACTGAATAATTGTGTTCAACCAATCAACTACTACTTTACCACTGAATAATAGTGTTCAGCCAATCAATTACTTCTTTATCACTAAATAGTTGTATTCAGTCAATGAATTGTTACTTTATCACTAAATAATTAATATTTATTTAATTGGTATTTAACTAACCAATTTCTACTTATTGCTGAATTATTGGTATTTAGCAATACAAATGTAACACGAAATTTAATATAATTTTTTTTTTCTAATATATGACAAGAAGATGCTTTTTAACTATCAACAGCTTACACAATAAGTTAAAAATGTCTTGAAGAGTTTTTTTTTTCATATGTTTTGAATGTTATTCTTAATCTAATTATACTTGGGCAGTAGGCACGGAGAACTATAGCCCCAAAACTAGGTGTTATTTGCTGGGTTTTTTACTCTATATGTACTTAGTTAGAAGTCAGACAAAACTTTTTGTAGCAAAAAGCTTTTTTAGCATATTTATAAAATTTGAGTTCATTTGTAGAATATTTTGTTTACAAGTTTTAAACTTTAAATTTTAATTTGCTACTAAATTCATTTTTTGCATGTTGTAGGCAAAATGCAGTTTCCGTAATCCGCCTGGTGAAGAAATTTATAGGAAAGATAAACTGTCAGTTTTTGAAGTTGATGGTCAAAAAGCAACTGTGAGTGTTTTAAAATGCTGTGCATAATAAAATTCAATTGCATGAAGTGTACATTGTAAAGTATAGGTGTTTTAAAATGTTTGTCAGAAATAAAGGTGTTTTAAAATGTTTGTTTTTTTGACAGTTGTTATTTTCTAAATAATTATCTTGTTTTATAATTGTTTATTTGTAGTTTTTATGTTGTTTTTTGAAATAAATATTTAATGGTGATTTTTATTTATAAAATTATTGTGCTGGAATTTGTATTTCATTATTAATTTTTAATTTTTTCCAAAGAATTCTGTTTATTTATATAATTAATGCATGTAAATTTATGTAAATATGTAAACATTAAATTTAAGAAGAAGTGCATGATGTTAAATGTTTTTTTTTTATTTAGAAATATTGCCAAAATCTTTGTTTGCTGGCAAAGTTGTTTTTAGATCATAAGACACTTTGGATGGATGTTGGGCCTTTTCTTTTCTATATAATGACCTTTAATGATGAAACAGGTTGTCACATCATTGGATATTTTTCCAAGGTTTGTTAAACATAAGTATTATACTTTAATTAAAAAAAATGTGGGTGTTTTTCTAAGAATTGCATTAGTCATGGAAATTATATACAAATAAGTGTTTTTTTATTTTTATGTATTTTCATTTTTTCAGTTTTTTTATATATAAAATAAACAACTAAACCTAACTAGATGTTTACTTCACTTTAATATTATAATATTTAACATATTATAGATCAGCTCAGTGATTTAAATATAAAGTCACAAAATGTGTCTTTAAAGAACTTGTGATTTTATCTGTTTTTAATTGCCATATTTATTTGTCCTGCTTTTAAAATGTAGGATAAATGCAGTTTTTTTTATGTAATATCCAAGCTGTTAAACATTAATCAAAATGTTAATATTTTTTTTTTTTTTTTTTTTTTTTTTTTTTTTTTTTTTTTTTGTAAAGAAAATATTTTATAACAAGTTTTTATACTGGTTATTCGGTGTTTTATTCTGTTCTGTGTGTTATTCAGTGTTTTATTTTGAATAGCTCTGTGTGTTATTCTGTATGGTTCTGTGTGTTGTTCGGTGTTTTATTCTTTATGGTTCTTTGTTTTATTCAGTGTGTTATTCTGTATGGCTCTGTGTGTTATTCAATGTTTTATTCTGTATGGTTCTGTGTTTTATTCAGTGTTTTATTCTGTATAGTTCTGCATGTTCTTCAGTGTGTTAATCTGTGTATTATTCAGTGTGTATTATTTTGTGTGTTGTTTAGTGTCTAGTTCTGTATTTTATTTTGATTTGATTCTGTGTGCTATTGCTTTATGGTTCTGTGAGCTATTTCTTTTTGATTCTGTAATTTCTTTATGATTCTGTGTACTATTTCTTTGTCGTTCTGCAAGTTACATCTTGAACTTTTATTTACATTACAATATTTTTAACATAGTGATTAAAAACATTTTATTAATTATCATTCTGGCTATAAATAATTTTACTAATATTAATAATAGTTATTTATGGAAAAATAACATTTTAAATTTACATTTTTTAGGACAAAAATTTCATTTCATAGCTACAATATATAATTTTATAGCTAAAGCATATCATTTCATAGTTACAGTATATTATTTCATTGTTACAGTATATCATTTCATTGTTACAGTATATCATTTCATAGCTACAGTATACCATTTCATTGTTACAGTATATCATTTCATTGTTACAGTATATCATTTCATAGCTACAGTATATCATTTCATTGTTACAGTATATCATTTCATTGTTACAGTATATCGTTTCATAGCTACAGTATACCATTTCATTGTTACAGTATATCATTTCATTGTTACAGTATATCATTTCATAGCTACAGTATATCATTTCATAGTTACAGTATACCATTTCATTGTTACAGTATACCATTTCATAACAACAGTACATCATTTCATAGTTAAAGTATATCTATTTATAGCTTCAATATATCATTGACTTTGTTATTTTATTATTTTAGGAAAAGGTTTCATTTCTTAACTACAATGTTTCATGTATTTTGATAATGCCGAATTACATGAAGAAAGGATATGGTCAAATGCTCATTGAATTTAGTAAGTTATATTATTAATAAAAAGTAATTTTTGATTGAAAGTATATTTGGTTTTAAAATATTTTGTTGTGAGTGATTTAGGGTCTATGTTTGAGTGACTTGTTGTAAGTAATTTGGGGTCCTTAATTTGAATTAGTCTTTTTAATTTTTCACTGATGAAACCATTTCTATTTGGAATGATTTTTTTTTTTTTTTTTTTTTTGGCCACTACTGTTTAGATGTTTTGATGATTTAAATATTTCAGAAATGTGCTGTAAAAAGAAACACTAAGCTGAACAAAAGCATATAAAACTAAACAGTTCAGCACTTTAAAGTCTTTTTAACGTTTTTAAGTCTTTTTTAATAATTACATCTTTTTAAAATTATTTATTTTATTAATAAGTTTAAAAAAAAATCTTTTAAACAATTCTTTGTATGGATAGTGTTCTATCACGTGACGTTAAAATTCGCGATCGCCATATTGTATGGCAAATAAAATAAACAATGCGAGTGTTTATTAGCATAATGTATTTAATTGCAATTATTTAGATAGCATACCTTATTGTAGATAGATTTTTTAAGATTTTTTTTGGGTAAATTTATGGAGAATTTAATTCTCTATCTTACAATATAATTAATTTATTTTTCCTTAAAATAAAACTCTAAATAAAATAACTTGTTTTCAAAAGTGTGTTATTAGTAAACTATACATAATGTACTCTAAAGAATTCAAAAATAAACTTGATTATTTGTGTTTTACATTTGTTTTAATATCTTCTGCTAAGTATTATAACACATTATATTATTTTGTCAATTTGCTAACTTTTAGAGGCAATCAACACTCCTGCAAAAAACATAAACAAGTCGAGAGGACCCTAATGATTATGATTTTATTAAAATTATTGAATATATGTCTACCTTTTTGCTGTCATGTCAAGAATGTTTTCCATAAAGCATAGACTTTTTATTGACAAATTAACATATCACATGGGTGCTGTTCATAAGTTAAAGTTTAAATTTAAAAGTTTGCTCAGAAGTAGTGTTTTTAAAATGAACCGTTCTTTACATCCATTTCTGCTGCAAATAAAAGTATATGTAGTAAACAAAATTGATTGAAAGATCTGCATTAGCTTTAAGAGAAGTAGGAAGTAGAGGACAGGAATCAATTTCTAAAATTTTCTAAAATAAGTTATAACATTTCAAGGACTTCTATAAGTAGTACTAGTAAATATCTAATTGATTTCTAAATAATAAAACATTTACAAAGAATACATGTATCCATTCAACCAAGCTGTTATCATATTTAGAAGATCCATTTCAATTCATTGATTAGAGTACAATGAGTTTCTCAGAAAAGGTGACTATGCCGTTTAAAGATGTTGTAAGTTGTGGGCCTTATGTGCAATTAAATATAGTACCACTGAAAGTAAAGTGTGTTGGACATGTGCAGTTTTTTTCTGATTTTGTTAAATTTGACGATGGACTTAAAAGTTTTATTGATTACTGTAAACAACTGGAACTTAATAATGTGACTCGATAAAGACTTAACAACACAACCTTGTGTTGATACTATAAACAAACATGATTCTGAACGTTTTAAGTTATCTGAATTTTTAAGAAATCACTTTTTAAATACAGGATCAGCACATTTAAAAGAATATATATTTTTTTAGAGTTTTGTACACAGTAAAATCTAATTCAAGTTTTGTATGTAAAAAAGTTTAAATTAAAAAGATTTTTTAATTATAGAAAGTTAATTTATTTTCATTATACATTGTAAAAAAGATTGTTTTCAATTGTGTATAAAAATATTGTTTTTTTTTTTGCCATAGAAACTACCTTAAATAAATTATTTCATCTTCAACAGCAAAACTATGCCAAGTACTTGTTTTGTTAACGGTTGCTCAAGTAGAGCTGACCGTGACAAGATGTCTTTCCATAGCTTCTCCGCTATTATACAAAACATCAAGATAATAAAACGCTAGAGTTGTCAGCTAAGAGGCGCTGCGAGTGGATTGCAGCAGTTAATAGACAAAAAAAACCAACCAAGTTCTCGAAAATATGCTTTACACTATTCTTGAAAAATGCATACACTATTCTTCGTTGCAGGATTCGATGTAAAAAGCAGCTACTTTTAAACAAACAGCTTTTTACTTTAAAGTTTAACTTTAAAGTATGCAAGGAGTCAAATTGTAAATAAAAAGTTTATGTTTTATGAAAAACATTCAAGAATGTCTGCTAAAGTTAAGCATAAGTTTTCAACAATTTAAAGTTTATAATAACTATGAAGTTTATAGTAAAATCGTAATCATTTGGATCTTCTATAACTTGTTTGTTTTTTAGCACAAGTGTTGATTGCCTCTAAAATAAAACATTCTTCTAAGTTTGTGGTTTTTATTGTTTGTATTGTATTGCTAATAAATATAAAACACTTTTAAGATACTAAAACATAATAAACAAATCAGCATATTATTTATATACAGAGAAATTAAAAATATTAAAGCAATTTAATACTTTATTTAGCATGTTTAAGCAACCAAATTATGTTTGCTGTATATGAGTTATGTAAGATAATTCAAAACGAAAATTAAATAAAATGTCTTTCACAGATAACATAAGGTTTATAAAATTTAACACAAATAACTGTATTTATTGTTATTGGATTTAAGTTTAAGAATGTTAGGATTATACTATTTACAGTTTACTTAGTTGCTAAGGTTAATTACCTTGTTTGACAGTGTTTAGAAAACAAGGTATTTAATATTGAGTTTTAGTTTGCACAAAAAAAAATTAACTATATCATGAGAAAGAACAAATTTATGTAGAATTAAATTCTACATAAATTTGTTCAAATTGTTCAAAATAATAAACTTTCAAACTGTTTTTTCTATAAGAACCACATTAATAAATAATAGTAATTAGCCTTGCGTTAAAGCTCATAAAACTAATACAAATTTGTTTGACCTACAATATGGCGTCGGAACAACACTTTTTATATTGTGACGTCAATCAAACACTATCCATAAATAGAAACAAAAAAATAAAGTAATTAAATCATTTTATTGCAACAGGAAGGTTTTAATTAAACTTATTCATAATTTAAAGTATTTTAAAAAAGTAATCTTATGAAAAATTTTCAGAAAGACATGGAAAAATAGTTTCAAATATTTAAATTTATCATAAAAAATACATGCTTACTAAAAGAAATTTAATTTTCACAAAATGCATTTACTTAAATGATCATTTATAATTAGTTTTTTTATTTTATTTAAAGCCTTTGCGTAAAATAAAAACGTAAGAAAATATCAACAGTTAATTGTTATTGATAACGTAATGATATTGCATTTAAATTGTTAAAACATTAAACAGCTGTGTTCAATTTGTAAAGAAAAAAAAGTATTGCGTGGTCAGTTACAAAGTACGATTGCATCTCATTTCTGTCCAAGCCTGTTCAATGAAGTTTGCATTGGTTGAGCATAAGAAATTAAAGGCCATCAAAAAAAAAAAAATTTAACCTAAGCTCAAAAAAAAAAACGCATAGAGTGAGCAAATATACATTGTCATTTTAGTAATGTAAGTGACTCTTTATAATACAAAAGTGAGAACTCGTTTTTAATATTTTAGTCTTTATATTCTGTGACTTTTCTGTTTTCTTGAGATATGCTTTAGCAATGAGTCTACCATAGAGATTATGACTCAAAAGGCTCAATATGTCAAAAGGACTGCCATGAAAAGTTTCATAAATTTTGCATAAATATTTATGCAAAAAGTTGTTTAAAAAATTATATTTTATGCAAATATTTATGATGTAGCCCCATACCACACTGCAAAATCTATTTAAAAGTTTTTAGCTTCCACTGAATGCCCAGGGAGCTTTAAGATTTAATCCCCATAGAAAATATATGGGGTTATTTAAAAGAAAAATTTCCATTTAAAAGATTATAAATAGGACCCAATTGATTAATAAAGTTTTTGGCATTGGATCATTGGCGTCAAAGATACCACTTTATATTGTCTTTATATGTATGTATGGTAGTTTTACTACCAGAATGACAAAAAAAATTGCAACATGGGCTAATAATTTGGGCTGATAATCATCCACATATCTTTTATAAGTTATCAGTTGGAACTAATTAACAAAGGCTATATTAAGGGCTCTTTTTTCTATATTTTGCAAAAAAGCTTCAGTTATGACTAACATCAATTATAAACAAATTGGACCTGAATTAGGTAAAATTCGAATTTTATTTTCATAATTTTTTTAAAATTTAAAAGTAATTTTTGATAACAACAGGTTATTGTGAACTATTTTCAAATTCAATGTAGCCTAGATCTTCACTTTGATTAAGCTCTTCACTGTCATTTTCACTACCAGTATTATTATCATCATCATCAATAATATCGTTCTGATCTAACATTTCTGCTGGTTTTACATAAAGTACATCCCCTACTGTCAAACGGATTGCATGGGCATAGTAGATGTGATGTAGTGGCTTGATTAAACCTCCAAATTTAACCATAACAGATGCACCATCTGTAATTGTACTAACAATATCATAATTAAAGTCTAGTTTAAATTCTCTCAACCTTTCACTCACTGCTTTTTCAGATGGCATATTCTGAACAACACGTACAAGGCCAAGATTAAAAAGGCTTCCATTTGTGTGCACATTAATATTCATATAACGACACGTTTTAATTGAAGTATACTCATCAACAGTTTAGCTAAATCTCATATTGTTAGCTTTCATTTCTTTTAATTCTGACACCAATTGAGTCTTAATGTCTTTGACATGAGCCAGTAAAATATTTCTAATAGAAACTGAACTTGAAGGTATTTTGTGTCCTTTGACTAAAGCAAATTCTTGTATGTTATAATATTCTTGTAAGCAAATTTTATGTTTTATCTTTAAATGCTTTCGCATCACACTAGTACAACCTCTTTTTGTTGTTACAATGAGGTTACAGGTTTTGCATTTAGCAGTTTTGTTTACTTTGCACTTGAAGAAATGCTGCCAAACATGAGATTTCAAATTCTTCAAAATTGCCATTTTAAAATTGGCTTTTTAAAAAATTGCTTCGATATAAAATAATGCTTTGTAAACAGATTGATAGGCTGTTGTACGCGGGTTTAACATCATTATAAAAAGTAATATTTTGTAAAAATACTTGGGAACCGAATACTGGAACAAAATAGATCCGGGTCCAGATCTTAAATTTAGGACACGGGTATTCAAATCTGGATCTTGGATCCAACTATGCCTTAATCAAGATAACAGGTAAATTGTTAAAACAAAAATTTAGGGAACAAAAATTTAACTTATGTCACTATTATATTATTTTATTGGCTTTTATATTTTATGCCTTTTAATGTATTTTTTAAACGATTTGTTTTATTTTATTAATTTTATTCAACGTTTTTTTTTTTCATTACCTGATAGCGCTGACCACAATAGGTCAACAAAGTATCCATAATATATTATTATATCAAAATATATTTTTAAAATAGTTAAACGCTGCCTTTTTTATTGAAACTAACTTTTATTTTTTATAGATATACTTTATTTATATATATATATATATATATATATATATATATATATATATATATATATATATATATATATATATATATATATATATATATATATATATATATATATATATATATATATATATTAGGGTGTCCCAACCGCCCCTTATATTCTAAAAAAGATCTGTTCATATTTTTAAAACTTTCTATTGGTTCTCACAAGCAACTCTGTTAAATTTTTTCAAAATTTTATTGGATTTAGGGGGAGCACAAGAACCTTGAACACTTACCGGGTCCCTAATAATATTTAAAAAAATTTTTCTCTAAAGTATGTCATGTTGGGTCTCAAAAGAAGCGAAATTATATAAAAATTTTATATATATATATATAAATATATATATATATATATATATAAATATATATATATATATATATATATATATATATATATATATATATATATATATATATATATATATATATATATATATATATATATATATATATATATATATATATATATATATATATATATAAAAGCCTTCACAGGAAGGTGTGCGATCGCATACCATCATATGACCATGCAAATAATAACTTTGTTTTGACAATTTGACCATAGTTGTTAACATGTTTTAAGTTTGACTATTTTTCATGAGGATGAATATTTTTCAGAAGTTCATCTATTTTTCAAAGGGCCAACTGAATAAAGATTTTGAGTTCTTTATTTAGGTTATCTTTTATCCCAAAAAGAAGGTAAAACTGGTTCCCCTGAAAGACCATTATCAGATCTAGGACTAATGTCTTATAGAAAGTATTGGGAAGAAAAACTATTGCAATATTTATTGGAATATAGTGAGGATCAAATAACTATAAAAGGTTGACACTTTTTTAGCACAGCTTTTATTACTTTTTGTGTGCTTTACATAATAAACTAAAATATTTTTATATTTTGTTTTATGTTTAAGGGCTCAGTGAAATTATGTCTATTCATCCAAGTGATATTGTAAGCACTCTTCAATTTCTTGGAATGCTAAAATATTGGAAAGGAAAACATTTGATATTACTTCGCAAGGTTTTTGTTAATAATTCAATTTTTTTTTGCTTAAAATACACGTATTATCATTTGTTTGTTTTTTTTCCTTTTGGCTTTGGTTTTTTTGGTATTTTCCTACTTTTTTTAAGCAATTTTTTAGTTGTTTTTTTTTTTTGCATAAATTTTGAAATAGTTTTCCTTTATTCTAGTATACTTTGGAGTATATGATCATTAAAAATACAACTGTGTGTAAAAATACTAATTTAGCTTATACTTTTAATAAAAATATCAATTTTAAATTAACTTTATGTTTGCTTAACTGTATATTTACTTTTTTTTATAATATTTACCATTTTAATTTTGATAATGTACACTAGTATATAATAGCATGCCAATTTAATATCAGACTTCAAATACTCAAAGAAAAAAGCAATCTATCGAGATTATTTATTTCTTTGTATATTTGTATATTACATTGTTTTTATTTTTGTCAAAAAATATATATCGCTAGTAGGCCCTTATAAAAGCAAGCATAATGAACTTAATTTCAAGGCTTCATAGAAATAATTCAATATTTTTTAAAATTTAAATTCTGAATTTATTGAGTTTCCCCAACCACCTTCATCTGATAATTCGTAATTTATTTATTCATAATTTATTTTTTATCTGCATTTTTTTCCTAATTATATGATTTATCATATTAAGACATTTTCATATATTACTATATCAGGACACTTGCAAAAAAAATTTAATATGCTTTGTTGTTCAAGTTCAATTGTATGTATGTATTTATATATATGTATAAAGCTTTTGACAAAGTATATAAGATGAGGACAAGGCATTCGTCAAAAGACTCAAAAATTGAACTGTGTTTAACGCTTCAAAATTTTGGTGGCATGAGTTAATATAGCTTAAAATGCTAATTTTTACATGCAGAGCTAAATTACATTATCCACCTTTAAAAGAGAATGATAAAGCTTACTGTACCTTTGAAATGATAAAAAATGATAAAGCTTGTTGTACCTTGTTCTATGTACATGTTCTTGTTACTCCTCGACCCAAAAAAAAGTATTGTCAAGGCTGTATTGTAGCTACTGCATGCTAAAGTTTAAAAGTGTATATCTTGGAGATTATTTTATGGTAAGATATCGGCCCATTAGGTGTTGTTCAAGAAAGTTCGATTTGGTCTAAGTATGTGGGTAACAGTGCTTTTCTGACAATTATGCAATGAGAAACAGAATGGTTGCCAGTTTCTTTTTAAGTTCATTAAAGATAATACTCAATCCTACTAATCTCAATACATACATCAGTTTCTTGCAGCTTTTGATGTAGAGGTTTTTGACTGGTCTGCTAATTCACCTGACTTCACCTGAATTCACTTAATGAACTCTATCAAGTTTCCGGATCACCTGAGTTCACTTAATGAACTCTATCAAAAATATTTTGCAGAACTGTATCAATCAGTCACTAAGAAGTGGTACCAGCTCAGGTGGAAACTGTGTGTTATTATTTCGGTTTATATAGTAAAAGCCACTATTAAACTGAAAAACTGTAATTACAAATACATATAAAAATAATAAAAATGATTTCATTACAACATACGTTCAGATTTATTTAGTTCAACAAAAATATTCATTACTAAATTACCGTTGTCGTAATTAAAGACTGCTTCATCCAGGTTTCTCTAAATCTTTTGAATAGCGCATGTTTGGAAAAAAGCTAAAAATTGTGATTCCGGTAAGTGAGATACAACAGGTCACGATTGAACAATTTTTTTAGGTTTGTACAGACATCATTTATTCGACCTGTGTTGTTTGCTGTTAGTAAATTGCCTGAATTTTGTTGGTTAAACCCTGCTTCTTGACTGCTCAGTAAGCAGATAGCCTTTTACCTAAAGACGATGGCAGGTAGATTTTTACTGTTGTCACTACTAACACTGCTCGATGCTGAATCATTAGTTGTTGTTGTAGAAAACTCATGAAAAAGTTGTTTCATTTTTTTATAAATCATTTTTTCCTTGGAGTTTACATCTCAATGTGCTTCGGTGCTCTTTCTTACTTGCGATACTTTTTGTGGGTGTTTAAAATTTAAATACAAAAAGAGAAAATTGAAAATTTTTTTGAAATGTAAGATAAACATATTCTTTTTGAGTAACGCGTTTACTGTTTGTAAATACATGTTTTTCTTTAAATGTGCATTTTTCACTTGACCATAAAAATTTTTAATAATGGTTGATTTAACAAATTCCAAAACTTTTCTACTTTATAGAAAGGTTTTCTTGTTGTTTTTTTTTAATATTTATAATATTAGAAAACAAGTAAAATTAAAAACGAATTTTTAAAACCCAATGCTTTTTATATGTTATTAAAACACAAATTTTTTCTGATGTTACTATTTTATTTTATTAACATTTGGCTGTATGCGTGTGTAAAAAAAAAAAAAAAAAAAAAAAAAAAAAAAAAAAAAAAAAAAAGATAGGAAGAGATAGGTCTTGAACCTTGAACATTCCGTTTATGAAGCCTCATCCAAATAAGCTAAACGCGCGTACAAATAGGAAAACAATTAGTATACTACTTTTAAAAATTATTATTCTTCTATCTATATAAAATATAAACTTAATTAATATTAACTAAATTAATTGACTTATTGCAAAACTAATTATTGAATATTGTCATCGAGCAAGAGTATGTATGCACAATTTGAAGAAAATCTATCATCAGGAAGTGGCTCAAAAATTGATTGCAAAATTTGATGCTCGCAAACAATGAGTCGACGAGTTAATAAAAGCATTGGGAAAAATGAAATAATGCTTTTTAAAAAATAATGAAATCTTTTTTTTTTTTTTTTTTTTTTTAAAAAACTAATTTAAATTATAATTTGATATTTTGGTTTGTTTAGGAAATAATCGACGAGTATACTACTAAAGCTAAATCAAGAGAAAACAAAGACAGGGTTATTGATCCTGTTTGTTTGGTGTGGACACCTAAGGTTTTCAAGTAAAAATCTGGTTTAATTGAAGATGGCCATTCTCATTCGATGTTGAAATATAATTGTAAACTACACGTAAAACAAAACACATAATTATTTGATATAAACCAGAGTTCTATTTACAAGTTGAGTTACGTCACGAACTACTCGTCAGTTTCCTTTAATTTTTTAATTTTGTTATAAAAGATCTTGTATTTATTATTTCTTAAAAAAAAGGAGAAAAAAATCTGATTTTGTTTTATGTAAATGGTCAATTCGTTGATTTTAAAACTAAAGATATTTTGTGTAGGGTGGCAGACGCAGCCATTTACAAGATAGATGATTTGAACATAATGCTACTACTGTAACAAAGCAGACTTTTTTTATCGAAAACTGTATTTGGTAGATACGTTGTTTAAATGGTTAATCAAATACAACTTATTTAGTATTATTTGGTAACTTATACGGAAAAATTCTTTTGCGTTTTTTTTTTTTTTTTGATGCATTTAAAATATAAAATTTGATAAACAACGTACAAGAAGAGAATCTTTACTTAAAGGGTGGAATGCAAGAAGTCAAATTTTGAAGTCAATTTCAGACTTGAAGTCATACTTCAAGTCTGAAATTTGACTTGAGCAAATGCAAAGAGCAAACTTGAACTCAAGCCATACTTGAAAACCGGCCGTTTTCAAGTGAGGCTCGAAAACCCAACTTGAGAAAGCAAAAATCTTGGAAATTTCGAGCTATACTTCAAATCCGAAGTCTGACTAAATTTGGTTTCCATATATTGGTCTCCAATATTTGTCGCACGACCAGCTGTTTCCATTAATTTTAGAGACGCTTTCAAAACAAATGTTTTTTTATCACTTCCGCGATGCCAAGCAAGTAATATTTTCTTTTATATATATATATGTATATATATATATATATATATATATATATATATATATATATATATATATATATATATATATATATATATATATATATATATGTATGTATATATATATATATGTATATATATATATATATATATATATATATATATATATATATATATATATATATATATATATATATATATATATATATATATATAATAAGATTATGAACCTGTTGTTACTGAATTTATGAAATACGTGCATAAGATTTTTTAAATTATCTTTACTAAAAAAATGTTTTAAAAATAAAAAAATTATAAAAATGACGAATATACACAGATAAAAAGTATACCCAAGTTCTAATGATAACAATTTAACATTAACTGGAAATATAACAAAGATTTTAAAAAAAACGCTCAAGAATTAAATTTAAAAAAATAATAATAATTTTTGTGAAGAATTTCAGTACTTTATAATTTATTTCAAAACACAACATTAAAAATATCTTTAGTTCAACTAATTTTTGTGAAGAAATAGTTTCGTTAAGAAACCCAGGTTCCCAACAACACTTATTTCCGGCCAAAAAAATAATAGATTTTGATCATCAGCTTTAATACTATTGGATAATTTTTCTCTTAGTTTTTTCTAATAATAAGTTTCTAATAATTAGTTCAAGTAATAAAGAAAGAAATAATAAAAAAAAAAAAAAAGAAGTAATGAAAACCTCTTTTACATAAATACCAGATAAAAAATTTTCCGGTAAAGAAATAAAAAAGAACGTTTTTGATAAATTTGTTTATCCGTGACTCTAAAGTTTTATTAAAAACATCAATGAGAATTTTTGTTGTAAGTCATGATTAATCTAAAAGAGTTTTCGGCGTCTCTGAGTATTTCTGGTGTTTTCTATTTTTAAGTATTTCCAATGTGTAACTTATGCAACCATGTGTATTTATAATGTTAAATTAAGTAATAATTTTTGTTAGATTTTAGATGCTACTTCTAAAAAACTCTTTAATTTTTATTTGAGATGAAGCATTCATTTTAAAGTCTAAAAGACTGAATGCAATTTTGTTTTATGCTTTTGCCTTGTTCTTGGATTGAGATGTTTTGATTAAGATGAAAACA
>NC_061159.1:27974330-27989330 GCF_022113875.1 Hydra vulgaris | reverse complement strand
TGTCTAGAGTAATAGTTATTACATTACTGCTTCTATCTAATGGATGATACAGTTTTTTTATTTTTGTGATTAATAAATCATTTGCAGAATGAAAGGAATTTGTATTGAGTGTTAGAGAGTAAGTTGTTGGAATTACTTTTAAAAGATTGATAGCAAGTTAGAAAAGTTAACGTGATCTTTAGAGTTTTAAAAAATTGGAATTACAAATTTCATTTTCCAGCAGACAGGAATACAAGATATAGATAAGCTCTTACTAGATTATGATAAAAAATTATAAATATGTAAGAGTTTGAGATAAATATGTTAGAGTTTTATGTGTCAACATATGTATGTATGTATGTTTATATGTATGTATGTATGTATGTATGTATGTATGTATGTATGTATGTATGTATGCATACATACATACATACATACATACATACATACATACATACATACATACATATATGTTTAGGTCAGCAAAAAGTTGCAGACCTCGTTTTTATGTTTTATGGTCAGACCTTTGTATCAAAGAATTTTTGCCGACCTGATGCCGACCTTAATATAATTATTGTTGGCAAATTATTGCCGACCTCATTTTTCCTAATTCCGAGGGTTGTATATGTATGTATGTATGTATGAATGTATGTATGTATGTATGTATGTATGTATGGATGCATGTATGTATGTATGTATGTATGTATGTATGTATGTATATATGTATGTATGCATGTATTTATGTATAAATTTCTTTATATTTTAACCATGAGTATCTTTATTGAAACATGAAAAACATGAAACATGTAAAGTTTGAGCTCCCAACAGTTCAAAAGTTATGAAATTTTGAAATTCAGCCTAAAAAGCCCTACTTTTAACCAAATCTGCCATTATTGGTTTTGTAGTTGTAGTAATAAATAATTTAAGTTCTAGTGGAAGAATATGGCTAAAATTTGATACTGACCATTTTTGAGATTGTTAAATTCAAAAATAAAAGGAAAATAATTGTACTGCATAACTTGCATATTTATACTCAATATTTTTTAAAGTATAAATTTACAATGCAATGTATTGAAAGTATAATTTCTTTATTAATTATACTAATTTAACCATCATGTCTAATAATTAAGTATTGTTTCGAAATATTGTGAAAATTTTATGTTGCACTCTCAAATGTGTTAATATTTCAGAAACTAAAGTGCAATTTTTTTGTAAAAGAGTAAAATGTTTGCTTTACTGATAAAAAGGTACTCAAAAATAAAAATAAAAAAAGTAAAAAGCAATTATTACAAATTGAGGTTTATGTTTAAACTCTCACTGACAAGATAAAGTTGTTCAAATAAAGTTTCATCTTCTTTTGAGATGTGGTACTGATGTTCAGAAGTTATTGATTTTGGTGTTTTAACAAGAGGAATGAAATTTTTTTTCTTGGCGTCTAGCAATTATCAAACCGGTTTAGACAGTAGTAAGACTGATATGGATGCATAAACTTTACCACAAAATCATAATTCTTTTTATCAATTTAAGAAACCATTGTATTTGAAAAATAGATATTGTGATATAACTAGTTAATTGTAATAGCTTCATATTTTTGTTTATTGAGGAAGTCAAATGTTAGAGCAAAATCATTATTATCAGATTTCATTCTTATAATTGAAAAAGAAGAAGGTACAAATTGATAAAAGTCTATCAGTAAATTTGTTTTATACTAGCTCCACTTCTTTAGCAGTGACATACACATAATCCCACTGATTGACTTTTGACAGTATTTAAACATTGCTTGAGCAGACTGAATTTGACTTGTGTTTGAACTCTACAAGCTAGCAATGGCAGCAAGTTTTTATACATTACCACAGTTTTTATACATTACCACCTAATCCATCACATGTAGATTTACCATAGCTTGTTGCAAAGAAATTCCAGATGCAATGAACAAAATAATCTTTACCATGGTGTCATTAGTTGTGAACATTTTTATAATTCTTATACTGCCCTACACAGCCATCAGAAAATTAATGAATTTGTGTAATTTAGGATAAAGATTTGTTTTTATATGATTAATGGTTTTATGCATAACTTTATTGATAAATCCAACATCATGATTCAAATTATCTAAAATTACATGAAAAAATGTTTCCAATTTCTTTTCTTTTTTTAATATATGACTAGATGAAGAAAACACTGACTACATAAAGTACTGTTGAGCAAACATTTTGTTGGTTCCAGCATAATTCCTTTCTCTAAATCATCTTTAATTAGTTTTACCTCCAACTCAATTATCTATGATTCTTCTCATGATGCTAATTTATGTCTGCATTCTGGACAAAGCTTTTCCCCTGTATTACAAATTTGTTTTTACTGTGTAGGGATTATGCTGTATTCAGGCTGATTTCACGAAGACTGTCTGAAAAGATGAGAAGATCTTTTTTAATCAATATAAAAATATTACTAAAATCATTTGAAAGTTGTATGATGTTTAATTGTGCACTTTCAGAAGTTTGCTAAGAGTAAGGTTAAATGTAGCTAAAATAGAACTTGGCTGCCAAGAATTTCGCTATTGTAATTCTCAACACTTTCACATTCTTTTTTTGCTGATTCAACACTTTCACATTCTTTTTTCACAAGCTTCAAATATGTTTATGATGGAGACAAGTTGTTGATTTGACATTGATTGTTGATAGCCCAGTCCTCCACATTAATATTTCTCTTTCATACTTTTCAGGAATATCTTAAAAATATTGTGTTCCAATCAATGGTGGATGTGAAATTCATTTTCTAGTCTAATTCCAATTAAGCACTGTTGACTGTTTACAATGACTGAGAAAATTAATTAACAAATAAGGCACAATAATTATTTAATCTAAAATTAAAGCAATTTTTATGCTTCATCCATCATAACTGGCGTTTCAAAACTATATTTATACATCATAGCTAACAATAAAAAACTATATTTATATATCACAGCTGATGTGACAAAACTTTAACATCACAACCAAAACTATTTTTATACACTCCAACTGAAACCATGGCAACTCTAAGAGTTAGTGAAAGTGTTATCCTATTTTTTATTCTCCTCTTTATATCTCCTCTTTCATTTGAAAAAAAAATCGAATCCATGAGACTTAAGCAATTCTGAGAGTTAATGAAAATGCAACTTACATTAATGAAACAGAAAATTCAACTAACAATTTTAAAATAAAAAAAAGACCATAAAAATTTTTTATTAGGTTGGTTTCTCTACATTTTTGAATTCAGCAACCTCAAAAATGGTCAGGTACCAGTTTATAAACATATTCTTTCACTAGAACTATTATTCATTAAAAAGTACAACAACTAAGTCCATTATGGCCAAAATAGAACAAAATAGGCGTTTTAGATTGAATTTCAAAATATAATAATTTTAAACCGTTTAGATTAAGAAGCTTAAACTTTAGATTTTTTCATGTTTCATTGAAGTTTGTTGAAATTTGAATTATAACTGAAGGAGTGACTAAATTTAAAATTTTTTTGTCCCACTTTTACATAGAACAAGTTGAAATTTGAATTATAACCACAAGTTAAAATTTGAATTATAACTGAAGGGGTGACTAAATTTTACATAGAACTACCCAGTGGTATTCTCAGGTTAGGGGATTAACATTTAAAAAAATTGTAAAAATCACAACAAACATTTGGAAATATACAAAAAAATTAAGTTTATATTAAGTATAAAGTTTCCATACAAGAGTATTCTTTTATATATAAAAGAATCAATGAAAGTTTTCATTGATTCTTGCACTTTCATTGATACGTATATGCAAATAGGAATTTCCTTATGGAAGTATTCATTTTAGATTGAGGAGGTTTTTTATCTTACAAACCACTGCTTTATTTCAGGTTATTAATTCCTTAAAATTTAAAATTACTTTAAAAACTTTGTATGCTAGTTTAGTTTTAATTTTTTATGCTATAACTTTTTAAAACAGTTATAACAATTTTAAATAATTGTGCCATTTTGTTATAGTAGAAATTTAAATTATATTTTCTTGAGATTTTTCTTAGAAAATCATTTGAAAAGTTGTAAAAGAAATTAACAGTTGTGTTGGTATTTATTATTTTACCCTCTGAAATTTGAAAAGTATATTTTGAAATATTTGTGAAAGTGTTAGTAAAAATAATTTATTACCTTTATTTTTTAATATTATATTTATTATCTTTATTTATCTTTATCTTATTTATTATCTATATTTATAATCTTTATTATAAATGAAAATAATTTATAGTAGTTTCTTAAACTAAAAGTAAAAATAGTTCTTAAACACAATTTGTTAAAAATAGAAATATTTCAGTTTCTTTATTTATACTTTTCTTTATCTTTTTTATTGATGGTTTTATTTTAAATTAATAAAATAAAAAATTATTTTTTAGCCTTTTTATTTTGGAAATCTTCAAGGTGTAAAAAAATCTTCATTAAAAGAGGTTAGCATTATTTTTTATTTGTGTATAAAATCTTTTAACATTTTTATAACCTATAGTTTTTTTGTATCTCCTTTTAGCAACCACATGCAGACAAACAACTTTATTAGCTTATTATTATTAAGTGCTTGCAAAAAAAAAAACAAAAAAAAAACATGAATGGTTTTTATCTTAAGGCTTTTTATCAAATAATTTGAAACAAAATTGGGATACTTTGAAACTCGTACTTTGTAAACAATATAATAAAATTATATATTGTTGATGGCATTAAAAGCAGCTAGACACTTTTACTAACATTTATTTAAGAAGCAACAAAGAGTTTATAGTTTTCTATAAAGGATAAAAAGAAATAGCTAAAGGATAAAAAGAAAGGGCTTGGTCAATTTGATCAGAAATAAAATTGAAAAGTGCAGTTTTTAGATAGCATATCAAAGAATAGTCTGTGGATATAAACCTAGTTTCCTGACGAATGGGTGAACTCTTACGAATGTAAATGCCCAAGTCAAACTTGTGACTATTGGAGTCTTTACAAATTAAAGGAAGATAGCTATCAACAACAAGACCACAAGATGAGACAGCCAAACTCAAATTAGTCTCACAAAGAGCAAGTAGGTCTGGTGAACTTTGCAAGATATAAGACTCAACAGAAGAAAAGTTATTTTGAAGACCACGAATATTAGTGAATCATAGATTTAGAGAAATTGGTTATGACGATGGTTTGAGGAGTTTTATAATTTTTGGTACTTTATTCATTTTTAAATTTGTTAAAGAACACTTGACTCAAAGCGCAGATATTACTCATTACACTGTTTAATAGCCCAAACAATTGCTCATTACTAATAATAAATGTATTGAAATTAACAAAAAGTTTAGTTTTTTATGACATAGTACTTCATTTTTTTTATTTTCAAAAATAATATAGCCTCATCTATGCCATCATCCTATAAATCAATTATGACTATCACATGTGGCGTACACCAAGTTTTCAGGTAGTATCATATGGAAGCATTAATATATATTTCACCAGTTAAAAAACATCTGAGAGTCACTTCAAGGTTTGTGGAAGTAAATCTTATAACTAAAGAACTGAAAAGCCTATTCATATAGTTATACAACATGGAATTAAAGTAGCAATCTGTTGCTGTCATACTAAAGATTATGGTTGTTGTGGCTATTCAAGAAATGTTGAATAAGAAGACTCTATCAACAATCTCTTCCAGGTATGCATAAACTCTTTATGCTATTGTCTATATATGTCCTGTCATCTGTAAATGCTGAAAAGACAAGTGTGATGAGGCCATTCAAGAAAATTCAAGTATGGGCCCAGATGTATTACTAAAGTATGTTTGCCATTATCCATAAACAGAGAATGAATAATTATATATAAGTAAGTCTTTGCAACGAAAGACTTTTTAAAAAAAGAAATTTTTAAGTGTGTATTGTTAGACAAGTTTTTGGCCAAAAATTAGATTAAACAATAAATCAATAAAAACATTTCAAAAAAAGTTTAATTTGTCTTATAATGTAACTATAGAGATATGTTAGCATCCAATAGGTCTAGCACCTCCAGGCCTGGATTTATTTTTTAATAATGCTTGCGCCTTTTTTTTTTCTAAGTTGAACTTGTTGTCCTATAAAATACCAAGACTCCAAAGCAAATTTTTTTTTAAATTGCATTTACAAGTATATGATAATAAAATATATTTTTTTCAATTCTTCTTTAAAGTGAACTTAAAATGAGTATGTAGTTATTTTGTTTGGATTTAACATGAGTATGAAAGTATTGAAGAATTTAATCTAAGAATCTAAACTAAAGAATGTAATAATTTTAACTACTCTAGAGTATCTGGAGTTTTAGATACTAATAAAATTTTATGCTAAGTTAATATTAAAAAAAGTTTTAAATACATAAAAACCTGAATGTTTTTATAAAGTTTATATTATATTTTATTAAAAGGCTTGCAGTTGTTTTGGGTCCATTGTTATTGGGAATACATTTACTGGCTATAATACATCTATATTTACTTATGGATCTAAATCATCAGGAAAGTCTACTATTATTTTTGGTTTGAAAAATGAAAAAGGTCTTATTTCTACAATACTTGAAGGTTTATTTGAAAAAGCTTCAAACTATAACGAAGAAACTTCATTCAGATGTGAAATAAGGTAAAATAAAATGATTGTTGTATTATATTGTATTGTATGATTTTTATATTATTTTTGTATTATATCAGCCATCAGAATTAGGTTTAGTATTAGACAATGCCCACCTAACTGCCGACATTAAAGTATTTGAGGTTGGCAGAAAATTGCTGACCTTATTTCTATGTTTTATGGTAAAATCATTGTATTAAATTTTTTTACTGACTTGATGCCGATCTCTTAAAGATTAAAGTCGGCAAATTATCGTCGACCTCATTTATCCTAATTGAAAAGGCTGATTATATTGTATGATTTTTTTATTATATTGTATGATTTTTGAATTATCCTATAATATTTTAATATTGAATTTAATGCTGTTGCTCCTGCTGCTGCCGTTACTCATTTGTTTGCACAGATTTGCATATAATTTGCAAAGAACTCACAGCAGCCATTACACCTAAGTTAAGGGAAAACAAGAGTCGCAACACTTTTTGTATAATAAAATGTGAATGTATACAAATATCTAGCTTGAGTAAGCTTCAAATTATGTCATGTTAAATCATGCATTGCAACAAAATTTCCTTCATTTTGATTTAAAGCATTTATTTGCCATTTTATAAAGTTATTTTGTCTTTTGTTTATTAAATAGTGTTAAAAATTGGCAGATTAGTGCCTTAGTGGCTTAGTACAACCCAAGGATTCAAATCCTGTTGCATGCACATTAATCTTTTTTTAATTTTTTTCAATATTCTAAAATACAAAATAAAAGATTTTTAAAGTTCTATTGATGTTATATGCATAACATGTATAAAGATATCATATACTATAACAATCAAAAAAATTTTATATACTATAACAATCAAAAAGATATTATATACTATAACAATCAAAAGTTAGAGACAAACTAAAGGGTTTATTGAATTTAAAAATTCAATAAACATTAAAACAGCAGTAGAGATTTTTTGCGCAAATGTCACGATAGAGATACTTAAGTTAATAAAGTACTTAAGTAATTAGTTTAACACACATTAAAATGATAACTTTTTTTCTTATAGGAAAAAACATTTTACATTCAAACTTTTATTTTTTTCAAAATTATCCAGACAAAGGTCCCAATAAGCTGTGGATGGTCTGGAAAAAGTTTAATAAAAAGTTAATAAAGAAAAAAATTTATCAAATTTAAAAAAAGTCTACATGTATATATTTACGTCAGTGTGGCTGAGTGGATAGCGCGCCGAGCTTCTGAACAAGTAACCCCTGGTTCAAGTCTCACTACTGTTGAGTTTTTTTTTAATTTTTTGAAATTATTTTAAATTGCAAAATACTTTTGAAGTTTTATAGAGAATATAAACACATTATAACATATCTAATGTAATTATGCACTAACAAACGAAAAGATATTAAAAAAGCTAAAATTTCCCAAAACATCAAAACACCAGGAGAAAAAATTTGTTGTGTATGTGTCATAATTGAGATGTTATTAATGTGTTCAGGTAATTAGTCCTAATAAGCTGCAGGTGGTCTGAAAAAAAAGTTGTCTGAGTCTTATTAAATGAAAAAACTTAATAAGACAGTCCTGCTACTCCAGAAGGTGCTGTTGTGGAGGCAAAAAAAGATAAAAAAAAGCCCGTAATTAGTAAAAACTTTCTTTTGATAATTTTTTTTTTGCTACATTTATTTTTTTACTATAAATATATGCTGCAGCCATTTTTCAAAAGGCCTTAATATGCTTATTATGTATTTTGAGAAAAATGCAATTAAAAAAATTATTAGGAGAAACTCTTTGTAAAACGTTTTTTGAAACAAATAATTTTAATGAATTTTTTCAGAATTCTTTGAAAATATATATATTTAATAACGTAAACCATACAAATTAAAAGTAGTTGCAGTGCACTTAAAAATTTTAGGTATAGTGTTTGGTGTTTGCAAAGGAACATTATATAAATCATTTTTTAATTTTAATATAAACGGATTTATTTTCAACTTTGTTGCACTTAACCATCCATATAAACAATATATATATATATAAACAAATATCTTATTTGTTTATATATATATTGTTTATAAAATGTAAAAAATCCACTTATATAACGTTTTATTCAGGATCGTATGTAATATAAGTAAACTTTTTTAATAATAACAAGTCTTTTTTGCTCAAGCTGTTGTGTTTTGATTTTTTGTAGGCATGCTATTATATTTAAAAAAATTGACAAGATTGAATAAACACAAAACATGTTGACATCCAAATGGCAAGTTTGAAACTTCTATTTTAGATTTGCCCCTATCTTGATAAATTCTCATTGCTAAAAATACATCATCTGCTTCTTAGACCATTAAAAATGATAGACGCGGCTTTTTTATAAATCGTTGAAGCCATAATTTTTTTTTGCGTATGTGACATCGCTTTATAGCAAATAACTAGAAAAACAAACTAGAAATAAGATTTTTATTTAAATTTTTTAGGAAAACTTCTTCTATTAAATATATATGGATTATATTTTTATGGGATATATTCTAATAAAGATAAAAACTATTTATTTATTACTGTTATAATAAAAACTCTTATCCGTGAAATGATATATCTGTACCAGTTTTATACCTTTTTGTGCAATTGTATGCAACATAATTAAAATTAATCAAAAAAATGTAAGATGAATGCAAAAGAAAACTTGATGCTAAATTTTGCCATAAACTGATGTCAATATGCAAAACTTTTTTTGCTTAACTTTTAGATTAGTGTTTGATGTTGTTCTTTAGTTTTTAATCACTTACCTCACACTTGCTCACTGCGCACTTGCCTCAGAAACGTAAGCTCCGTGGTTCAAACCCCACCTCTGGGCAAGTTTTGCGACATCGGTTGGGAAGGAGGCGTGAACTTCCTATTAAATGCTCTTCCGCGATGCTCTGTGATAAGACCGTAAGGACTTCTTGGGGCACCTAAATCAGCATAAAAATAAAAAAAATTAAAATCATAAGAATGAACTTTTTTTTATGACTTATGACCATTTGTATAGCGTCACATACAAACGTCTGTAAGTGTAAACGTCTTTAGCATATATTATTAATTTTTGCTATAAATATATAAGCAAGATTAAAAAAATTTCAAATTTTATTACGCTGAGAGGGGGTCTTAAACCCCCTAAAACAACACTTATGACAGCTTAACCACTGAACTATCAACAAAATGCATTTAGCAGAAAAACAAACCTAAACCTATAAGTCTCTTATAAGCTCTTCGTATGTGGAAAAGGTGCGCATGTTAAGTTTTTTGCTCTAAATTTTTTTTTTCAGAATAAATTGTTTTACTAAAAAATGTTGAAGTAAATAAGGAATAGGTATACAAATAATTGGTATGGAATAAATATGTAAATTGGTAAAGACCTGTATTTTCCGGATCTGGAAAGCTAGGATATATAAGGAAAAAGTATAGAAAAGTTCGATTCGATCTAGACTTACAAAATTATATAAAAACTTGACCTGTATTTTTAAGGGTCCGATCTAAGCTAGTTATAATTAATCAACCCATTTATCCAAAATAATTGTGCAAACCACTGATAGATAGTGCTTTGCACAATAACTACTGAAGTGTTTAAAATTATTTAAAGTTAATTATGTTATGAATCAAAAATACGACAAATTATGAAAATACCGTGTATATATGGTTTTTCTAACGCTTACTTAAAATATTGAAGTAAGGAATAAGTATAGAAGTGGTTGGTATAGAATAGACTTACCAAGACCCGTATTTTACCAGTACAGACAGCTAGTATTGTATAATTTTTATATTGTATGATTTTTGTATAATGTATTAAATTGTATGAACTTTGTATGATTTATATTGTATGATTTAACTATTTAATTATATATAAACTTTTTATTTAAACTTATACTACATGATGTAAAATTTATACATTTAGAAAAGATATAGAAGATGAATTTAAAGCAATATAGAAAATTTCAATTTAAAGTAATATAGAAAATTTCAATTTAAAGTAATATAGAAAATTTCAATTTAAAGTAATATAGAAAAGATAAAAATAAATGAAAGTATAAAAAGTTTAAAGTTTATAATAACAACTTGTTTCTCTGCGCAGCGCCCGTTCGTCAAGTTTTTTGTTTTTAAGTTATAGAGTTGAGAGCAGATTTTAACCACAAATTAGGTAGCCTCCTCGACTGTAGTGGTCATCTAGGCCTTGGGAAGGTGAATTAACATTTAAAAAAATGAAAAAAAAGTTTTTGATTAAAGATTTTTGTTTCTTTACTTGATCTCTATATTTTTTAGTTTCTTTGAAGTTTGTGATGATTTAATAACAGATCTTATTTCAAAAAGATCAAATGTTAAATCAAATGAAGGTTCAGTTAAGTTAAAAGGTATAATTAAAATTTTTATGAACTTCTGAATTTCTTTCAAAAATTTCAAAATGTTATTTAACAAAAATAATTTTTTTTTTTGTTCATTAGTTCGAGAAGATCCAGTGAAAGGTCCATACATAGAGAAATTAAGTCGTCATATTGTTACTGATGTAGGCGAAGCACAAAACTTGTTCTCCAGAGGTTTAAAAAGCAGGTATTTTTTGTTACTTAAAAAGCAGGTATTTTTTATTACTTAAAAAGCAGGTATTTTTTGTTACTTAAAAAGCAGGTATTTTTTATTACTTAAAAAGCAGGTATTTTTTATTACTTAAAATAAATTTTATAGTTTTTCTGATGGATAACATATGTCAACAGATTACTGTTTTTGGGTTGTTTCCTAATTTGAGCTTTTTTAAATTTTTATATTTTGTGTGGCCATTAAATAAAGTCAACTTAAGTAATAGATTTTAAATTGCAAATGCAGTATGCAAATCAAAGTATTATTATTTGGTTTTATATAGGTTTTTGTAATTATGATTGTCAAGTTACTTTTTCATATTATGGAAACATTACAATGCAAAATATAAAATTTTGTATTTAAAACATACATCATATATATTTATTTAAGTTAATTATTTACATCAATAAGTTCAAATCTTATTGTTTATGGCGTTTTCTATTTTAAGGAATCGTATGGCTGCATTAGATCCTAGTTCAAAAAAGACTTCTTCTACTATTTTTAGTATCACATTTATAACGGTAAAGTTTTTTTGCAAGTATATTTTTTTCAAAAAGATTATATAGCTGAATAAAATAAGTATAATTAATTTATTACACAAAATTAAAATATCTAATTATAAAGAATTTTTATTTAAACAATAAATAATATTTATACTTTTTTTAATATTTTGTAAAGGCTTCCTTAAAAGATGGTCTTCCGATGGAATTAATTAGCAGAACAAATATTATTGATGTTGCAAGCGAGGATGGTTATCCAAAATATGTATATATAATCAGATTCTTAAAACTTTGTCAAAATGTGTAATGACATATTTTTAATGTACATATATTTTCTTTGTATGTGTATAAGATTTTTTTTAGACAAATGGATTTAATTCAAATATATTTGGAGAGAATGAAGCTGAAGATGAAAAACAAGGACCTTTAGAAACACTGAACGAAGTTATTAACAAATTAGCTTCTTATAATATTAATCCAATTAAAAGCTATACAAATATGAGTCAATGTGAGCAGAAGATTCCTTATAGAGATTCAGTAAGATGCTAAATTATTTTTTGAAAATTTCTTTTCAGTAATAATTTACTAATAAAATAATAATATTCATTTTGAAAAACATTAATTTATAGCATATTATGAAAAATTATTAGTTTCAACCTTTTTTGAAAAATAGTAGTTTACAACCTTTTTTGAAAAATAAGTCTTTTTCATTAATTTAAAAGTTCATTTTATGTGATACAGAATTAAAGTATGTTTATTTTTCATGCATTATTAAAAAATCTTATGATCTTACCTTGTTTTGTTTTGATTGTTTTGAATTATATTATTTTAGCATAGTATTTGTGACCTAAACAATGATTATATATGTATGTATATATATATATATATATATATATATATATATATATATATACACAGTAGGGTGATGCAAAAAACAACTTTTTTTAAAATAGTCTCCTGCTCTTAACTAAATGTGTTCTATATAATACAAAAACACTAGGTTTAAAATTTTTTTGAATAAAAAATATTTTTAGGGGTGCCTCAAGACCCTTAAATATTTGACAGTTCCAATGTTTTGAAAAAAAAAAGTTTTTCAAAAGTATGTCAACCTGGTACTCAAAAGAAACGAAATTATATAAAAACTTGAAAAATAATAATCAATTTACAAAAAAAACATGTTTAAATAAATTATTTTAAAAAAACTTGAAAATATTGACTTTTTTTATCACCTTAAAAACAATAGTTTTTAGGCAATTTATATCTGAAAAAAATATTTTTATGTAAATTGATTATTATTCTTGAGGCACCCCTAATAATATTTTTTATTTAAAAAAATTTTAGACCTAGTGTTTTTGTATTATATAGAACACATTTAGTTAAGAGCAGGAGACTATTTTTAAAAAAGTTATTTTTTGCATCACTCTAATTTTTTTTTTCTTAATTATCTTCGCTTCCAACAAGGCTGCAAGCAACCACTAATTAGTGTTGGAAGTTACTGGAAGAGAAAAGATGAAGATTGTAGAGCAAGATAACGATTGACTGACGACTTAAAAGATTGCAAATTGTATGAATCAGGAAAGCAAGATGAAGGAAATTCCAAAGAACTGATGTTCGAGGAAAAAAACTAGACGAATAAGAGTTTTTGGAGCACTTAGGAACAGTAACAGAAAAAGGATGAGACTTAATTGAATGACGAGTAACATGAGAATGAATTTTAGTAGGTGGCACAAGGGACGCTAGCACTTTAAAGCAGTGCCCATTATAGTATTTGTAGAAAAGAGAAAGAGAAGCAACATTACGACGATGTGACAGAGGTTGAAGGTTGGCTGCAAGACCAGGTCCAACTATGTTTACAATGCGTTTTTGCACCTTGTTTAAAAGTGAAAGGGCATCATTAGAAGATCCGCCCCAGATATGGCAACAGTGTTCCATACAAGGCCGGATTTGAGATTTATAGAAATAGGGAATAGAATCCAGAGTAAGAAAGTGACGAGCTCGATATAGAGAAGCAGCTTTAGAAGATGCTAATTTTGCAACGGATTTGATATAAGGTTTCCAAGAAAGATCAGAAGTAAGAGTTAATCCTAGAAGATGAAGGGTAGGAGACTCATCGAGTACATTACCGTTCATAAATATAGGAAGGTCTAAACTATTGCGATAACGATTGGCCGAAAAAAATTGTATTTTATCTGAATTAAAGTTCACCAGCCACTGTGAGCCCCATGCTGTAGCAGAAGTGAGATCCTTTTCAAGCTCAGATGCCACCTGCAAGCAATCAGAGGGAGTTGGCTTCTTATCGTGATGAGAATAAATGGTAGTATCATCAGCGAACAATGCCACCTTAGGTGTGAGAATATCTGGAAGATTGTTAATGTAAATTAAAAAGAGTATAGGGCCAAGGATTGAACCTTGGGGAACCCCTGAGTTTACAAAATAAGAAGAGTGCTGTCCATCAAGAACAACTTTTGTACTTTGATTGGAAAGAAAAGATTCAATAACCTTAAAGATGTTTCCAGATACACCGTAAGAAGAAAGCTTATGGATATACAGTGATGTATCCAGAAATATTTTGGGTCTAAATAACCTGTTTTTTTTTTTTTTTTTTTTTGAGGACTTTTTTTTTTTTTAGAAGATAAATTTAAAAATATATATAACTTGCATTAGTAATTTAAGTTTTTTGAAATAAAAATATATATAATTAACCTAAATAGTCATTAAGGTTACATAGACAGTTTTAACACCAACATCAATTTGCTTCTAATTTTTAGTTATATGCTTTATTCGCCAACTAATATAAAGAATATAATCAAGTTTATTTCATTATACCTTCTTCTATGAGTACACTTTATTACAGGTACTCACAAGAGAATTGTTATAACTAAAACATTCAATAAATGTATTTATATGCTTCTTTTAATTAGAGTAAAAAGATTTATTACATAATTATTACACAGCAAGGTCTTTAATTCATTCAAAAGTTAATAACTTTTTTTTTATTGTCTTAAAACTTATCTTCCTTTTTTAAATCAAGTTTTTTGGCGTGATTACTATAATGTTATTATTTATTACATTTTAAAAAACTTTTATTTATTTTATTATTTAAAGTATTTTTAATGCAATTTTACTATTATTTAAAATGAGAAAGCTTATAGAGTTTAATTGCATTGTAAATTGTAGTTATAAAAATGTTAAGCAGAGAAGAAAGTCATACTTAGTGTATTTTAAAACAAGTTAATGTTTTTATTTAAAAATATAAATACCTTTCATATTTTAATCAAATCAAAACGTTCATTATCAATGAATTTTGACTTAAAATACATTGATAATCTGTTT